>CANNZV010000907.1:0-402264 GCA_947561585.1 Caprella mutica
ATAGTACATCATCACATTGACTCTTTTCTCTGATAGTACATCATCACAGTGACTCTTTTCTCTGATAGTACATCATCACAGTGACTCTTTTCTCTGATAGTACATCATCACAGTGACTTTTCTCTGATAGTACATCATCACAGTGACTCTTTTCTCTGATAGTACATCATCACAGTGACTCTTTTCTCTGATAGTACATCATCACAGTGACTCTTTTCTCTGATAGTACATCATCACAGTGACTCTTTTTTCTGATAGTACATCATCGCAGTGACTCTTTTCAATGTACGCGTTTGGTAGGGGAAAGTCCCCATTTATCGGCCACTTAAGAGGTTTCCTTCAAAACTATTATTATTGTTTAACTCTCCTCTCTACTAATGCATATACGACAGAACCAAATAAAAGATGAAATTCAAATCTTTTAAACCATATAAAGTACTATGCAATTACTTTAGTATAAATTAATCTACATTGAATCAAATATTATATCTGAAAAACTCCAAATATCGACATGTTGAAACCAAATATCGTCACATGTTATTACCCATTTATCGTCATGCGTCGATACATGGGTGATATCGTCCACAGAATAAAATTTTCATTGAACAGCTTGCAGGATGGGGGAAAATCAGATAGAATGGGGAAAATTAGGTAGAATGGGGAAAATTAGGTAGAATGGGGAAAATTAGGTAGAATGGGAAAAATCAGGTAGAATGGAGGAAAATCAGGTAGAATGGAGGAAAATTGGATATAATTGGGAAAATTATGTAGAATACAGGGAAAATTAGGTAGAATGCAGGGAAAATCAGGTAGAATGGAGGAAAATCAGGTAGAATGGAGGAAAATTGGATATAATTGGGAAAATTATGTAGAATACAGGGAAAATTAGGTAGAATGCAGAGAAAATCAGGTAGAAATGAGGAAAATTAGGTAAAATGTGGGAAAATTTGGTAGAATTGGGAAAATTAGGTAGAATGGGGGGAAAATCAGGTAGAATGGGGAAAAATAAGGTAGAATTGAGAAAATTAGGTAGAATGGGGGAAAATCAGGTAGAATGGGGGATAATTAGATAGAATTGGGGAAATCAGGTGGAATTGAGAAAATTAGGTAGAGTGGGGGAAATTAGGTAGAATGGGGGAATATCAGGTTGGAATGGGGAAAAATCAGGTAGAATGAGGGAAAAATTGTCTTAGTAGGGGAAATGATGCCAGAATGGAGAAATTATTGATTGCAGCTAGTAGGGGGTTTAACGTCTGCTTCGGAACCAAAGGCCATATATCGCTGATGTCAAATAAAATTGAATGCAAGGGACTCGAAGAAGCAGTCAGAAAGAAAAGTGGCTTCATGAACAAAGTCACCTACCACCGTCAGTGACAAAGCTCATGGATGTAGGAAAGCTACTCAGTGAATGCAGTCCCTTACCAAGGAATGTGACGAAAATGGTCACTCTGTGCCCTGAACTGTTGTAATTTGGATCATGAAATATTTTCCCCATTTTATCCAAGTAAATCTTTTGTATCGCTACTAAATGTTTTAGAGGGAAGCGCTGGGTTTATGTTATTCAACTACGAGGTCTTAGATTTTGTGTTAGGTAGACTCGTTGGTTTCATTTACTATCACCTCTTCATCTTCCTCTTCGATCCGTGAGTACAATACCGGTATACCGTATACATATACTTCTTCGTCACATTTTTGTTACGTGACTACATTCACGGAGTAGCTTTACTGCATCCATGAGCAAGACACCGACAGGTGGTATTTGACTTTGCTCATGAATCTCATCTTAATAAATTTATATTTTGAAGTCAGTGAATTGGCATCCGATTCTGCAGCAGACGTTAAAACCCCTACATAAGTAATTAATCAAAGCGACTATATTTTTAATTTTCTTCTCATTAAATTATCTTGAGTATCACAATAGTGTTTCGTACTATTGGGTCACACAGAGTATTAAAACTTCAAAAAGAATGAAAAATATATAGTAAACTTTATTTTACGCGGTTTATTTAACATATTCAAAGTTTTCCCGGACACTGGAAATAGCATTTAAGATAATATGATGCATTAACAATAATTAATTTATGATATGAATAATTTCAGCTGAAATCAATTAATTTTGAGAGGAAAAAGATTTAGAAAACCAAAATCGTATCGAAATTTTGATAGATCACGTTGTTTGTTTTTCCCAATAGATGAAGTTCACAAAATATATATCATCGTAAACTGTGTGAATAAAAATTAACCGAATCTCAGAGAGATGTAAACACTAAACTACCTATTAAATGATTTTAAGATGAATATCAGCTATATATTAATTATTAAAATCACACGCAGATGTACAAACATTCTTTGGATAACGTGTATTATGTATGGCAATACAACAACATGATATGACGTCTAAAACTAGTGAAATTTTGTACGTTTTATCAAATTAGATGACACTTTTTCTAATTAAATCAAATTTTATTTCTTTACTAATCATTATTCAGATGAACAAGGTATATTGAATAGTATAATCAACTATTCTGTTTCTATTATATATGTATAGGTTCCCCCCTCTAATTACTCCCCCCCCCCCCCCTGCTTACCACCCTAATTAAGTTCTAGTAGGTCGATAAATGGGTAAAAGCTATTTAAACATAGAAAATTGTATAAATATTGAGAATTAATATATTTACTAACCATGAAACTGTTTTAAAACAACTATTTCGAAATGGATCAAAATACCATTTATCGTCACCCCATGACGATAAATGGAAAATCCTCTTTATTGATACCCAAATATCGACACATCGATTTATTTTAAATATTGATGACTAAATTAATTTCTGATTTTATATTTAAGAAATGCAATTGAACGTAAGTAAAACTGTATGAACATTATTTTGAAAAAAAAATTATTTGAAGCGTAAAATCGCGCATAACAAATTCTATATACCTAATCAATTTCGGTAGGTTTGTCCTGAATGTACCGTATTGACATACATCTCATCAGTTAAACTGACACTCTGATTGTAATTTCAAATGAAATTACTTACATTTTTGTAACAATAACAAAAATATATGGAGACATCGATTTGTAAAATACCTAAACCATAAAAATGTTTCTAAGTCTTGTTATGGACGAAAATAACTGAAACGTGACGATAAATGGAGAGGGACGATACAAGGAGACCTTACCCTAGCTCATGTACATGATCGTAATTCCGAATATATAAAATATCATCTTCACATAGATTATACAATGTCTTAGTTTCGATTGTACAGTTTGACAAACAATTTTTCAACATGTTGGACCTCTTCTGGCTCTTAAAATTCTAGGTTTTATTGTTTGAGTCTAGGACTCTAGGCTATATCAATATTATTTATTGGACGTTATTATTTAATTTTTATTTTAGATATTTAATAGACCCTGGACCTCTAGAGTACTGTGCGAATCCCGCGAACTCCATCATGCTTTTATGTTTCATTTCACCCAGGTTTGGAGCGTCAGCCCTTCTGTTTAGAATCTAGATGCATTAATATGAGTCTGGGGTCGTAGCCCGTAGGATTTACAACTTTGAATTTATAAGGGAATCATTAGGTTTGAAGCGTCCGCCTTATACCGCTGTGCCAACTTATTTCGTTAAAACTTAATACTAAAGGGTAGGCAGAGATGGGCGAGATTGTACTTCCCAAGTACCAAGTAAAAGTACCAAGTAAGTACCTGAAGTACTACTTGAAGTACTTTCTAAAAAGTACTTTGAATAATTACTTAGAAGTAGTTTTTACAAGTACTTGTTACTTTCCAAGTAAAGAGTACCTTATAAAGTACATTTTTTTCCCTTTATAATAAAATGACAGTCAAACTTACGACGATGTCACTACAGTTGCTAGATGTTGCCAATTGAATTCAAGAAATCCTAATAGATTCGTTCTATAATCTCTGTAAAATTTATTCTTTTAATTCCAATCTATAAATGTATTTACAGCACCGAACACACTAACAAACTGGATAAAAACTGTTGGATTTTAGTGTTGTCAAACTGGACATATATACCTAAGTATATGTCCATTTTTAGATTATGATTTTTCCACCTTCAGGAATCTAGCTGTTCCTTGACAAGGAATCACATTGGATGAAAGTAATGCAATACAGTATTTTTCAATTGAAATAGTGGATACATCATATGAATTTAAGTCAAGTAACTTTGAATTATTTCATTATATAATTTGAATTAATAACTTACGCATCAACTCTTTCATTTATTTTCTAAGAAATTTAACATCTCGTCGCTGATTGGCTCGTTCAATATTTGTCCGCGGAAGAAGAAAAATTGAAAACATTGTCTGCGAGTTGCCGTGGGTGTGACTGAATTCTTAATTCTATTATTAATTTTTTCGTAACCGTGGTGTTTATTTTAATATCTGGTTTTATCTTATCATTATTGTAAATTATCTTCTCAGAGTGGAAGTGCTCCAGAGCAGGTAGCTATCGTGTTAATATTTTCTTGAAGGCAGTTTGTCGCAGTTAGGTAGTGGAAATTCTTGTTGCAAAGCAGATAGTGTGGCACTATAGTAGTTAAATTAAGCTCCTAGAAGCAATTAAAAGTACAGTTGCGTTCAGTGTAGTAAATCCATACTATTTTTAACCAACAATTTTATTTCATACTTGGCCCTTTTTTAGGAAGATTGCACACATTGCAGTGATTGCCCAGTCTGAAAAGTACAGCAGGATTTCTGGATTAATCCTGCGCCCAAGTCCTATTTAATTCCTATGATCCCATGTTATTTGCTGCCCCAAATCCCAATTTCTGGAAAAAATCCTGGGTCTGAGGAGGCCTTCTTTTCAGACTGGGTGATTGCACCATAGGTAGGTACTTTTTAGTTTTTAGTGTTTCCAGTTTTGCAAGCAGGTCCGAGTGTCTGTCACTTTACCTAGTTTCTGGCAACATTGCAATCTTTGAATGCACCTACCTAGGGGCTAGGCCTACCAGGCTATTAAAATTAAGCAAACATGAAGTGTGCAGTACAACAAACCCAGTCTGTATTTGGTGCACAAAATTCCACTGACTTTTTAAAAAAGCTGAAAAAATCCACCATAAATTTCCAGTAATTTGACTGATCCACCAACATTTTACCCATTATTTCACCAAAAATTAATGGTAACATAGGAATAAATAGCTAAAAATCCACCGACTTTGCCAGAATACCAGACTGGAAAACATAAATTCTAACAGAGTTACTCCTAACTTTATGCATTCCCATTAGTGATGTTTATCATCACAACAAGCCCAATTGTGAAGCTTAAATGACTTATTTTACATTAGTTTTCACTGCGGAGTTGAAATTTATAAAATTATTTACTGATTTCTGCATTTTTTAGGGTTAAAATGAGTAATTTTTGTTCATTCTAAATTTCTAACAGAGTTACTAGTCAATCTGAAATGAGTTATTATTCCACTCTGGCCAGAATATTATTTTCAATGGAGAAAAATTCCACCGACATGTCGGTGGAATTTACCACGAAATACAGACTGGAAACAAACTAGCGGACCAGTCTGTATTTCGTGGTAAATTCCACCGACATGTCAGTGGAATTTTTTCCTCTTTGAAAACAATATTCTAGCAAAATCGGTGGAATTTCAGCTATTTATTCCTATGTTATCATTAATTTTTGCCGGATAAATTGGGAAAATGCCCAAGTAAAATAGTACCTATGTCTCATAAACTTCCCATTCGTCTCTCAAGCTCTCTCCAAAATTCAACAAATTCTCTCCAAAATGATCAAATTTAAATAAATTTTCTCCAAAATAACATTGTAGCATAGGAGAAAAATAGATAAAACTTGCCATTTGCAATTGAAAGGCTCAAAATAACTGTCACAAACTCGCCATTAAAATGGCGTTTGGACAATCTTTATTAGGTACTTGGGAAAATGCTGGTGGATCAGCTAAATTAATGGAAATTTATGGTCGATTTTTTTCAGCTTTTTGCAAAAGTCAGTGAGATATTGTGCACCAAATACAGACTGTATTACAGACTGGCTAGCGCTGCCTAGCGGATACAACAAACTTCACCTTATAGCCAGTCTGCAGAATATGGAACATTTTTCCAAGACTCTCTGCGGGAGTTTTTGATTGAATTTTTAGAAATTGGAGATCCCTGCGGGAGATCTTGAATTAATTCCTATGTTACCATTAATTTAGATGCGGGAGATTTTGAATTAATTCCTATGTTACCATTAATTTAGCTGCGGGAGATTCTGAATCTGCTGCTGACTGCTGAGAGTCAGAGAGTAACTGTTTCTCAAATTAAAGTCTCTGTGGGAGAAGAGACACATTCTGCAGACTGGCCTTATAGGCTATACCTAATTTGATATGCTCATATTTTTTTCCAAAATGATACAATTAGCCTAGGGGTAGCTAGCTGTCTAGGTAGACCGCCAGTCTGCAGAATGCGTCTCTTCTCCTGCAGAGATTTTATTTGAGAGAGAGTTACTCTCTCCGAGTCTCTCGACTCTCAGCAGCAAATTCAGAATCCCCCGCAGCTAAATTAATGGTAACTTAGAAATTAATTAAAAATCTCCTGCATCAAAATTAATGGTAAGTTGGTAACATAGAAATTAATTCAGGATCTTCCGCAGAGATCTCCAATTTCTAAAATTCAAATCAAAAACTCCCTCAGAGTGTCTTGGAAAAATGTTCCATATAATTTTGAATTACCTAATTCCCAGTCTGAAAAGTAGGTATCCTCAGACCCAGGATTTTTTTTACAGAAATTGGGACATGGGCGCAGCAAATAACATGGGAACATAGCCAGTCTGCAGAATATGGGACATTTTTAACATTTTCTGTGTGAACAATCCTTAATTTCCTCCTATATTTACATGTATTTTACTGAGAACAGAAGCCAAATTAGAGGATTTCTTGGAGAACACTTTACCAGTTCCTGCAGTCTGGGAACATAGGTATTAAATAGGACTTGGGCGCAGGATTAATCCACAAATCCTGCTCTAATTTTCAGACTGGCCTAATTCCTATATTTACATTAATTCCTATGGCTGACTATATTTAGCCTGTTGGCTGCCAGTCTGAAAAGTACTGCAGGATTTGTGGATTAATCCTGCACCCAAGGGCCAAGTCCCATTTAATTCCTATGTTCCAATGTTATTTGCTACGCCCAACTTTCCAGTCTGTAATTGGTGCACAAGATCTCACTGACATTTTCAAAAAGCTGAAAAAATCCACCATTAATATCCAGGAATTTGGCTGATCCACCAACATTTTCTCAATTTATCCACCGAAAATTGATGGGAACATAGGAATAAATAGCTATAAATCCACCGACTTTGCCAGAATATTATTTTCAAAGGGGAAAAAATTCCACCGACATGTCGGTGGAATTTACCACGAAATACAGACTGGCGCCCAAGTCCCAATTTCAGTTAAAAAAACCTGGGCTCTGGGGAGGCCCTCTTTTCAGACTGGTATTTACTATTTAGGTAGGGTCAAGCAGGTTAATTGCGGCACACCAACAAACTGCGACTTCTAACAACAGAAACATCATAGCTTCAAAACATACGTTAAAACTTAAATTAATAAATAATAGCTTGTACTGCTCTTCTTTTGATAGATATGCCATTTTAATGTTATTTCGGTTCAGAATGTTTTAGAGACTCTTAAGAGAGCCACAATTAAAAATTAAAGGGCCGCAATTTACCTGCGTGACTCTACATTTATTTTGCTACGAACACTGAACAGAAATTACAGAATAAGATATCTCTAGGAGTCTAGACTCTATGAACATCCTGGACCAGTTTGTATTTGGTGCACTGAACTCCTCTGACTTTTTTAAAAATATTTGAGAAATAGCTGGTAGCTGCCATTGCCTGTCAATATTTTTCATCAATTTGTCTAGTCCTCCAACATTTTTTCCAGTTTCCCCTCCAAAAATTAATGGTAATATTGGAATTAATAGCTTAATATATCCTCCGACATTGCAAGAATTTTTTTATTAGAGAAATTGAATATCTGTTGACATATCATTTGAATTTAGTCAATTTACCACCAAATACAATCTCAATCTGGAACATCTATTTTTCAAAGTATGACAGTCAGTATTTCATGGTAAATTCCACTGACTTGTCGGTGGAATTTTTTCCCTTTAAAAATAATATTCTAGCGAGACTGCAGGAACTGATAAACTGTTCTCCAAGAAATCCTCTATATTGGCATCTGTTCTCAGTAAAATACATGTAAATATAGGAGGAAATTAAAGATTGTTCGCACAGAAAATGTTAAAAATGTCCCATATTCTGCAGACTGGATTATTCATTCTAGCAAAGTCGGTGGATTTTTAGCTATTTATTCCTATGTTACCATTAATTTTCGGTGGATAAATAGGGAAAATGTTGATGGATCAGCAAAATTATTTGAAATTGTTGATGGATTTTTTCAGTTTTTTGAAAAAGTCAGTGGGATTTTGTGTACCAAATACAGACTGGAAAGTATGGAGAAAGTCACTAGTATATTGGCGACTTTTTGAGTGGTGAAATAAGTTGAAAAACATGTAAATAACAAGTAAATCACTCATATAAATAGTCTCAAGAGATGCACATGCATCAGACATGAAGCATGAGGATATTTTAAAGTATAAAATCTTCACTAGGAAGTCAAATTTCTTCTTTAAAGTATCTCAAATATGGCGACCAGGATCTATTTTCTCACTAAACTGACGACTTTCCTGCCACACTTTGAAACATGGATGAACACTCTACTAGTTTCTGCAGACTGACCTGTGAACCAAGTTAAATAATATGGCTAATAAACTCCATTCCTCTCTCCAGCTCTCAACAAAAATCATCAAATTTCTCTCCAAAATGATCAAAATATCATAAATTCTCATCAAAGTAACGTTGTAGCTTAGGAGAAAAATAGATGGGTATTTCTCACCATTTGTAATTGAAGGGCTCAAAATAACTCTCACAAACTCGCCATTTTATGCTTTATTAGCTGGACCGACTGACTGGGGCAGGTCCGGCAGGAGACTAATTTCAAGGCCTAAATAGTCTCCTGATAAACTTCACAACTTCATGCATCTTTTGCAGACTGGGTCACACTATTATTTTCAAAGGGAAAAAATTCTACCAACAAATACAGTCTGTGTCTTTGACTCTTAGAGAACACTTTACTAGTTTTGCTATTACTGCTCAAACTTCAGAATCTTGTTAATTGTGGTCTCTAAGAAATCTTTTGATTTAATTATAAAATATTATTTATAGAAATAAATTGAGGATTGTTCGAACTTCACATATTTAAATTATAAAATTTTAAAATCTTCCTTAATTCTCAAAGTCCAGAATATAGAACACTTTTCCAAGACTCTTCACTGTTTGAGAGTTTGAGACAAATGAGTTTCAAATCTGAGCCCAAATTCAGAAATTTAGATTCTGAGGGAGATCTTCAATTAATTATGTTTTCATTAACTTAGCTGAAGGAGATGGATGATTCTGAAAAAATTGCAATTTCAGAAAGCAAGTCAGTCAAAATAATTGAATCTGCTGTTGTCTGTTGAAAGCGTTAGTGTAACTCAACCTCAATTTAAAATATCTGAAAGCCAGGTGAGGGAGACAAATTATGAATTTATACCTGCAGTCTTAACTGTGCCAGCCATACCATTTAATTAACATGATTGTATCTATTCTAAATTTCATGTTGAAAGCTTAAAATAAGATATTCACTCGGCCTGAACCTCAGCTCCTGAGATGGATTAAGTTTGATGACAGCCACTTTAAAATTCCTCATCCTCTCGTTTTAGTAGATGGATTACTTAATACTTGACTGAATTGAATCCCAGACTGCAGAAACTGGTAAAGTGTGCTCCAAGAAATCCTCTATAATCTAATTCTATATTGCCTTCTGCCCATATTCTGAAACATTGACTTTAACAGAATATTTTATTCATTACATTACATGAGTATTGTTTGAGTACAGAATTTTATTTTTTTCAAAGTGGGTTAACAGTTAATTTATAGGTATTATGATATTGATATTTTGTGATTTTTTTAATATTTTGGGGTTTGTTTTTGTTTTTCTGTATTGAACCTTTATTACCTAGCTCCTTTATTTAATATTCACAATTTTTGACAGATGATAAGTATGTCTTAGATCTAAAACTCAACTTTATTAAATTTGTTAAGTTCATCCTGCTAAACCAAACTAGCTGACACTAAGATGGATAACAGTGGTGCTGGCTACCTCTCGGCATCCTCTAACATTCCGTACAGCACAGCTCAGAATGCCTTGGAAGGACAGTACGAGTTGCACCAGACCATTGGGTCTGGGGGCTTTGCTAAGGTCAAGGAAGCAACACATCTCCTCACAGGAGAGAAGGTGGCTATCAAGATAATGGACAAGAAAGAGCTTGGGGTGAGTTCAAATTTCCTGTCAATTTTAAAAATCTGCATTGAGTTATCTTTTTACTATCTATGATGTTGCAATCATAATCTTTTCCATTTAAATTATTTTTGGTAACTGTACCTTGCTTTTTATGCCATGGTATCAGAATGATAATTTCCATTTTTATGAGATGACTTAAGATTTATTTTCCTGTTGAAAGCAGCAATGAAAACTATGCAGTTGATTGTTGTTTTACTTTAAAATTGAAGGTAGAAGCCACTTATCATAGTGGCTCTTCACATATGCAATTTTCAAGACATTAGATTATAATAATTAGTTTTCCATCAGCTAGTGAGAGCATATATAATTGCCTTTTTTTAAACAATGGTTCACTTTATAAAAGGAATTTGATATTGATAAATATGTCCTATGTAAATTTAACCTTTGAAACTGTGCCAGGCTAATTAGAAACAAAGCATATGAATGGTGTATATACATAGTTTGGTAGGCAATGTCAGTTAGCAGACTACATCACTCCTACTTATCCATTCTCATGTATTAATTTGTTTTCAGGAAGACTTGCCCCGCATTTACCTCGAGATAGCAGCCATGAAGATACTCTGTCATCAGCACATCTGCAGACTCTATCAAGTGGTGGAAACTTCAACCAAAATATATATGGTGTTGGAGTACTGCCCTGGTGGAGAACTCTTTGATTATATTGGTGAGATACTCTCTCAGTAGCTTCCTCTAGCTCATTTCTTGTGCATAACCAATTACTACTTGTGTATCATCAAAAATGATTGCACTTTTAATGTGTCAATTCTATGGACACTGATAAAAGTTCGATTTATGTTTTAATAATTAAAAATAACCCCTGACTGCTTTTGTTAGAATATATTCAACCTAATTAAATCAAAATATATTAGAATGGTATTGAAATCATTCATATCACTTTAAGTCTCATCAGAGCAATCAGTAGCTTGCCAAGCGTATTATTTGGTGAGTTTGATTAAAAAAAAAATTTAAACTCAACAAAGTAGCTAGTAGCTACATTCCCATGGACACAGCTCTCATTATTATAAGCTACTTCAGTTCTTACTTTTTGTAAGCTAGTATTGCTGACAGACATCATTTCTTCATTTCAGTTGAAAAAGACAGACTGGAGGAGGGTGAAGCAAGAATATTTTTCCGTCAAATAGTGGCTGCAGTTGCCTACATTCACAAGATGGGATATGCTCATCGTGACCTGAAGCCTGTAAGTGTTCCTCTATCTTTACCCTGAATTTAATAGCTACATTTCTGTCATATTTTTAGATTATGTGAAATTTTTCTTTAGGTTTGTAAGGCTGTTGCTATCAAAACTTTTATAATTTATTAGCTAAAGTTCTTTGATTTTTATTCTCAATAATATCTATCTAAAATGTTGATCTCCACTTCATCTTCTATAGCTATCCAATGTGGGATTAACTTTGACCTCAAGTAAGCTATCAAAGATACCTCAGTAGCTACAATTTAAATTAAGAATTGAACCAGTTTTTTACTGACTAGGTGTTGGATGTGTGATTTCTGATACCGTTTATTTGTTGCAGGAAAATCTTCTCCTCGATGATGAGCAGAGATTGAAGCTCATAGATTTTGGTCTGTGTGCCAATCCTACTGGAGGTTTGGCGCAGAGACTAGCCACTTGCTGTGGCTCTCCTGCATATGCCGCCCCTGAGTTGGTGTCTGGCAGACACTACCTGGGTACTGAGACTGATATCTGGAGCATGGGAGTGCTCCTCTACGCCCTCCTTTGTGGCTTCCTACCTTTTGATGATGAAAACCTGGGGATACTCTATAGGAAAATTCAAGTGAGTTAGTTAGAGAAAATAGATATGTATTGATGCACTGATAGGTAGATGCTTAGAGTTTGTTCTCTTAACACACAGATGTTCAGTCAATTTTATGTAGCTATATGGCTAATATATTTTATGTAGCTATATCGCTAATATATTTTATGTAGCTATATCGCTAATATATTTTATGTAGCTATATGGCTAATATATTTTATGTAGCTATATGGCTAATATATTTTTTGTAGCTATATCGCTAATATATTTTATGTAGCTATATCGCTAATATATTTTATGTAGCTATATGGCTAATATATTTTATGTAGCTATATCGCTAATATATTTTATGTAGCTATATGGCTAATATATTTTATGTAGCTATATGGCTAATATGTTTTATGTAGCTATATGGCTAATATATTTTATGTAGCTATATGGCTAATATATTTTTTGTAGCTATATCGCTAATATATTTTATGTAGCTATATCGCTAATATATTTTATGTAGCTATATGGCTAATATATTTTATGTAGCTATATCGCTAATATATTTTATGTAGCTATATCGCTAATATATTTTATGTAGCTATATGGCTAATATATTTTATGTAGCTATATGGCTAATATATTTTTTGTAGCTATATCGCTAATATATTTTATGTAGCTATATCGCTAATATATTTTATGTAGCTATATGGCTAATATATTTTATGTAGCTATATGGCTAATATATTTTATTTAGATAGAGCTAAAATATCTACTAGTTCATTCTTGACCATAATTTGATGACATTCAGACACAAATTCCTTGAAAGTTAGCCGATGTGCCAGGCAAATTTAGCACCAACATCAATCTGCGATGAAGCTAATTACATATCTCCAAGGCTTGAATATCTACCTATCTAATAATGATTTACTCTTGCCCTTACCCACCAGTTAGGTCAATATGAAGAGCCAAGTTGGCTGTCCCCAGGCTCCAAACAGCTACTCCGTGCCATGTTACAAGTAGACCCTAGAAGACGCATCACTGTTGTGGAGCTCCTCACTCACTTTTGGCTCAATGAAGGCTATTGTGACCCTGTGGACCCCTCTACAGTCTATAAGGTGAGACACAACATATCTATTAGCTACTTAATTACAAAGTTAATTTTAAGTCACGCTTCATAATAATGTGATTGAGTGGGATTAACTCTTAGAGTGGAGTGGAGTTTGCACAACAAGAATAAATGAGGAATTATTAATTGTACCATTGGAAAGAATAGGTTTTTCTACTTATCAACCAAATTTGGAGAAATTTATAGCATTATTATTTTAATTCTAAATGTACTATCATCTCCAGTCCACTCTATGTATATTCTAACAGTTGCTCATTAATCACATTATTGAGTTAACTGATATCTAATTTAGCTACTCCTACTGTAGCTAATTGAAAAGTTATTCATGTATTACTTCTGTCTAATCAAACCTGTGTTACCTTTATAATCTAATGTTATTAATGTGTGATTACCTAACAACTCACTGACTCGCAGCACTCTGAAAGGGGTGTTAAGTTGTTAACACAGGCTATGAACAAATATCTACTTCAGACATTTATGAGGCTGTGTTAACACCCACTCTCAGAGTACTGTGAGTCTGATTGAGTGTCTTGATTCCCCTGTTTTAAATGTGTATCATGTAGCATGGTAAATGCAACACTAGCTAATTGATTTATTTCATTCAATTTGTTTCAGGATGTTGGGGTGAGTTAATGTTCTCATATTCTGTGTAGTTAATTCTTTTTTCTTTACTGTCTTCTTACTTTGCTCTTCTGAAATGCTATGCCAAGTACATCTACCATAATCAATTTATAGGATGAAATTATTACAGTATAGGAAAAAAATTCAGATTTGAATTGAATACCGGATGAAAATTTAAATGGGTTATTATTAAAAATTCCTTTAAAATGTGAGCAGTAAGATATATTAATTCATTGTAGAGAGAAAATGAAGCTAGCTATATAAATTGGAATTCTTATGTTTCATTGTTCACCGCAGTATAACTATATAGCTAGCAATATATAATGTAATTATATTTTAATGGCCGTATTATGATGGTAGTGTTTTTAATTAATAACCTATTAAAATTTGCATATATTAATTGAAGCTTTACTCTACTGTGAAAGTGCATCTTCTATCTTTATCAAACTCAATTATGATGTTTAATTTCTCGTCTGTTATGAGAGATTAAAAATAATGGTAGGTTAAATAATTTGCTGATGTCGATCAGATTTTTCAAACTTAAAAAGCTCTTCTTCGGCTGTAAGGCATCTGTCGTCTAGATTGCTATTAGTTCACATTAATTCTTTGAGGATTTTATCAAAATATAAATTTCTTCCCCCTCCACTTTCTTTCAATAATTTCAGTAGTAAAGGTACGTTTTGCATGCAGCGATTGTTGCGATCATAGCCCAGAGTTTATCTTTGAGTACTAGTCTATTGCTATTCTTTTGAGGCTGTTTTTTAATGAGCGATTATTGCTTTTGCACTAGTTCAATGTATTCCTATTGCTGTGCGATGATTGCAACAATTGCTACATGCAAAACGTACTTTTCACTTCTCAGTAGTTTGCCTCTCTGTTTTAGCTATCATTTCCTTGCACTCTGTCCTCACTCGCCTCTCACACCCCTAGCGTGATGGTATAGACTCTGACATAGTAACGGAGATAGCCGTGCAGCAAGGCAGGTCTCGAGTCAACGTGAAGCAAGCCATTGGGCGGTGGCACTATGACCACCTCACTGCAACTTACCTTATCCTAGCCTCCCGGAAACGAAAGGGCAAGTCCATACGCCTTCCATCACCAGCCAACACTCCTCAGGTACGTCATGGTTATACAGTATGGGCCACACATTTTTTTCCGCTTTTTCAAATACTTATAAATCGTTAGCTAATGGACGAAAAAACTGTATCTTGGTCTCTTTTTCTCTGCCTCTTATTGTTCTATTAACAGGTAAAAACAATTTTGAACTGATGGACATGGTTTAAGATCAGTTAAGCAAAGAGTGAGGGTGATTATTTTTGTCATTGCGCGAAGGTTATTCTTGGAGCTAACTTTGTGATTTTACTTTCTAAAAGGCAATGAATGAAAGGAAAATAATATAATGGTAGACATTTTAATGCAGGGTACTTACACTTCTTCCTTGGAAACTATTTGGAAATACAACAACTAAAGTGACCTTTTGATCTCATTCAAGTTTTCACTCTGAATATTCGTTCTTTGCTTGTTCATTGCATGGTTAAGGCCCGCCTCACACTTGCATTTTAAAAAGTGCGAAAAGAAAGCTCTTCTTAAAATGTGTTCACACTTGCGTTTTTTTATCACTGAAGAAAAAATTTGATGTTTTTTTCCTCCAGCGATAAAAAAAAACGGAAATGTAAACACATTTTAAGAATAGCTTCTTTTTCCGCGGTGTTAAAAATGCAAGTGTGAAGCGGGCCTTAACCATGCAATGAACAAGCGAAAAACGAATATTCCTAGTTAAAACTTCAATGAGATCAAAATTTCACTGAAGTGGTTCGATTTCCAAATAGTTTCTAAGGAAGAAGTGTAAGTACCCTGTATTAAAATGTCTACCATTATATTTTTTTCCTTTTATTCACTGCCTTTTAGTAAGTAAAATCACAAAGTTAGCTCTAAGAATAAACTTCGCACAATGACAAAAATATTCACCTTCACTCTTTGCTTACCTGTTCTTAAACTATGTCAATCAGTTCAAAAATGTTTTTACCTGTTAATAGTACAGCAAAACCTCGTAGTAGAGCAGGGTTTCATTCAAAGTTTATTTGGTCTAGTAAGAAACTCACTTTATTAGTTTCCTACTAGACCAACATCGTTTTCTCTAAAAGTAAAGTGGTGACTTAAATATTTCGATAGCTCTATTTGTTTATGATAACTTTAATGCCAAATTAATGGTGACTAACATACCAATTTTGAAGGGAAACACATTTAGAAACAGTATGAATTTTTTTTGCCTCAATTAAAATGAATATAATATTTTTTTCAATTAAATTATCATTTTATGAAATTTGAATATTTTTAGCCCAGACTCTACCATTAAATCTGAAACCTATTCTGCCTTATGTTTTATCCTAAAAACAGCATAAATAATTATAATACATTATTCAAATTAGGGAATTATCTTTAAAACAGTATTGTAATTATTACTCCTTGTAATATTTACACTAGAATAACTGTCAGGTGATAAAAATTGTGTTTTGTCTAGTATGAGGTTTTTTCCAGTACAGTTTCAAAAATTTCTTGGTCTAATAGGAGGTTTGTCTACTAGGAGGCTGGTCTAAAGCGAGGTTTTGCTGTACATTAAGAGGCGGAGAAAAAGAGACCAAGATACATTTTTTCGTCCATTGGTTAACGATTTACAAGTATTTGAAAAAGCGAAAACATTTTTGTGGCCCATTCTGGATTGATAGAGCCTTTATTGATTGATCAGGTAGATAGGGTGTGAATGTAGTAAGGGTGCTCAAGTATAAATACAGGCTAGTCATCTGCTCTCAACTGAGATGATATTTGGTGATTTGGTTCTATTAGGGAAAAGTAGATTTAATTCGTTTACAATTTGATCAAATCTATCAGTTTAGAAGTTCAAGAGAAAATTGCTGCTACCTAATAGAAGCACAGACTAAGAACACCCCCCTGATTGTTGTGAAAATAATTTTTTTTGCTTCAATAGTGAACCGATTTGATTGAAAGTTGTATCAAACTTTGAATGGTTGTCTGAATATTCACTACTTTTCTAGAAAGCAGAATTTATCAAAATGTGACAAAAAATACTTAGCTACTCATGTATAATTTCATCCAATACTGACACTAGAATTATTTCTTCTCATTTAATAATAAATCAGTTTCCTTGGAACAAACTTTAAATTGTAGCATGATGTATTTAGTACATTATTAATATTCGTAGCCCTCCACGTGCAGTTTTGTCGTTTTTAAACTAACCTAACTTATTTCTGTTATCTTTGCAGGTATCCCATGGACCTTCTGCTGCACGATGCCTCTTACCCAGCCTTGGTAGTGAGAGAGCAGTAGATGTGGGGTGCTTGGCCCCCCTCACCAACTCCCCCCGAGCATTACACACCTCCATGGAGGGGGGTCTGCATGATATGGACCTCCTAAATATGGCTAGTCCCACCTCCAGTAAGTAGCTTTCTTTTTCCTCTTCATTTACTACCCTCAATTTACTATCACCTCTTCATTTTACTCTCTCCTCCTTTTGTCAAGTGTCACCCAACTTACAATAGATTAGCTACTACATATAGTTGCAGGTCACTAGAAATGTAGTAGCTTTTCTGTGTCCATGAGCTCTATCAACAAATAGTGTCTTAGCTATTTTATTTTAATGCAGATTGCTCTACAGCTTTATTCATTTTGTTATCCTCTAGGAAACCTGGATATGCCTAAGAGTAGCAATATGGTCTCCACCGCCACTACCACCACCTCACCCTCTACTTCATCCTGTGACACATCCACCACCGCTGACCAATCTGCTGCGTCATGCTGTAACCAGTCTGGGTACGTTTATGGGTAGTATTTGAAGGCTATGGCTACATTTTATGTAACTCATTCGAGTTGTTTAGTTCCTTCATAAATAACAAGTTCCTAATTAACTACTTAACTTAAGAGTTGATTGTATTTCAAGTATGGTTTTGGTATATTTGATTCTCTGGTTATTATCTAATTATCTTGGTTATCTGACTTATGATACTTATACACTTTACTTACTATTGCTATGCACACCACCCTGTCAGACACTAATAATTCGTAAATTAATTATCTCGCCTTATCTGGTATAGTTCTTTCTGCTGAGACTATACACAATAGCGATTGGTAGATATACGGGTTCGGTCACACTCGATATCTTATAAGGACAGGATGTCGCGTGTCACAGCCCAGCCTGCTACATTCCAACTTTGAATGCATTTTAATGGCACTTCTCTAAAACGAAAAATCTTGGTAATCAAAAGCCTGATGCGTTTACAGTTTTGAAGCTACGGCATTGGGGTTTTTTTGCATTCGATTTATCAGGAAATTATCTAGAGCTGTAGGACCTTGTTCTTTTCGATTTTCAATTATTTTTCGAGATATTGAATTTTGAAGAAAATATATATATATATATTTTTTTTTCACGAAAAAATTAATATTTCGAAAAGTAATTCGAAAATTAAAAAGAAGCTGATACAGCTCTAGAGAATTTCCTGGGGAATCGAATGCAGAATATCCCAATACCGTAGCTTCAAAATTGTAGGAGCCTTAGGCTTTTTTGGAAAGGTGTCGAAATACGTTCGAAATTCGAATAACTCGTTTTCTATGGGTCTAATCGAAAAAATACCATGATTATAAACGATAGAGAATTCAATTTTACATCAGGGTACTGAGTTTCAGAATAGTAGCTTCATTAATAAAAGAGTTTTCAAAAACCTCAACCCAAGTTAACTTCTCGTTTGTTTACCATTGTTGCTCTAGTGGGAACTGTACCCTCTCCCCTGCCAAGAAGAGAGCCATAGACTCCATCTCCATGAATGACGATAAGGAGAACTTCTTGCTGCCCGCCCTCCCCACACCCGCCACTAAAAGTAGAAGGCGGGGAACGCCAAACACCCCAGGTAAGTACATTGTAGCTAACTCTTTATCTTACTAAATCAATTTACATAATTTGAAAATGATAGCTAGGGTAGGGTATGTTACGAATTATCGGTCAGGTCCACATTTTCAGTCATATATGAAAAAAATGATATAATAATTCATATCTTTTTATCGTTAGTAGCTATATCGATTTTTCGTATATGACCGAAAATGTGGAACTGACATATAATTTGAAAACCTATATGTTTTCCAAATGAAATAGTAATCTTTAGATCGGTCAAGATGAAATGTATTAGCAAAATGCTCTTCTCTCCGTACAGTCGTTAGCTAGAGTGAAGAATATTAGAGTCTGTGTTAGTGTTGTAACACTCTTTATTTCTTCTCTCTGTATTACAGCTAGTGTGTTAATATTATTGTGTGCTATTAGACTTAGTGTTCTAATTGTCTCCCTGCAGCTGGTGTGAAGATATCCCCTGCTAGGTCTGTGGACAGTGGCCTCAATGAGTTCAAGACACCAACCAAACAGTTGTGAGTCACTAGTGTCACGACTAGACCCATCTAGTGTCTAGTTTTACAAACAAATTCTTTAAAAAAAGGATTAGTAGTGATCTTGATTTCATGACATATTAATTTTAATTAAACAATACCAACGTCTCGGGGGTTCCACTTGTTTTTTTACTATACTATAATCTTCAGTTGATAAATTATTCTAGTTAGTTTAGCGACTCTAGTCATCGGATGTATCATCATTCATTGTAGTAGACACCTCGTAGTAGACCAGAGTTACGTTCCAAGTTGATTTGGTCTAGTAGGAAACTGACTCTTGTAGTTTTAAACTAGACCAACATCGTTTTCTGAATAGAAAATAAGCGATGACTATAAGCTAATTCGAAAACTCTTTTTGTTTATCAAGAATTTAATGATGAATAGAATAATAATTTTGAGGGGAAATAAACGTTTTAGAACAAAATGTATATTTGCTTTGTTTGAATTATAAATAATATAATGTTTTTTCTAATATAAACTAAATATGGTGAAACAAAATGAATTTCATATGTTTCTAAACATAAATAATGGCTTCAATAATTTTATCATGAATTGCAGTAACACCCCCGACAGAGGCACTCCCAGGTCATCACGCAACTCCAGCACAGTTTTTGGCAGCATTGAGAAGAGTTTAGACAAGATGAAGAATCTACTGACACCCAGGAAAAGGACAGCCTCTGAGACAGGCCCTGCCATCGTACATAGCAAGGTGAGTCACTTGATGGGGATGTGAGAGCTGAAGACTCATGAAGATGATAGCTACTGAACACTTTCTCATTGCTATTATTGTATCAGGTATCTGGTAGTTAGATTGAACTGTTGAACACCTGAGAAATGAACTTTTGCAATGCAGCACTTAACTTAATGGCATTCTATAATAAACTTTATCTGAATATCCTCTAACGTTTGTTATCATGTTCATTGTTTTTCAGAACCTTTACAACGTTAGCACCACAGGCTGTAACAACCCTGACGAAGTTCTTAATGACCTCAAACAAGCACTGAGCAACAAAGGCTTCCTTTGCAGCCAGAAGGGGTGAGTGTGCTAGGATAAGTTCTGAGTTATCGAACGGTCCTACATTTTCGATCATACTGGTATCCATGATACCTACAGGTATCATGGATACCAACTAAAATAAATAATTTTATTGAGTTTTTTTCTTTTAGCTATGTTTCAAAAATCTCGTGGGGAAAAAGTAGGAGTTTAGCAAAAAGTCAGGACTTGAAAAACCTGCGTGTGTACGGCCCTTTAGCTAGAGTATTTAAATGCTATAACACACTCCCCAAGCTTCAAATTCGTGTTTCTATTGCAGGTACACTCTGAGAGGCAAAGTTCAGGACAATGTAGGGGGTGCTAGACTGAGCTTCGAGTTGGAGGTGTGCAAGGTGGCACGACTCAATTTAGTGGGCATCAGAAGGAAGAGGCTAAAGGGTATGTTGCTTAAAAACTTTTAATGATTTACTTCTGAACTAGATTTTATCTTTACGTACAATTTTATGTCATATCAATTAATTTTATATAACTTGATAAATAAAATATTGTCGATAGTTATCTCATGCCACCTTGATATGCTGGTATGAATATATCTTTTTTATCTTGGCTATGAATATATACTACTCTTGAATTAAAAGATCATGAAGTATTATTCCATCAAACCCTTGATTTCCTCACTAAATGTACATTAGAATCAATTTAAACGTAAATTAATCAATATTGTACTAGAAATGAATGCTTGGTGCTAAATAGCTGTCTCTGCAGCTCTAGTGAAGTTATCTGTGTTTAACATCCCCCCTCCCGTGTTATCTGCTAGGTGATGCTTGGATTTACAAACGAGTGTGTGAGGAAGTTCTTCGCTTGGCCCAGACCAGCAAAGCCTCCAAAGAGGGGTACAATCCTCCCCTCCAGGAGAAGAACGCCTCCTACTGCAGTACCGGTAGCTCTGCCAGTAACACCCAAGAGATGGCTACACAGACAGAGTCTAACGGTGATGAGACTTACATTATACCTACAGCTGCTAAGACTGACGCACCTGTCTGCTGAACAAGGGGAATGAACTGAACTTATTGAAGATTGGTAGCGTTGAAAGTTTTTGGAGATTGTTAGCTAGCGTTGAACGTTTTTGGAGATTGTTAGCTAGCGTTGAACGTTTTTGGAGATAGATAGTTAGCTGGTGATGAACATTTTTGGAGATTGTTGTCGATGAACATTTTTGAGATTGTTAGCTATGAATATGATTGTTGTCGATGAATATAAGATTGTTTGTGATGCATATTTTTGATAATGTTTAGTTATGAACATATTTAGATCTAGTACTGAATGATGTTCACCTTAGTAATATCACTGTGTTGACAACAATGCTCTCCTATTTACACTGCTATATTATTTAGAAGAGAAATGGTTTGAGTGATGGTAATTGAAAGGCAAGACTGATGAACTCATTGTATTGACTGAATGAAATTAGTGTACCTGAATTAGTAGAATTGTACCTCCGTAAACTTCATTCCTGTTAGAGGTAGAATGTTCATGGTATTATTTAACCCTTTCTGAGGCAGGTAGAAGATATATTTCTTCCTATGACTACAATTTAATTTAATACTACTGAAGGTTCTCCTCGGTGTTCATTTACATGTTATTCTGCTAACTATTCTATTTCATTCCTAGTAACCTTCAAAGCTTGCCAATTCACACACCTTCATGCTCAACTTTCCTTTTAAAACCATCATCTAGGGTACACACTCAATCTCCGGCTCTTCACATCGGAAGATAAAAAACGATTGGTAATTGAAATGTGCCGGTGATTGAATGTTCCCCTCAGTTTTTAAGAATAGATCTATATTTATGTGATAAAAATTTCCACAATTCTGCTGTTGCAATTATACTTTACTTTATTCAAGAGGTTATTTATTAATTAATCAATTCATTTCCTATTAAAATGCTGGTTTTATATATTATAGTGTACCTACACAACTGATAATCGCTGTTATTTAGTAAATCTATTATAAATCATATCCTCTTTTTGTACTTTCTATGGGAACACATGGTGCCTTCACATTTTTTGTACATATTCATCTATTTCAGAACATTTAATAGACTTTTTTAAGACTTATTTCCTCGAAGATTTTTACTCTCATTAGCTATATTGCTAGACTCTTTAATTTTAGAGGTTTGATGTATTCCCCTGAAGGTGAATGTTGCTCACTACTTTCAGATGTAGGTGAACTAGCAATTGCCATATTGGAATAACTCAAAATGTAATGTTTAATATATTTCACCATTCAAATTATGTCCATTGAAAATTTTCAAAACAGTCTGTAGCGTTTTTTGCAATTAAATCCAAATCTAAGAAATCCTCTAACATTTGAAGTTTTTAGCAATGTTTGCCAGGGGAATTGTCTACAAGCAGCTTTCCTATGATCTGTGTACAGAACCAGCATCGTGCTGGTTGTTTCTAATTAGAAAAGTATTAGTACTGTGCTATCTATGAAGTCATAGCTATTGCTCAGAATATACACTAAAAACGGATTAAAACATTACTCAAGTTATTTAAGTTAGTCATTTCAGGGCAAAATAACACTTGCAGGTAAAAGTGTCTGCTTAATTAATTTCTATTTAATTATAATGTAACATTAACATACCAAGGTGTAGTCTGCTTGCGTTAAAGTCACAGTAGTTAGATAATTTCTCTACTCTTGTTGATCGTACATCATGAGGTATAAACTCTTCTTCCATTGAAATTATCCACATTTTCAATTATATTTTAACGAGACAAATAAAATCCTATGTTTGGGAATAACTTTTGATTATCCGTCCATAGCAATGATAAACTCTTGCATCCTCCCTTCAATATCATAAAAGAATACACATTATTTGCCCCATTTCAATCAGGCTTCAATTATTGAGAAGCTTCTGTTATGCTTCTGACGTCACACTATGCATAAATATCGTGCCCTACTTTTATGACGTCAGAGTCGATATGATTTCATTGCATTTAAAACGTTGAATCTTTTTAACGTCAGTGCCAACTTATGTTAGTTTTTCTGTAGAATTTGATGCAACTTTAACCCCCCAGGGGCTCTTTATTGAAGCTGTCTGTGGTGAATGAAAGAGAAGGTGGTGGCGTCCCTTGGGCCCCGAACTGTTGTAATTTGTATCATGTATTGTCTTTTCCATTTTTACCATGTTTATCATTTTTTTTAACGCTACTTGCAGTTTTAGAGGATAGCGCTAGGGTTATGCTCTTCAACTACGAGGTCTTAGATTTTGTGTGAGGCTCTTGGGCTTCATTTTCCTCTTGCATCCTTCAGCCTCAGCCACCGACGGTGAAGCCACTTTTCTTTCTGACTGCTTCTTCCAGTCCCTTTTATTCAATTTCCTTCTCACGTCAGCGATATGGTCTTTGGTTCCAGTGCAGTAGTTAAACCCCTACTAAATTAATTAATTAACATTGATGTACATATGAAATAGAGCTACTCTCATTCCAGCGAATAAATTCCTTATAAATAACCTGTGTTTCCTTACTGTTAAACTCCTGTTAAAACCGTGGAGTCAAGAAGACCCTCAACTGAATTTTGAACTCTTATAACTCTTTTAAGTATAATGCATGTATTTTAACATGGCTTTGTGACTTCTCAAATCAATGAAAGTTATGTTTAGGGTCAGTCATTTTGAAAATATAATGTATGATCATTAGGGTTGTGACAATATGCATAATTTTTGACGCGATATGCAGCATATTATATGCCATTTCTGCATATAATATGCTAAAAGTCAAATGCATATATGCTGAACCAAAATGCATATTGAAAATCTACATATTATATGCCAGAAATTATTCAATATAGTGTGCATGTTATATGCCCAAAGTTAATTACGGAATTTAAAATAAAGTTAATGTGTATATAGTTATGTTTTGAATGTAATTAAACTTTGATGGTTTGAATGGAACTTACAACAAATCGAAGGTGTAATCTCAAGTTTTTATTTTTACTGTGATATGCTTGACGTTTGAAAAGAAAATATAACAAAGCTGTTTCAAATGTAGACTTTTTAATAGTAAGTCAATTTCAAATATTCACATTCAATTTCAAACAGTGGAATTGGACTCTATTGTTAAATGGTATTTCATGTTTCCAACAGTGAATCTCCTATTATCTGCTAATGTAGTTTTGTACTGGGAAAACACCCGTTCTACATCACAGGAAACAAGAGGAGCAAATGATTATTTCAGCCAAACATAGTCTTCTAAACTATCCTACATTCATATATCACATTCCGTTCATTACTAGGGTTGTGACAATATTCTTTTTGAAATATGCTTTTATGCTTTATGCTTTAAGCTTGTGAAATATGCTTTTATGCTCTTTATATATGCTTTTTATGCTTAAAATATGCCTTTTATGCTCAAAATATGCTTTTTATGCGTTCAAGTTAGCTTTATATGCTCAATGATGTGCGTTCTGTTAGCTTTATATGTTCTAATTTCTTTGAAATAAGGCTAATCGTATTTGAGAGTTTTCATTGATGGTATATTTATATAGAAGGCAGGGTAGGAAACAATGTCAAATTGAGACAGTTTATTCTGTATGAGGTAACTAAAATAATAAATGGTGAACAGTTTTAAACAATAACTTGCACAATAAAGAAAGCATTTATTACATTTGATGATCAAATCTTGTTTTAAATTCTCGAAAATAATTCTACGTCTGTTATCTGCTATAATTTGTAGTCTTAACTCATTTCTATTTTAAAAAATAAGGTTCGTCAGGGAACAAAAAATCTGCTACCGAATCGTCTTATAGTAACGAAACGTCCTAGCACCGTTTACAATGGGGACGTGCCATTAGTCCGACAGTTACATCTTTTTGTTTTATTTCTCGTTTTATTTATCGATTAAAATTAAAAATATTAAATACTAAACATTTTAGTTATAGAAATTTAAATGATACAATATTTACCTTTATTTTTTTTAAATTATATATTCCTCTCTTATCTTACTTTATTTCTAATATTAGCTCATTTGTATGATGCATTCCCTCATTCGATTTAATGTAGTTTGTTGTGTTCGCTAGGTTGTTGTACTGCACACTTCATGATTTTTTAATGACCTGGCAGTGATGTTCGGGGGGTAGCACGTCCCATCCCCCGATATACATATATTTTGATGTTGAATCAGAAATAAACTGCAAAAGTGTAGAACTAATGGAGGATCGCACCAATGAATAGTAACAGTTTACAATAGGTAAAGCGTAACATAAAATGGCAGCTCCTATCGTGTACTCCTTATTGAAATTATTACTATTAATTATCGCCTTACAGGTTCCAATGATTCAATATGGTAATTTCCTCACCTAGTATTTTAAACTTAAAAATTCTTGAATAATTCATTCAAACCATAAAAATTTGCAGTCACTTGGACTATTTGATTAGATAAAAGCATATTTTGAGAATATTCTTTATTTCAAAAAATATGCTTTATTGCTAAAAAGCATAAAGAATAATTCTTTAAGCCAAAAGAATATTGTCACAACCCTATTCATTACTTTAGTCATGACTCGAAAATTATAAACCAGTGGTTCCCTTCAAAAGATCCCCAGCTATAAGCAGCGACACTAAGTTATTAAATGGTAAATTAAAACAGTTTCGTGTTTAATTACTTAAATAAATGTATACGTGCTATAAGTTTAGATATTTTTCAAGTAGTGCAACTCTCTAAAATAATTGTACCTATTCATTTTTTTATCAATTATTACTAGTATTTAGTAAATACCAAGTGTCATATTATTTATTAATACATTTGTAGTTTCAATATTCCACCTACAAACTTTTTAAATTTGAATAATTAGTTATATAAAATTTACTCGGGTCCACAGTTAGAATCGTTTTCTATGCAGGGGTCCAGAAGAAAACGGCTTAGGTTAGACATTTAGATGTTAAAAATTGACCAAGAAGTGCATATTTCTCGGTTAGCATATATGCAGAGAACTGCATATATGCAATATGCACAATGTCACAACCCTAATGATCATAGTTAATTTAATTATTTTACTATCATGCATAACTGGGGTCAAAATTTTCCGTGTATGAATATATTTCAGATTTACCTGAAAGTTCGTACTAATGGTGTTTGTGCCCGAAAAACTCGTATTTTGTGTTTCTTTGCTGTTATAGGTCAAAAGGTATGAGCTTTTGGGAAAAGGTCAAAAACCTGGACATCACCATTTTTGAAAGGTCAAAACTTTCAATAATAGATTTGTTCTGTGGAAACCGAATTTTAATAATGAAGAGAAAAACAAGGGTTGTAATAAAAAAAGTCCATATTTCTTCAAGCTTTCGATTTTTTCAAAAAATCATCCTTAGGAAAGCCTAAATATATCTTAATTCTACTATATAAATACAAAATCTCCTATCTAGGACAGAGAAATGAATAAATATCACTAATGGTACAATTAAATAAACAAATAAATGAACTCAGAAAAAAAACTATCTACATATAAAAGAAAGAAATCATTTTAACATAAATAATTCTGTAGAAGCCCCTTGTGAATTTAAATGTAATTTTTTCCGGAAAATGATTTCTAAATTTTATCAACCTGCAATAGTTACGATTTGAGGACATTGGAATCAATTTTTATTTATGAACAGAAGCCCCAATTAAATTCACAAGGGGCTTCTACAGAATAATTTATTTTAAAATGATTTCTTTCTTTAATATGTACATAGTTTTTTACTGAGATCATATATTTGTTTATTTAATTAATTTTAACATTTATTCATTTCTCTATCCTAGATAGAAGAATGTTGTATGTATGTAGTAGAATTAAGATATGTTTAGGTTTTCCTGTGGATGATTTTTTGAAAATATCGAAGGCTTGAAGAAATATGGACTTTTTTATTACAACCCTTATTTTTCTCTTCATTATTGGCAAAACTTTCTTATTATTAGTTCTAGAACAAAAAGTTTAGCATGTTTTTGTTTGGAATAAGCTGGACAATCTTCCTAGATGTACAATTATTTTTAGATGAAAAATGGCTTTGACCTTGACCTTTGTTCTCAAAAACCTCACCTGCCAAAAACTATTAAAACAAGAAGTGTACATTGACTAATTGGCTATAAGTTGGAAAAGTAGAAGAAAAAATATAATTTTTAAAGGTTAAATTGAAGTAGAGTTTCACAAATTTACTATTATTAATAGTTTCCAATATCAAATTTACTACTATTTACTTTTTTACTAATAGTTACTATTATTTATTAATATTCACTTTGATAAAAAATGGTGGTGTTAATATGACCCCACCATGCAGATTTGTTTGAAAAAATATCATGCATCCACTGGGTAAAATTGGTTTATACATCTTATTACATTCGAAAATTGCAGAAGTTTATGTTTTGGTCGGCACTTATTTATATCTAATCTTATTATTCGCATAACTCAAAATGTATATTCAAGCAAATTGCCTGAGACTTGGTGGGACAATTGGTCAATATCCAGGAACCAGTTTATTAGATGTTGGGTCAAAAGTCACTTAAAACTCAAAGATCATTGGATTGTCAAGGTCATTTATAAGGGGCTGCGAAGGTATGCGCTCTACGAGTGCCCGTCATCTTATTAATTATTTTATTAGTTCCATCGCCTCTAAGTGATGAAATGAAAAGCACTCCAGTCTTGACAATCACAAGTTAACATCAAATAAAACTAAACTACAGTCAACTTAATAAAGAACAGCTTCTTAAGATACATATATATATATATACATTCTTTTTAATTATTTAAAGAAGGTTGCTGGGGTACTTGGGTGTTATTTCTAGTGGTATTAAAAACCTACAAAAGATTGTGTTAAAGTTGTAGAATTATTTGCAGACAAAACCACTTACTTTTGTCTCTCTCTCTTCGTCACATTCTTCTGTGAATACTTATTTTGAGCGAGTAGCTTTTCTGCATCCATTAGCTTAGTCACCAGTTTGTGATAGAGAGGTCATATCGAACGGCTCAACATTCTAGAACAAGAATTATTTTATATCGTTATTTTAATTGGTATCCATGATACTGATGGTATCTTGGATACCAGTAATTAGGATAACAAGTAAAATGTCAATTTTTTCTAATATGATCGAAAATGTGAAACTGATCGATAACTCTAACTTACCCTACCGCCAGTATATCTCAAACGACACTATTTCACTCAATGGAAAGGCATTAAATTAACCGTAACTTTGTCATTCAGATATTATTCAATTAATATTAGTTAAATATTATTAAGAAACCCTCTCTAACATATATTCTTAACAGAAAAGCTCATAAAATATAAAAAACTGGCCAATGTCTACCATCAAGATAGAGCATGTAACATTTTAGCAGAATGTATTAGATTACTGTGGCTAGGAGTCATACTGTGCCTGCACATCTCTTACCAATAGTAATGCATAAGTAGTGGCCTGTTCTAAGCATCTTACACGTTAAATTACCGGTCATTACATATGTACAACCAGATAAATAAGCTCTTAGTTAATTATTGGGCATAAATTCTGAGACTCTCTGACCAAATTATGTAACTCGAGATAAAGGAATTATTGTTTTTATGGAAGTAATTTAGTTAATTAATGAAGGTAGAATTTTATGCTTGAAATGCAGTCTCTGATAATAAATAATGTATGCTTTAGTTATAGATAAATTATACAACTATAAGCAGAATAGGAATTGAAAACTTTGGTCATATTTCTGAAAGTAATGTAATTTATATAGAAAGGAATGGCTTTTTATTATTAAATTCTTTTTTAAATTTATGTCAATAAAAGTAATAAATGGGGAAAAATAATATTATTACTGAATAGAATATTATTTATGAAATAAAATACCTATCATTATTACAAAGACTTTAAAATAAAATCAAATGATCATCTTTTAATTGCTCTGCATAAACAGATTTCTGTGTAAGTAGTTGAAATTATTCAAATCTTTTCCAAGACAATTATTCCATAAATTTCGATTGCTCTGCGAATTAAAGCACAGTAAATTGAAATGCCTCGAGTTGTTAATTAAAACGCCAGTCGATCAAACGACAGGTTCTTCGGTCGGTATCATTAGTTACTAAAAGCTTTGTACGATTGTACACCAACCCCAACATTCCTCTTTATCTTCACCGACAACATGGAATTAATCAGGCTACTTTGCGGTATTTAATCAATGTTCATTTGGAGAAATCGTTAGGTTTGGGTAGTCCAAATCACACCGCAGACTCCGTCTCATGCACCAACGCACGTACCACAATTTCGGATTTTCCTCCGATTGCTCCTCAAACCATGGAAAATTATAAATTGATTCGATATGCAAATTCGTCAAGTATTCTTTACAGTTGTAAATAGGTACAGATTACATTAGTGCTGAATAGTACAGACTCTAGTTTAGTTGTTTCGTAAGGGTTAACGGGGGCCTTTGTTTCAAAAAGCAGTAGCAGTTTAATTAGAGATTTTAACGCTGATTGAATTGGTGTGCATGCTGATTTAGTAATTAATGAGCTCTAATGGATATCAAAGGATGAATGGAGCACCTTGTTCACTGAGGGGTACCTACTGATGAATACGTTAGACTTTTCAAATGGAATTATAGGCAGTTGGTAGTTTTATAATTTGATTCTGAAGATCGATGCTGAGGTTCATATTTTATCTTCCAAGAAAACATCCAAATAACTACTGAATATATTGATATAAAGGGCGAAAGCTCTACTTTTAGTCAAGAATAATTTAAATATAGCTAATAGGCAACTCAGATCGTCATGACAACCAATCACATGCATCCACGAAATAAATAGTAGAAAATACCTTTCTTAGTACTGTATAAACTGACTGTTTTCCAAACATATTTTACAAGCATGCTGTTTTTTTTGCTATGTTTTCTCCGGTAAATTTAAAATAATCTATAAATTTGAAATCGATAACAGAATTATATTATTATTAAATACTGTAGAAATATTAAACTTCGCATTTTCATTTAGTCATTTTTTTATTATAATATTTCTATTATATATATATATAATGTACTATTGTTGACAAATACAATAATAACTTGAATTTTTCTACGATTATTATGAGCTCTCCTTCAATTTAATTTATTCAATTTTGAATAATTTAACTTTTAATCATTTTAAATAATAATTAGAATATTGAATTTTAAATAATTTAACTTTTAATCATTTTAAACAATAATTAGAATATTGAATTTTGAATAATTTTGAGCCATCTTTCAATATAATTTGTCGAGATGAAAATATTGATAAAAAAATAAAATGAATAAAATAGTCGTCTAATTTATTCATTTATTTATTTATTTATTTCTAATTTACATCTTCTACCACGGTAGAAGATCTACCGTGGTAACCTGTCAATCTTCTATGGCCCACCATAACTTTCCCTTTCAATATAACATTTTAGTCCTTAATATTACTGTTTAATTCTTTGTCATGTAATGACGTAATTAACTGACTATTTCTTACATCAAAAGTTTCTTAAATCCTACTTTTAATACTACTAATAGGGCAAATTTTAAGTCATCGAACAGTTCCATATAAAAAAAGTATATAATATTTATTATCATTTAAACTTTTTTTTAAAAGGATACCTGCAGGTATCATGGATACCCATTAAATATAAAAGTTAAATATACTTTTCTTTTATGATCGGAAATGCGTATCTGTCCGATAACTAGTAGCTTGCCCCAGTTTGTTCTCCTCTACCAGTCACTCAAACTATTTCACTATCTCTAAGCCATTAAAGTTAGGCATGGAAATGCAACTCTCTCTAGGAATCCGAAATCAGTGGGCAGAATTCGAACAGATTCACTTATCCACTTAGTTCATCTGGCACATTTTATTGTAAATTTGTTCTATTTGAAAAAGGAGTTAGATAATTTATTGATAGTTTTTTTATTAAACATCATTATTATATTTTTTACGTATTCCTATATTATTGTTTCTTCTTTAAATTTCATACGATTAAATCATATAGACTGTAATACTGTTGCTATTCGACTATTATAATTAAAATGTTATCTTATATTGATTAGTATAATAATTCACACACGTGTATAATGTAGCTTTATATATATATATACGACTTCATTATCGCCAGGTAAGTCTGATGAATGGGCACCAGAAGATGACGTATGAGAACAAGACTGCAATAAATAATAGCTAAGTAGATTAATTACCTTTTTTGTCTGCGTAAGATACCAGTTTTTGACATGTCTCCTACTAAGCTGATGTATTAATTATGAAAGTGTAGTTTATGATTCAGCGTATACATCTTAAGCACCGTATAGGACTATAGGTGATCTCATTCGTATACAGTAATTAATTCGTTCTTATATTATTTAAATATATGTTTTTCACCATTCGTTCTAGCTAAAGCGAACGATAGGATTTTGTTTTTCTGTTATTTTTCTGGTCTTCACTCATATCATTTTGAGTAGGCTTCATTCTATCACCTCTTCATTTTCCTCTTCCATACGTAGTGCAGACACCGGTGCTTCCATTAGCATTGTCACTGACGGTGGTAGGCGACTCTGTTCATGGAGCCATTTTACTCTCTGACTGCTTCTTCCAGTCCCTTGTATTTAATTTCCTTTTGACGTCAGCGATATAGCCTTTGGTTCCGAAGCAGAAGTTAACCCTCGATAAATGAATTATTTAGGTAGGTTTTACTTCGAAATTTTTTTACATAAATATTTATTATATCTCATTAATTAACATTATTCATTTAATGGCATTTTGATTTGAAAAATATTCATCGTAACTTTAATGCGCAAATATCTGTTAAATTATTTTTATCTATAAGCGTACTAAAATTCATACTATATTTTACTAATAATGATATATTATTGTTGTGACTTAATTATAAAGTGCATTAGAGATTCAATAGCCTGATATTTTAGATTTTAAATTCCAATGGTAACTATTCCAATGGTAACTATTCTAATGGTAACTATTCCAATGGTAACTATTCCAATGGTAACTATTCCAATGGTAACTATTCCAATGGTAACTATTCCAATGGTAACTATTCCAATGGTAACTATTCCAATGGTAACTATTCCAATGGTAACTATTCCAATGGTAACTATTCCAATGGTAACTATTCCAATGGTAACTATTCCAATGGTAACTATTCCAATGGTAACTATTCCAATGGTAACTATTCTAATGGTAACTATTCTAATGGTAACTATTCTAATGGTAACTATTCCAATGGTAACTATTCCAATGGTAACTATTCCAATGGTAACTATTCCAATGGTAACTATTCTAATGGTAACTATTCCAATGGTAACTATTCCAATGGTAACTATTCCAATGGTAACTATTCCAATGGTAACTATTCCAATGGTAACTATTCCAATGGTAACTATTCCAATCGTAACTATTCCAATGGTAACTATTCCAATCGTAACTATTCCAATCGTAAATATCGTACAAACTAACAGTTAATTGAATTCAAACGAAAGTTATTTGTTTAACATTTTGTGCATGTTGTTGTTGTTGTTTTTAGCCAGAGAAGGTTAATTGGTTTTCATGTCTCATGTTCCTAGGAGTTATTGGGTCTGTTTTCCCAGTGCCGCTAATAGTTGACATTTTTCGAATCGGTCTGACGTTAATTTTCTAGATGCCGATCACTTCTCCTAGCGATTAACAAACAATAGAACCTGTTTCTAGAGCAGGTACCATCGGGAGAAAGGTTCCGATACCATCCCAGGTAGAAAGATATGGTTGGGCCATAGAATATTTTTTCCTATTTTTCTATAATTTTTATTTATTTTTCTATCTCTACTATACTCTTTATGTATTCACTTTTAATTACCAATTGCATTGCGTTTGAAATTAAATAAAGTCATAAATACATTTAAATTTATAGTTTTTGTATATTTCTTTTGTGTGTTCTAGTAATTGCAAATAAAATAGTATGCATTAATATATGTGTATCTTATTTATTTCTAAACATATGTGCCCTATTTATGTAATACATAACTATAAAATAGTATAAAATTTGATCAAGAAAATTATATTACATATTTCTATGATCGAAATATTGAAATTTTCATTTAATTAATTCTTTTTTTCTATTGAAAGTTCTTTCTAAAGTTTAACACTGGCTTCAGAAACACTAACAAATTTCACCTGCTGTGTAACTTGTAAATAAAACTATTAGTACATGACCCCGCCTGACTGCAGTTGTTTTAATTAAAAGCGATATTATTTATTGAACAATGGACAAGATCCATGTGCTCTGTTTGCTGCAATAACTTTTCATTATTTCTAATATATGCTTGCATTAAATGGAACGAGATCAACAGTTAGGAGTAAAAACTCTTCTATATAGATCGAAATATGTCAAATAGCATCATAGTATGCTAACTGATATCTATCATCAGTATGCTAACATGTAACTGATATCTATCATCAGTATGCTAACTGATATCTATCATCACTATGCTGACTGATATCTATCATCAGTATGCTAACTGATATCTATCATCAGTATGCTGACTGATATCTATCATCAGTATGCTGACTGATATCTATCATCAGTATGCTGACTGATATCTATCATCAGTATGCTGACTGATATCTATCATCAGTATGCTGACAGATATCTATCATCAGTATGCTAACTGATATCTATCATCAGTATGCTAACTGATATCTATCATCAGTATGCTAACTGATATCTATCATCAGTATGCTGACTGATATCTATCATCAGTATGCTAACTGATATCTATCATCAGTATGCTGACTGATATCTATCATCAGTATGCTAACTGATATCTATCATCAGTATGCTGACTGATATCTATCATCACTATGCTGACTGATATCTATCATCAGTATGCTGACTGATATCTATCATCACTATGCTGACTGATATCTATCATCAGTATGCTGACTGATAATAATACTATTCATACTATTCTCATATAAAGTTAGGTATATTATTATACCATACCTATTTAATTAATACAGGTATTCGGTCTGGATATATATTCATTATATTGTATGAAAAAGCAGATGTTTTTATTTAAATAATATGATATCATTAAACATTAAAAATAACCGAGAAAGTAGAGCAAAATATCTCATATATAGGAAACTCATTCACCTTTTTATTCAGATATCAATTAACCAGAGCACACGACTATTATCTCTATTACCCACAGCCTACCTATATAACTCTTCCTTTCACTCTTCTGAGCTATCTTCACTTAATTACCTCAATTAGGGGCAGAACACATTTTTTAGACTAAAAACCTGATTCTAGTGCACAATAATCGGCGGCTGTGGTCAGCGCAGTCATTTTTTTGGGTGACTAATGAGACTGATAGTCCCTAGCAGATGATCTCTACTTAAATCTCCTGCTAGCCCTGTAGACGGCAGATGATCTCAACTGTTAACCTGTGGACAGTAGATGATCTCAACTGTTAACCTGTGGATGACAGATGATCTCAACTGTTAACTTGTGGATAGCAGATGATCTCAACTGTTAACTTGTGGATGGCAGATAATCTCAACTGTTAACTTGTGGATGGCAGATAATCTCAACTGTTAACCTGTGGATGGCAGATGATCTCAACTGTTAACTTGTGGATGGCAGATAATCTCAACTGTTAACCTGTGGATGGCAGATGATCTCAACTGTTAACCTGTGGATGGCAGATGATCTCAACTGCTAACCTGTGGGCGGCAGATGATCTCTGCTGTTAGCCCTGTAGACGGCAGATGATCTCAACTGTTAACCTGTGGATGGCAGATGATCTCTGCTGTTAGCCCTGTAGACGGCAGATGATCTCTACTCTGACCCTGTAGACAGCAGATGATCTCTACTCTGAGCCTGTGGACGGCAGATGATCTCTGCTGTTAACCTGGGAACGGCAGATGATCTCTACCACAGAACATTGCATACGAAGAAGCACAGATCGAACGTGTACACACTACACAGTCGTAAAAATTCAACCAATCACGTCTACTGATCTCTGACGTCACTATAAACGCTCTCTCGATAACAGTTTGAACGTGCACGCTACCTCAGCTCACTATATTTGATGGTAGATTGGCAATTAAAAGATGGAACATTTTTTAATAGAGGGTCCAGGGTGTCATATCTACTTACCAAATTATGTACACGATTACCTATTTCCCAGCTATTACGCAATAATAAACTGAATTTTCTTCGCAACAAACACAAACTGACACCATTTCGCTAGTACTACGCATTCAAAATGCCGACTCTAACATAACTTTTGAAGCAAAGACTCTGATTGGCTTTGACGGAAGACTATTGTCTTGCGTGCTCTAATTGGCTCTAGTCGAAATGACGTCACTGTAAACGGCACTCAAGAGTAATATAATGGGATCTATGCTTCTTCTATTCAATGTTCTGTGATATGTACTGTTAACCTGTGGACGGCAGATGATCTTTGCTGTAAATCTGTGGACGGCAGATGATCTCTGCTGTTAGTCTGTGGACGGCAGATGATCTTTGCTGAGATCTGCCGCTAGGAGGGAACTATTAAAGTGCCATGAAGATTTTAACGCAGATATTGCGATATTAATTAGACAGGAGTTTTTTCTCAGGTAAATGCCTTAACACATTCATTCCTTTCGGTTATTTAAGATGCCTAATTTTTCTATTAAAATCAACAGATCAATTTATATCTGCTTTATGTATGTATATCAAACATTTCATTACAGTTAATTATCTTTTCTGTTGATGGTAGGTTCTCTCATTGCAAAATGCTCTTTTTTTTTAGCTTTTTTGTGTGCCTTTCCTATACTTTCTTATCTCCTTTCTCTTGCCGTATCCTTTGGTTTAAGTAATTTGAATTCATGTTAATATTTTTTTAGCTTTTTATGTCCATTCATTCAAACAAAAACTTTAATTATTTTAACCCTTCCGACCCGACAATTCAAATTTAATTTTTTATACTGTTGAATGTTTTTGTTTATATAAATTGATCTGTATATTAGATTTTTTTCCACCATATTAATTGTATTTTGATAAAAATAATCATTTTCTTGCTAATAATATGAGGCAGCTCTACGTTTCATTTCTTTGTTTTATTCGTGGAATAACATATTGATAATGCATTGAACTTATGAGTATTCTAAAATAGAAAAATCGTTACTTCTTTGACAGAGGTATCGTTACTTCTTTGACAGAGGTATCGTTACTTCTTTGACAGAGGTATCGTTACTTCTTTGACAGAGGTATCGTTACTTCTTTGACAGAGGTATCGTTACTTCCTTGACAGAGGTATCGTTACTTCTTTGACAGAGGTATCGTTACTTCTTTGACAGAGGTATCGTTACTTCCTTGACAGAGGTATCGTTACTTCTTTGGCGATAGTGAGTCCAATGCGTCTAATTTGTAACATTAAAACATGTTAATGAGTTGTACTCATAACATTATTTGTCCATGTTCCAAATGTTAAAGTATGAGAAAGTGCATAATGGGCAGTAAATCCTATAAATTGGATTTAAAAGATTGCGCCTTTGGATAATTATCCAGCAGATCGTATCCAAGGTAACAAAGATGGCGGGATAGCAATTAGTGTATTTGAGACATAGTCGACATACCAAAGTATATTTCCATTCTTAAACTTTGCTTCAGTTCAAATTAAAATAACTATTAACTACATAATAAATTAAATTTAACCTACTGTAATAATTTCATATATATTATATTCAGTTAAAATTAATTGTTGTCAACGATATAATGTAATGCCCTGACAAAAGTTAAAATTGTTAATTTTGGTTTAAAATACAATTAGAAATTGAAATAACTCAACATACCAAGTTCAATTTTCTCTGTAATGCTAACCAAAAAGGTAATCAAAATTATTGTTTGCATTTCATAGGACTCGGAAGTTGCAGATTGTGTTTCCTGATTCCAAGTCAAGATATTGGAATCGGAACCGGGAATTTCAATTACCATATCTGCTTCGAGTGACTTACAGGAGTTTAACTGCTTCCGGTTATTTAAAGAGAATATGTATTCCCAATTTGTATTTGGATTGTCTTTTTAATTTTCTAACGCTACTTGCAGTTTTAGAGAATAGCGCTAGGGTTATGCTCTTCAACTACGAGGTCTTAGATTTTGTGTTGGGTAGGCTCTTCTATAGGCTTCATTTACTGTTACCCCTTCATTTAGAATATTCTTTAATGCCATTATTACAAGTTAAAACCTATTATTAAAGTGTAGTGAATGCATTCATTTGCTGGGGACCATCAATATCTTCTTAGCTTTACCGGAAGTGAGGAGAGAGAATGCCTCCTTGTACTCTGACATGGCCATCTCATGCGAAATAACAGGAGAGGCGTCGACTTGGCCAGTGTGAAGTAAGTACTCACATGCCTCCCATGTGGAAAATATTCTACAGATAAAAGATAAATTATTCAATAATAAAAATGTAGAAGAGTTATTCCAAAATGGTTATTGAAGTTATTGGAGCCACCAAAGATAAAGATGGGATCCCCTTATTCTTCTATGGCCCCACCACACTTTCTAACTAGGTAGTAAACTTATTTCAAACATATAGAATTTCATTAAGAATGGCTCTGTACCTCCTTCCATATATGGATATAACAGTGAGGGATTTAAGCAGCACGTTCTCGATAGGATTTTCGATGTGAATTGGAGCCTTTGGCAAACCCACTAGAACTATCTGTCCTCCCTGTGAATGAATAAAAAAATTAGGTTAATTTAAATTGGTTAAATAAAATAAATTGGCTAAAGAGAAAGAGTAATAACTGTTTTATATTTATCAATACAGAGTATATTATCACCTTCTGTAGCCAAGAGAAGCAAGAGTTTATTAGAATGGCGGCTCCAGAAACTTCCACAATGCGAGGAAACATGTTACCGTTCGTGATTGTGCGAACACAATCTTCAATCTTCTCCTGAAACAAAATTTATCGAATTATTCCCATTATAATCTAACCATTTTTGACATCGTGCATCGAATTCTGATTCCATACCATTTATAAAAGAATATTATTTTAAATTTGCCGTTCATACTAGTTTCCTCCAAGTTTCCTATAGTAATTTTGGTAAATTATGCTGGAAATGCAGTTTATTTAACTCTATTTCTGTTGACACTAATAGAGCATTTTAATAACAATTTACTCACTTCCAATGGGTTGACCACTACATCAGCTCCCATCTTCTTAGCCGCTTGAAGTCTATCAGCGTTGATGTCAACACACACTACTGAAGATGCACCTGAACCATGAAAAATTGTAAGAAAAAGGGTCTAACTGAAATTGATTCTTCGACAATTGATTCTCGCAAGATATGCAATGATATTCCAACTCTAGAATTTTCTTAGAGATTAAATCGAGATCACCGTTTAATCCGTTAAGTCAAATTTAAAGCATTTCAAAAATTTCCCTTGCTACCAGTAAATATTTTTTGAAGCCACTGATGTACCTAGAATTGTCAAAATCCAAAATTCTCAAAAACTGACCAACCGTGAAGAATCGCATTAAGCAAATAAAGCACGATAAAAGGGGATGCATTAAATGAAGATCCAATTAGCAAGGAATTTTTCTTGGATGAGTGCCGTGCTACTCTCGATGGACCAGATGAATTTTCTTCTGGATGGGTATACTCTTTCACCAGGAAAACGATTCGTCGTCAGCAAAGTGGTGGAGGGTTAATGTTTTGCACCAGCATTTGAGATCACGAATTGATTAGTCCGATAAAGCATCGAATCCAATCAAACTAAACTGAGTTCGTCAGCTAACAGCTTTTGAAGGATGCGTTCAGAACATGGATCATAATTATACATTTTTTTGACCATAATCAAGAGGAGAATTGATGAAGATAACCAACAAGTCGTGTAAGACTTGTTTGTAGATAGATTGTATATGAATTAATCGTCATCCACAGATGGAAGCAATAATATTGTAGGTGTCTAGCTGTCGATTAGTTAATTAAGCCTATATGAGATAACGGATTTGACTTCGCCAGTAAACAGACGTCTCATAAATGTTCTTAGTCCACATTTGAAAGCATAATTAAAGAACGACTTGTGTCTCATTATTTTATTAATGTTGAATTGCAGCGGATTGGTATTGAAAAATGTTAGGAAAGTTGAAGGAATGAAGCCATGTAGATTTCTGAGAGCATTTCATATCGAAATAACAGTATTGATTTATACATTATAGTGTATATGTCTTACCAAAGCTTTTAGCGATAGCGACAGCAAACAAGCCAATGGGTCCAGCACCAAGCACCAGCACAGCTTGTCCTTTCACAGATATTTGAGTCACAGCATTGTGAGCAACTCCTGGTATTTTATCATATTAAATCAAAAAGAAATATTTTGATTTAATATGATAAATAAATATTAATTAGTTTTAAATTTAAAATACTCCACATATGTTATAAATTATGCACACACTATACCAACTAATAAACTTTTTATTGAATTATAATAGAGGCGTCAGTTATAATGCTTTAAATTTGTAGAGCTGAAGTTATATAACACATCACAGTTAACAGAAAAGAAATTAATTAGGTAGTCGCTTCGTAATTAATTCTATAAGAAATATTTACACTCAACCGTCACTGTCCGGCTTTCTAAGATTAGATAGAAGAAAAAGTGTCATGAAACGAACTTTATACCGTATTATCGTAAATTAGATATTTAGGTACAGTTTTAGGTACTTAATGTTTTTTAGGTTAATGGTATTTAGGTGACGGTATATAGGTAGCCATTTATAAAAGTCTAAAAGCTTTGTAAGACTTTGTTATTGTTCTGAATTTGTACGCAATTGATGATACTTTTTCTTTGCTTGAATTTCGGAGGGTATAAGTAATTTTTCAAGAATGACTTAAATTACATATTATAATAAAAATATAGAACCAAATTTGAAATGTTTTTATTTTTATAACCAGTAACCTTAGTTCTAATGGATAAAGTGAAAAAAATGAATGGAGGGGACCTTTTAATGGCCGTACACACGTAGGGTTTTTAAGTCTTTCCACCAGACTTTTTGCTAAGCTCCTCCTACTTTTTCCACGAGAATATAAGAAAAATCGATGTAATTATTTTAGTTGGTATCCACCTGCAGGTATCATGGATACCATCTAAAATAAATAATAATTATGTCGGTTTTTCTTACTTTCTTATATTCCCGTGGAAAAAGTAGGAGGAGCTTAGCAAAAATTCTGGTGGAAAGACTTAAAAACCCTACGTGTGTACGGCCTTTAAGATAGAGAGAATATAAGACATTCCATACTTAAATATTCTGCTTCCATTAAACACATAATAGCAAATGTTTCATTTTACCCGCTCTACCCCTTTAAGTAGTTTATTTTTGGAGGGTGGATTAAAATATATATCACCCATTGGTTCCAAGACACAAGCTTGACTGTCGGTGAGGTCAGTGGTGAGGACATAGCAGTATCTTGCTGGAACGACACTGTATTCAGAACATCCTCCTTGAGTAGTGCCCTTCCCATGGCCGTACTGAGACATGTTCCGACAAATATCTGGTCGACCATTCTAAAGGAAATTTCAAGTAGGTATGAATAAATTAAAACAATCTGTTCATTAAATCGTAATTACTACAATCCCACAAAATACAAAGCTTAAAATCTAAAAATTAAAATCAAAACTACGCACTTTAATTGAAAATATGAAATTGGATCTTAATGAGCTATAGTAGTCATGCAGTTGTTAAATCAGCATCTTTTTACGATGTGATTTGTTCTACTGCTTCCTATAAATGCAGCTCAAATTATGACTGTTTTTATATTTTTAGATACAGGCTAGCACATTTAAGTTGTCTATACCGTGGTAATTAATGGTCAAGGCATCAAGACTATCCTTATTAATCATATAAGTTATTTCAAAATATATTGTGTTAAGAATCATTAGTCACATTTATTTACATTTTTTGTGAGTAATCACCTTGCAAATGAGACAGTCTCCGCAGTAGAAGTGGTTCTCTACTGCAATCCTCTGACCAACGGCAACAGTTGTGACTCCATCTCCTACCATGACAACTTCGCCAGCCATTTCATGACCTACAAATGTGATTTGCAGTTAGAGATGTATGCTATCGTATAGCTAATGAATATTTCTTTGAAAGAGTCTTTGCGAATTGTGACTTCTTACTGATAGTGATTAATAACGTCTTTAAAGATGAGCCAGAGTGAAAGAAGTTGAAGGTCACTCGATCTGCACCCTCTGACACAACCAAAGAATCGTCAGGATGACTTATCATTTAGAATGATTTTATAGGGTCATATCAAAATTAAATCACTTTTCTTTTTTATCGTCGAAATCACAAGTTACAATTGTGAATCGAGATTGTGAATTTAAGAAAAATCTGGAATTCTCAATATCAGAAAGTGATGTGCTTTGCCAATGCTAAATATAGTCACCATGTGTCATTCGACACTGTTTTTAAATATGGACATCATCGTATTCAATCAAAGATAAATATGTAGAAGAAATATCAGATGTGGAATGCTTCTAAATGTGCATATACCATTTCTAAGCTATTTAGGACTACATTAGTAATGGTTATCACCATGCCAAGCTTACCAGAGAGAAATTAACGTATGGTGGGGTCATGCACCAATCTAATCTTCTATGGCCCCACCATAACTAGAATATTCTACAGAATTACCTGGAATGAAAGGAATATTAGCAATTGCTTTAGCCGCTTCATTCCACTTCCAGAGGGTGATGTCTGACCCGCATATACCAACCTGAAATATTAATCAACAAATTAATGTTTCTAAATTACATACTTATTAAAATAGAAATATGATTGGATTAACAATAGTAAAATGATAATGACGGAATTAGTTGTATGCGAATCTTTAGCAAATTTGTATTTTTAATTACACTAATATCATTAAAGGAACAATAAGAGAAATGAGTCACTATATTGTTGATAAAATTGCGCAAATAAAATTTCTTATATCATATTATATTGAAATTTTTCATTTATGAAAGATTTCAATATAATATGATTTAATATGTCATGTAATCAGACCAATATTAGAATAGCTTCATGCATTTCAATATGTGAAATTAGTAAAGTGTGCGAAAATCATCACATATAAAACTTTTGAATGAATGATTGAAATCATAGAATACAGTTCATAGATATGGTATGCAAACCACAAAGCCTACTGTACCTTTAGGACCTTCACCAACACTTCTCCTGGCCCTGGTTTTGGTATGGGTAGATGCACCAACTTGTAACCCTCCTCATCACTATCTTTATACAAACATTTTTGTGTTCCTTCCATTGTTTCACGAGCTGAAGTTATGCTATAGGTACACAAATAACTTTATTGTGTATATGTTATATTTTTCATCTAGATTGACTTTCAATGCAGTGGTTCTAGAATTAGAAATTAGCTAGTTAAAAGATAGAGTGAAATTAACACATATTTATCAACCACTTCACTATAGATAGTTGGAAAGAACCCAAAGAGAAATATATGGTGGTGGTATTGAAAATCAATGGGAACAATGTGCCATCTACTACGGCTAATCTTATGACGATTGATCGTCATCAAGGTAACAGACATTTTTGATGGGGAATTACTTCCAAGTCTACTTACCATAGAAACCAAATTGACAAATTTGTGTACACTACAGACTACTGTAGGCCTCTCATCAAAGTCATGTCTCAAGGTATCCAAAAGAGATTTGAAAACTTCCTCAAATTGGAAAATGAGCCAGCAAAACACGAGGCGCTTATTGCAACTCTAAATCATTCATATTTCAAGTTGAGATGGAATCACAAAGAGAAAGGAGATACTGAGAACATTTTATTACGCAGTGCTAACGATTTGTTAACCTCTCTGTAACAGAAACAGGCGAAGCTTGATCAAGCGCATACGAAGAAGATTATTTTGGTTTCGAGAGTCAACACTCAACATACTTCTAGTCAACAAAAATCACTTATCAGTAGATATGCAAGTAGTTGCGTATCTAACTGAGTGATAAGGAAAGAAGCCTGCAAAGCCTCAACAATCATCCATTAATGAAGAATTTATTTTTGTGGTACAATACTTCAATTCCATCTTCTGCTCCTGTTGAGACTTTTCTCTCTATCTGGAATGACACTGGAGCCAAAGAGGTCTTCTCTATCAGACAACACTTTCGATTGATTAGTCTTAATTCGAGTTAATGCTCATATAATAACTAGGGTTGTGACAATAGGCATATAAAATCATAGATCTTTAGAATATCATAGACGAAATGTTCCAATGAAATCGAATACTATATACCGCTGGTTTAGAACGATCCAATAGCCTTTAATTCAATTCATCTAAAAGATTTTCAGGATCTATGATTTTAAACGCATATCGTTACTACCTTAATAATAAAATTAATTATAGATTTTGCCTTTATGTAGAAGTAATTAAGTCATATTTCGGATTTTTTGGTTGATAGAATTATATTTTTGAATTATTTGGTATATGGGATTATATTTAGATTAATAGAGTTATATTTTTGCGTGATTTCATCATTCGACCACCATTTATTCATCAAAATTATATATAAAGTACCTAATTAAATTTTAGAAATGTACTTAAATTGTACTCGAGTACATTCAAGAACTTAAGTACTAATGTAATTAGTATTATAGTACTTAAGTACATTTAAAGTACTTAATGCCTACCTCTGATTGTATACCGGCACCAGTCCCATTGTATAACAGGGCAAAAGTTTTATTGTCTTATTTTTCTATCTCATCAGAAAATACTACGTTTTATCATTTCAGTAATTCTTATAAAGGACATCAATTCTCTATAAATTATTATGTTAAAATACAAGTTTCTTCAAAGAATATATTAATAGAGTTTTAATATTTCTATTTTAAAGTAATTGGTACTGTGATGGGTGGAATTGCTAATATTATTGAAGAGAACACTATTTCTAAAAGAATGTTACTAAATTGAACAGTTGAAGTTGAACCAGAGCAAGCTACTAAACTTGAAATTTTCTAAGTTATTTAAAAGTTTACTGAAAGATTAGGAGGATTGGGGCCCTTCCTGGAATATAAGAACAGTCTAATTAAATACAACTTTAGATCACTTCATTAGTTCAACTCATTTGAACATAGTTATAAATTCTGAAGTACTATAATTAGATCATAAAAGGATAGATTCAACTGGATGGTGTCAAGTATCATCACATGTGTCATCCGTAAAACTTAGTTGCGCACTAAGACTTGACGTTTTTTTAGGTCCATCCGTACATCTTATGAAATTACCGGCTGTCTTAGATAACAATTTTATTACCTTGCATATATATAATCATTTCCTGATAAGACATCACGTGAGATATATTCTGTTACAAAACACTAAGTTGTTGGTACTTCTACTTATTTATAGGTCATATATGGCAGACACAAAGTGTTTCGTTAAGTATCAATATATCGTTGTATAAGGTTTATTTGGTTATAGATATATTAGAATTAAATGGTATTTATTAATAAAAAATAGTTTGGTGTGGGTTAAAACATGGGCGAAAAATTGCAACTGGGAAGATTGCTCACCGGAAAAACTGCCACTGTGGAAAAATGCCATTGGGAAAATTGCCTTTTTGGGAAAATTGCCATTGGGAAAATTACCTTTTTGAAAAAATGCCATTGGGAGAATTGCCTTTTTGGGAAAATTGCCATTGGGAAAATTACCTTTTTGGAAAAATGCCATTGGGAGAATTGCCTTTTTGGGAAAATTGCCATTGAGGAAAATTGCTCCTATATACTATATTAACATTCAAACTAAAAAATTCAATAGTCAAAAACAAAATACCAAACTGAATACAAAACGAGTTGAATTTTATGTAAATAAATATTGACACTGGGTTCATTTTTGTTTGACAAGTTAAACTACCCTCCTAGATAAAATAGAAAAAAGCCTATTTAACCCTGGATCGACTTTCCGGTTTGAATTATCTATACATAATTTGAAAAGGAATTCAGTTGAGTTGCTGAGACTCCGTGACTTCCATTGGCTATGACTTGTTCATTTCCACATAAAATTAATTTCCAGATAAAATTCATACAAAAGCTTAAAATTATTATTATTATTTTGTGAATGTTATTAATCACTTTTTATAAATCATTTATCTTGATATCGTTATGATAAAATAGAAAACAATAGTATTAAGCTTTTTAATTAGTTTTATCTGGAAAACAGTTTGCCTTTTTACACATGTTTTTCAACATGACGCTTTGAGATGAAAATTATTACCTATTTTATGTCCTTTGCTAGAGTGATAAAAAATTAAAAACACTTTTATGAACATAGATAATACAAAAAATTAAAATATCTTGCTTGAATTAGGTTTACTTTCATTGTGGTCCATACTGAATACAAGACTAGACATTATAAAGGTATGACGTACATTTCAGTGCACTTGTGAATGAGAGAAAATAACTTGACGGCAAACTAGTAGAGTAGAGAACCTGTAAATGATTTAAACTCTTAAAGGAACAATTGAAAACGTGAAGTAAGATTAATTGCGTATCAGCACACTCACACAACTATAACTTGTCAAAATAAGATAAACATATTGTAAATAATTCATTGATATTAAATTCAGTGCCTATGATTTCTGTTATTTTCGAAAAAAAAATCACTGTGAATTTATATTAATATATACAGCGGCAATTTTCCTTAGTGCCAATTTCCCCAGAGCCAATTTTCCAAGGTAATTTTCCCAGTGTCAACTTTCCAAAGTAATTTTCCCAGTGTCAATTTTCACAGTGCCAATCTTTCAAGGTATTTTTACCAGTGCCAATTTTCCAAGTGGTAATTTTCCCAGTGCCAATTTTCCAAAATGGTAATTTTACCAGTGCCAATTTTCCAAGTGGTAATTTTCCCAGTGCCAATTTCCTTATCACCGTCTTAAAATACAGCAATGTAGCTTCTACTGAAATTAGCACACAATCAATTTAGTAGTTAAAACAAATGCTATAGCTATAGAATATGATCAACAAAAGGAGATGGACACTGGGTGTCCGCAAAAAAGTAGCCTATGTAAAAGGGATATAATTTGTAAACTATTATAGCTAGAAGACTGAAATAGGTTTCATTTAAAAGATAAGAATTCCAAGTTATATTTCACAATAAAATTACATTTCTTTCTACATGACCATCACCAGACTCGATACACTTACCATGTTATCAAGACGATTTTTTTTATCACATTCTGCATAGAGTATTAGCATATATGAATGGTTCTTGATGGCATTGCATTTAAAAAAGTGTCAAATTAATGTGGTATTAAGATTAAACGAACAGTAATTTTTTTAATTTGTGTCTCGGGATATAATTTCATCACTGATTTCGTTCTATTATTAGTAATTAAATTCTCAAGCCACCTTAAATGATGTTTTTGTATTTTTTTCATGGCCTAAATTTACTCTATTTAAATTATGAACTGTACCGTAAGAACCTTGACATTCCACATACCGTTGATTGATTCAACTTTTTTACATAATAGTGTTCCATATCCTGTTTGAAATCAATAAATTTTAATGATCTCAAACCCATGTTGAATTATCTTCATTATAAATTGTATCTGATCCACTGTTAATTGTACCATTCTTAGAGCTAATATACCGCGTCAATGAAATTGAAGTTATACACCTCTGCCTGTATATCTAATATAAGTTCGAATAACATCAAATAAAACCTATTTCAGTCTTCTAGCAATAAATATCTACGAATCAAGGCAATTTTAAATCGGCTACTCCTATTGCGGACACCTGTTTCAAGTAATAGAGTACAGCTATACACGTGTATATTGCATTTTTATAACGCACTATGACTGACAACAAGATATTGTGATAACTTACAATATAACACACTATCTGATTACAGAAAATCTGTATATGACCGATAACATTAATATGTGTAGGTAGTGTTATTTAATTGCATGTATACAATTTTGTATGGACATTCAAGATTTTGTTGTATTTCAAATACTGTATATTGAAACACATTATGCATATTTCCATTCTATGTCGTCACTGTGTGTTTTCCCATGGGCAGTTTGCCCAGTGACAGTTTTCCCAGTGGCAGTTTTTCAAGTGACAGTTTTCCCAGTGGCAGTTTTTCAAGTGACAGTTTTCCCAGTGGCAGTTTTCCTAGTGGCAGTGTTTCCAGTAGCAGTTTTCCCAGGGGCAGCTTTCCTAATAACAGTTTTCCCAATGATAGATTTTCCAGTGGCAGTTTTCCCAGTAGCCGTTTTCACAGTGGCAGTTTTTCCAGTGACAGTTTTCCCTTTGGAAGTTTTCCCACTGGCAATTTTCCCAGTGGCAGTTTTCCCAGTGGCAGTTTTCCCAGTGGCAATTTTCCCAGTGGCAGTTTTCCCAGTGGCAGTTTCCTTAGTTGCAGTTTTCCTAGTGGCAATTTTCCCAGTGGCCTTTTCCTTAGTTGCAGTTTTCCCCGTAGCAGTTTTCCTAGTGGCAATTTTCCCAGTGGCAGTTTCCTTAGTTGCAGTTTTCCCAGTGGCATTTTTTCCTAGTGGCAATTTTCCCAGTGGCCTTTTCCTTAGTTGCAGTTTTCCCCGTAGCAGTTTTCCTAGTGGCAATTTTCCCAGTGGCAGTTTCCTTAGTTGCAGTTTTCCCAGTGGCAATATTTCCAATAAACTGATCAATAATTAGTATCAGCATATTACACTGAATACTAAATACAGATAATATCTTATTTTCCTTTCAAGAATACTAGTTAGTGATACATACTATTATATTCATCTTATAATTTCAATTAAGCTTTACAAACCACCTCTTACAGACGAATTCACGAAACTTTTAAAGAGATGAGGACATTTAAAGTTTAAATGTCCCGTGATTACGATATGGCTATCGGCACTCCGCCCTCGCCCCTGGCTATCGGATATAGCGTAAGTGAGTCACGTGACCGGCAGAAGCAGTGTCTACGTAATTGCATGAAAACACAAATAATGTTAATATTATACCTACCAAACAATATTAGTATTGTACCTGCAAATACTTCAGAGAAAAGAGTTACTGTGATGATGTACTATCAGAAAAAAGAGTCACTGTGATGATGTACTATCAGAGAAAAGAGTCACTGTGATGATGTACTATCAGAGAAAAGAGTCACTGTGATGATGTACTGTCAGAGAAAAGAGTCACTGTGATGATGTACTGTCAGAGAAAAGAGTCACTGTGATGATGTACTATCAGAGAAAAGAGTCACTGTGATGATGTACTATCAGAGAAATGAGTCACTGTGATGATGTACTATCAGAGAAAAGAGTCACTGTGATGATGTACTGTCAGAGAAAAGAGTCACTGTGATGATGTACTGTCAGAGAAAAGAGTCACTGTGATGATGTACTGTCAGAGAAAAGAGTCACTGTGATGATGTACTATCAGAGAAATGAGTCACTGTGATGATGTACTATCAGAGAAAAGAGTCACTGTGATGATGTACTATCGGAGAAAAGAGTCACTGTGATGATGTACTATCAGAGAAAAGAGTCACTGTGATGATGTACTATCAGAGAAAAGAGTCACTGTGATGATGTACTATCAGAGAAAAGAGTCACTGTGATGATGTACTATCGGAGAAAAGAGTCACTGTAATGATGTACTATCAGAGAAAAGAGTCACTGTGATGATGTACTATCAGAGAAAAGAGTCACTGTAATGATGTACTATCAGAGAAAAGAGTCACTGTGATGATGTACTATCAGAGAAAAGAGTCACTGTGATGATGTACTATCAGAGAAATGAGTCACTGTGATGATGTACTATCAGAGAAAAGAGTCACTGTGATGATGTACTATCGGAGAAAAGAGTCACTGTAATGATGTACTATCAGAGAAAAGAGTCACTGTGATGATGTACTATCAGAGAAAAGAGTCACTGTAATGATGTACTATCAGAGAAAAGAGTCACTGTGATGATGTACTATCAGAGAAAAGAGTCACTGTGATGATGTACTATCAGAGAAAAGAGTCACTGTGATGATGTACTATCAGAGAAAAGAGTCACTGTGATGATGTACTATCAGAGAAAAGAGTCACTGTGATGATGTACTATCAGAGAAAAGAGTCAATGTGATGATGTACTATCAGAGAAAAGAGTCACTGTGATGATGTACTATCGGAGAAAAGAGTCACTGTAATGATGTACTATCAGAGAAAAGAGTCACTGTGATGATGTACTATCAGAGAAAAGAGTCACTGTAATGATGTACTATCAGAGAAAAGAGTCACTGTGATGATGTACTATCAGAGAAAAGAGTCACTGTGATGATGTACTATCAGAGAAAAGAGTCACTGTGATGATGTACTATCAGAGAAATGAGTCACTGTGGTTATGTACTATAATATTTGTTAGTACATTCTAAACTTATTTTGTTTATAGCATTTAATATTTAGGCTAATAATGGACATTTGTATACTATTTTTTCTTCTTTTGTTGAGGTTAGACTCATCTTCCTTCCGGTTAAATCAACTAACAACTGACTTGAATACAACTCAGAAAAGAAGAACATTTAATGTACAGGAATATAAACTACTCTTTAATATATTTAAGTCCTTATATGATAAAAATATGTAGATATAAGAATATTAATGTCTGGCAAAAGTACTATTCAAAAATATTTATTTCTTAACTCAGTTTTAAAATAAGTTCATAAATTGAAATTATATTTAATTGATATGATCTGCACACGGCAACATTTTTTTTTATGATCTCATAATATTCAATACTGATACCTGCAGGTATTATGATACCTGCAGGTATCATGGATACCAATAAAAATTAAAGTTAAATAATAATTATTCCATATTTTTTCTTACGTGTCCGAAAATGTTGAACTGACCGATAATTAAGAACTTACCCTAGTGTAACTCTGTAATCTTTCATTCGAAAAATTACGGAAAATTATGTTGTGATGGGCAATATTTATTTGTAATCTTGTTAATCGCATAACTCATAAAGTATTCAACTAAATTGTCTGAAATTTGGTATTACGGATGATTATCCAGGAACCATTTGGGTAGAAGGTCAAGGTCATATATAACTCAAAGCGTATTCAATAGTGGCGGCGAAGGTATGTGCTCTACTAGTGCCTGTTCTAGTTTTTATCTATTATGATCTGTGATGGACTTTAGCGTTATGGAATTGTGACAAACGTGAGCACACGAAACACTGGAAAAGTTTTTGACTTCTATTATATGGTAAACTAGATTACGTTCACTCGGTAGAGCGTATACCTTCGCCGCCGCTTATCCGTTTGCTACCAAAATCTAATAAACTGGTGACTGGATAGTGACCAATCGACCCACCAGGTTTCATGCAATATGGTTCAATACTTTTCAGTTATAAATGACCTTGACCTTTGACCGGATCACTCCTAAAATTCTACCAGATGGTCGATATATTGGTTTCTAAATGGTTTTAGAAAATTTAATAATCAATACACTGCAGTATTCGTTCTAATTCCGAATTTCAAAATTAGTGTATTTTATATAGGGGCTTGTTGTTAGATTTCTGTCCCGGTTCTTTGTACCTTCTTACAAAAACCGTAATTTACTCTAGGTGATCATTCACAGTTTAAACGAAGGTCGAACGTCCAATATTTGTTTATATAATTCTAATCAAGACAGAGAGTGTACAATCTTTCTCTTTGTGGCCGGTCTATTCGTCGAAAACATTTTCGCCGAAAATTTCAAAAACACTATACGTTATAAATATAAAGATATATTGTCCATCTAAGGTTAGGTTAGCGGTCCGGTTGGGGGGTTTGGTAATTGGTGTTACTTAAGACCCCTCCCCCCCCCCCTCGGCCAGATATGATAGTGACAAAATGTATACTTAACTGTTTTTTATTATATAATAAGTATACCTTATTTAGGTAAATATTTTTCCTTTTTTCGACGAAAATGTCATTCGACGAAAGTGTCGTGCGACGAAAGTGTTTTCGGCAAATGGACCTAGAACCTTTTTTTTAGCGTCACATTAGTTTTTCGTACAGTTTTTACACACCGATTATCAAAAACCTTAAAAACATATAATTATTTTATATTTAGACATTTTTAATTTGATATTTAATAAATCAATATTTAGTTTTATTATTTGATAGTTTTAATTAAATTCAGTTGAATAAATAACATATATTATTTTCTATCATTTTCCAATTGTTCATTTGTAAGTAACTGCATTAATTTATGCAATGCATTTAGTAGGCTATTTCTTACTGCATACAGGTCCTATAAAGTACACCAGTAAAGTACTAAATTCATTACTTGATTACAGGTGTCAGGTTAAATCTAGTTAGAGTTAATATGACACCTGTTTGAAACCAAACACCTTTTAAAGACCTGCATAAATATCATACCAGTTTGTACTTATGTTCAGGTATATATAATAATATCAATATATATATAATATTTATCAGTTACAGTTATAAATACTAATGTAATTATCAATAACTGGTTTTTAAATGTATTATATATTTTCTAATTGTGTTTGTGTTTCGTACGTACGTTACGCCTTTCAGAAAAAGAAGAAGAAAAGTTTAGGTCTGTGTTAATTATACAGTAACCATATAAAACGATATCTAAAGGCAATTAATTATGTTAGTAAATTGAAGCTTATGGAAAATATAAAGGGGAATAAATTCAATAAAATAAAATATCTAAATTTCTGTCAAATTAAAACTTTTATTTTATAATGCAGGAATGTTAATCAAATATATGAGTGGTAATTATTTTTCCCGTTATTCAGTATTGTAAAAAGGCACATAAATAAAAGATAGCCTATAGATTAACTAGTTCGAAAGAATGGAGTTATTGTTCAGATAAAATGAGACGTTAATTTTATCAAATCTTTTTTGAATTTGTGAGTAATGTATTTTATTCCATTTCCATTTTATTTCTTGTTTTAGTTGAATAGTATCTTTTTATTAAATTTAAAATAAAATTGTATAAAATGTCAAGATTTTTACTCACTCCTTCAGTACTTTAGTTTTATGAAAATAATTTATTTAAAAGTGTATTGTGTTGTCACAATATTCTGTCACTCGCTCCATGAAAAAAACTAAATAGGAACTCCCGCTATATATATAGTTATGTATAGTTATAGCATAACTATACGCTATGTATAGTTACGTATTAATACTTCAGTAGAAACACCAAAGACGTCATACAACTCAATTCTTTCTATTACCTATCTAACTGTAAAGTCCAAAACAACCTCTGCGACTAACAAACTAATATTGTGTCAATCTCTAAACACTCCTTCACTTATTTATTGTTGTCGTAAGAATCTGAAGACAAAATCCCCCCTTGTGAAATATCACTAAGCACATCTAATTAAGTTCACTTCCTTGCCATTGCTGTGTGTCAAGAAATACACGATCTGAATGTAAAGTAGCCATTGCAAATATATCAGTAATTTTTTATCCATAAGTGAGTATATCGCTGACATGTTGAAGTGTTATTAAACATGTTAAAATTGTTAAAATTTATTTAAATTTTAACCGTTTGTATACAGTAATTATTATAATGAGTCAGGCTAAAATAATCTTTAATTTCAAGTTATTAATATGTTTCTTTCATTGAATTGTGACCTAATACATTGAGTTGTATCTTCAGTTGTAGAATGGCAGTGGTGTTTAAAATGAGGTAGAACAGGGTTAAGGGAGAGCAACTCTAACCATTCTGCAGGTCGTTTACAACCATCCCACTAATTGAAACTAAATAGAAATAGATGCAGGTGGAACGGGTCTAACGGATACATTTTATCTTATAATTAGCACGCCCAAACAACTGAAAAAACAAGAACAGACCAATAACTCTTCGTATCTTTTTTTAACCAAATGAAAGAAACTTTAAAACCTATGTTACGTTCTTTCTTTCTTCTTTTTTATTGTTCTCATTTAATTTTTCATTCTAATTTAGTTTACTGGTGATTCAGTGAATTAGTAAATAGTATCAAGTTATAAAAAATACTTTTTTAACACGTTTATATTCACGATTATGGTTTTAATCCTGACAAAATGCACAGACGTTTATATATCTAGCCATCCAAATTTAAATGGACGCCAATAGACGTCGTGTCAATTCGTAGGTTTTGAATTACGATGTCAAGACCCGACAACACTTTCTATCATCGTTAATATACTTTTTTGAAATGCATATAAAGTTTTTTCTTTTAACTATACAGTGAAATTAATTTTAGTGAGCTTTACCCAGTTAGCAATATTTTCGGGGCAACAGTGCCCCAATACTGGCAATGTTTATTGGGGTAACATTGTCCCGATATTGTAAATGTTGTAACAAAATTGGGGTAATGCTGTAACAATATTGGGGCAATGTTGCATCAAGAAAAATTCTTATCGTTGTTGTTTCCCTTCATGACATTCATTTTATCATGTTAGAGGATTAAAATACATTAATAATATAATTATCATATTTATTACCTTCGGAAAACTGCGGAAAGTTATGTTCTGATTGGTAATATTTATATGTTCATTTACCTATATATTACATAATCTTATAATTCGCATCACTCATATTGTGTATTCAACCAAATTGCCTCAAATTAGATGGGACGATTATCCAGGAAATATTTGATTAGATTTAGTAGCGATCGGGTCAAAGGTCAACATCAAGATCACAAAAAATTCAAAAGGAATCGAAAAAATTAGCGGTGACAAAGGTATGCGTTCTGCGAGTGCCCGTTGAGTTATGACTTACTTCCATCTCACTAGTTATGACGTCACGATATCCAGGCATTCGTACCTCTCTTTGTGACGTCACTAAGACCTAACAAACAAGTTAATAAAGAAAGCAATTAGTTCTGTGTTCCATCTTCATAAGTCAGTCTTTAGGAGACGTGAATACCTTCTATCTTTATCTATTCTTACTTCTTCAACTATAAAAACTATAAATAAAGACTCATCAGTCTTTATTTCATTAGTTATAGGAAAAATATTTTACTGAAGTAAATATTACATTTTCAGTAATAATGCATATTTGATATTTAACTACATAAAAAAAATCAGTAACTAACTGCATTTAGCTGGAGAAGAAGAGAATGCAGTTGCAAGTTAACCACTCGAAAGATACAGAAACTGTTCCAGTAATTGCCTAAAGTAATAAGCAACTTCTAACTCTGGTATTTGCTTGCTAGGATGATAAGTTGCAGGTGAAAACTGCAGTTCCGGCAAGTCTCACAAGGGCTAGTCAAGTCACTTAGGATCATAGAGATGGTGACGGCATGTAGGGTGGGAAATTTGGCGCGAAGCTGTTAAGATTAGAACGCTCTCCAGTGGGAGAAACGCCGTTGTTTATTGGAAGACTGAAAAAGCTAATTCTACTTTGTCGTGGAACAAGATTAGAATAACATTTTCCTAGAAAGGAAGTTATGGTTGGCCCACCGAAGATTAAAAGAGGGCACTACTTGATTCTCAACTGCTCCACCATATTTTTTGTAGTAAGTCTAATTAGTATCATTATTTCGTGTTGTTTAGAATAAACAGTAACTTTAATAGAGCATAAACTGTAGAAAACACCGAAGATTAAGAGAGAGCGAATCTTCTATGGCCCCACCATAACTTTCTCAGGGTAGCAGGTAAGTTAATTGCAGTGTTGCCATATCACACTTCACTACAGCTACCTTATCTGCCTTGCTATCACCAACTCATTGAATCTTAAAGACGGTTTGTTTTTGTGAGAAATTGTGCATTTTTGTTATCGCGTGTAAGCGTCAGACTGTCCACACGATCGTATTTGTTAGTCACTTCTGCAGCTACAAGAAACACATTCAAATTACATCTCTGATAATCACCTGAGAAGCACAATGAAGTATCGATACCATTATACCATCTCTTTCACTAATATTTTCACTTATTTGTCTTGTTTTCAATGGGAAAATAATATCTTATTAAATGAAAAAATGTGAATATAATTATTCTTCTGTCGGAGATTTTATTTTTCATACATTTTTGTCGTTTGATGACAAACGGTTTCTTATATTTATAAATAATTGTCACGATATCTAAATTTTATGATAAGATTTAAAAATCACTTAATTATATAACTCATTTAATATATTGAATAAAAAAAGAGTAAATTTCAATATTGATGTATACTCATTTAGGGAAAAAAAAAGTTGTATATTTTTTCTAGTAGCAACCTATTATTGTTTATAAGAAGTAAATCAATTTGATGTGAAATTTTAGACACAACAAATATATGTTTCGCGTAATTTGCAAATTTTGCACAATCTCGAGAATGCGCTGCGCGTTTTTGCATGTGATAGCAGGTAATCTTATGGAAGTTTTTCTTAATTTTTTATTTAATTTAAAAGACGATATTTTTATGTTAGAAAATAAAGGGAAAACCAATGAGGTTAATTTCAAACGTTTGGTACAATGTTTGATATCTCAGTAAAATTAAAATACCAGTTTTGTTCAAGTTTTCCCTAGGTAAATAACTCAAGCTTAATTACCAATATATTACCAAGTTATTAAGTATAGCTTTAACTATCATATTTTGATGAAATGGACCAATTAAATGCGTAAATAATTGATTATCTACTCCATCACTGTTGGTCCTGCTTCATACCCTTTACCTGCCTTGCGCACTCTCGAGATTGTCGCGCATTTTCAATGATCCTAAAAACACGCAGCGCATTTTCGAGATTGTACAAATCGGCAAATTGCACGGAACATATTCATATCTAATATAATTCAATTGTATGTTAAATTAACTATCACGATGATATACTATATACAAAATATCTCAATGAAAATTGATTCTACTAATTTATATACATTTTAATATGACAGGATTAATTTAAACTATATAGTTAATATAATAACTCAGTATATGCCTTTTTGTGATTAAGCTCATTACATATAATCACCGGTTTCAATAATATTCATTATTATGTTATTTTTATTTCATCTTTTTTTGTTTTTTTGTTTTCTCTGACTCAGTAGCCAAAGATGCACAGCCAAACTTTACACAGGTGTATTGGTACAGGTGAACGAACGTACAGCATACCGCTGCTATCATGAGTGCCCGAAAATAAATTATTGTGGGAATATCTAAGATTAAGAGGGATCAAACTTACTCAGAGGGAAAAATATGGTGGGCCGTAGAAGATTAAGAGGGTATCTTCAATTAAAGAGATTTTGTAGTCAACTGTGAGAGAAGTACAATAAATCATCAATGACATCAAGAAAGCTTTTCCATTGGGTAGTAGAGAATTTGAAAGCGAATTCGAATAGGTTGAAGGATATAAAATGTGCATTCGAATCCTTCATGGAGCCTTTTGACCCATTTTGTAACAATGGGGATAACTGTAGACTGTTAATGGTTAATTCAGCTGTTAATATAGTTTGATTATAAAAGGATAACATATTAGCTCACACTATAAGTTCCCTGGATATATCCACACAGAGTGAAGCATGAATATCTTCATGTAGACTCCTTTACAGTGTTTCTGTTGATAATTACTTGGCAAGGCTATAACAATATAGCATGCGAGAACACCTTTGGTTTGGTGAAATTACTCACTTATATTGATAATATGACATGCATGGTGAGCTATATGTGTATAGAACATTAAACTATATCAACCTTGGTAATATGTTAATACGCTTCTGTTTAATGTTCCTGTCATGAGAATTCCATTAGGTATAAATAAGCCATTCTTCAATCTTATTATCCAGGACGCACAGAATAGATTGTCAGGGGGCGGAGTCTCCAATTGTTCCTGATAAGATAGGAATGTATTTGACAAATTTAAAACCAACCTTTGGTGGTTAATTGTTCCCATACCAGCTAGGGGCTCTATCCTGAAGCTGTCTGTGGTGAATGGTAGTGAAGGGAGGTGGCGTCCTTTTGGCCCCGAACTGTTGTAATTTAGATTATGTTTCTTTTCCCATTTTTACCAAGTTTATCATTCTTTTAACGCTATAGCTTGTATTTTTTGAGGATAGCGCTAGGGTTATGTTCTTCAAGTACGAGGTCTTAGATTTTTGTGTTAGGTAGGATTGTAGGCTTCATTCAATATCAACTCTTCATTTTCCTCTTTCAACCATGAATACAGCCACCGGTGCTTAATTGTGTCTCTTTCCGTCACATTCCTTGGTAAGTAACAGCATACATGGAGTAGCTTTTCTGCATTCATGAGCATTGTCATCGACGGTGGTTAAGAGCGACTTTGTTCATGGAGCCACTTTCTTTTCTGACTGCTTCTTCCAGTCCCTTGTATATAATTTATTTTTGACGTCAGCGATTTGGCCTTTGGCTCCGAAGAAGACGTTCTAAACCCCTACTAAAATGAAATTAAAATTGATATTTTGATTTGTATTTAATCGATATGCATTATAGGTAACTCTAACTTATATATATATATTATTAACAGAACTTTGACAATCAAAGTTGGGTATCTCAACCATAACATAAAATTAAAGAAAGGAGTTATTTAAAGGGCTTATTTATGACCCGAAAAAGCCTCTATTAAGTTTCAGGGTGAACCTAAATAAACCCAAACCTATATATAACAATATAAGTGAAACCATAACATAAGCGACACTGAATACAGTAATAAATCACAAGCTATTTGGATGCAATCGAAGGTTAGCAATCGAGATGAGATATAAATAGCAGTTTCTATGCATTCTAGCTCTACATAGTTAAATGTCTATCTAAACAGTATGCGATTTAGATAGTTAAATTTGTATCCAATTGTTGTACATACGGTTTTAGGTATATTCCATCCCTGTGCCAATGCTCATGGATGCAGAAACTATAATCTGTGCATGCAGTCACAATGCTACGAGAAGAAACACAAAAATCAGTGACTACACTATAAACGAGTGAGAGGAAAATGAAGAGGTGGTAGTAAATGAAGCCTTCGAGCCTACGTATCACAAAAATATAAAATCTCGTAGTTGAAGAACATAACCCTAGCGCTATCCTCTACAACTGCAAGTAGCGTAAAAAATTATAAAGTTGGTAAAAAGGGAAAATAAAGAAACTATATAATCCAACTTACAACAGTTTGAGGACCAAGGGACGCCACCCTCTTCTCTGCCATTCACCACTGACAGCTTCAGGATAGAGCCCATTGAGGCACGTGAACTATTAGTAACAGATGTGGCCCTTATATCTATAAATGCAAAAGTAGAAAGTAAATAACAAAACGTTTATATTATTGATTTATATGGCATGTAATATATAACAGAAAAGGAATTATTAAAAATTTGAAATTCAATGTGATAGCTTTAGCAGAGGAATATTAAGCAACAAATGTGTGAGACTAGTAAATAACATATTATATGTACTATATTATATGTAGTGAAAATAAATAGCTTGTGATTGGCCAACAAACGGTATAATTTTCTGAAAAGAAACTACAAGTTACTTACTTTTATATAAAAGATTAATAAATGATTAATGTTAAAGTCTAACCAAACCTAACCCGTAAAATGGGGTGGAACTTACCAGGCTGGAATATACCTGGGGTGGAATATACCGGGTTGGAATATACAGGTCACCGTACATTCTTTTGAAACAGTAAGTACTTTTACAGTACTACTTCTCCGTGAGTGCGTCATTCTTTACCAATTAGTTTGCCAGAGCTATCAATGACAGCAGTGAAGGGTGATGGAGCGTACTACCATAGTCGCTGGACCTTGCCAAAGTGCCATGCCGCTACGATGGAGTTTCAATTCGCCTCTACTCGACTCAACGAAAAGACGCCATTGGAACCCGCTCTGTGATATATTGTTATATCATCGTGTAATTTAATAATATTAGAGAATAATTGTTGTCGAGATTGTTAAAAGTGCCAATTGCTGTGTCTTATAACTTTGTTCCTTTCATTTATTTTATAAAAGTGTTATTTCTGAAATAGTGCGATATCCAATCTGTTTCAGACGTGTCTTAAGAAAATTGGTTTACTTTTGTGATATTTTGTACTTTGCAATAAGCTTTCGCTCCTTTTTGTCTTGCATTTAAATATTATTCTTCAATAAGGATTTTGTCGAAACATATCTGAATGCCATTTCTTGTTACCAAAATTTAGTATAAAGATAAGGGAAATTCAGATGATATTAGTACAAAAATAATATATTTGAATTTTTTTCATTTCAGTTGTAGAAGTTTTAAAAACAGAAGAGAGAAACATCTCTGAACAAAATGGTCCAAAAAAAGAGGTATTTAACCCTCAAAATTATAATTATGAATTGAAATCTCTATTAAATAGGTACATGAATGTCTTAAATATGAATTAGATATACTCTCATGCCCAACAAGTATAATTTGTATATCAACTTTTCATAGAAATCTAGCAGATATTCGTCAAAGAACGATTGTTATATGCCCGTAGTGGTATAAGTACACTAAGTCATACGATAGTTTTTTGTTCAGATCTATGGGTGAGACAGTGAGTGGACTATACCCTACGCAGAAATTTGATTCTCTGGGAGACTACGGTAAATTGAATTGCTTTCCCATCAGTGACTATAGCATTTGCTACTTTCACCAGTCGATGAAAACAGTAGATCTAATTGCATCTTACTTGAAGGATAAAAAATTATCGATCAAATGATAAGAGAAAGTTGAATCAATTACAGGAATTCAAATATCGGGAACAATATTATAAACATTAAAGTCCTCACATAAAAAGAAAATACCATTATAATTTCCGATTAATTACGAAAAATTTGCCTGAAATACGTATTTTTACGTATTATTTTAAATTGCGTATTATTCATTAGGATAAATTTGGAAGAATACAAAGAAGTTTATGAAAATTTCAGGTTTGCTGATAATGAGTATGATGCAGTTAATGAATATAAAAACTTAATGAGAGAGCATCATGAAGAAATGAGCACCTTTTTGCCTACCTCATACTTCTCAATAGCGATGATATGGTAATATACAGGGTGACCGCAAGAAAGTGTACCCAACTTAGAATTAATATAAATATCGTATTTATAAGTAGTTAAAAAATGAGTTGAAAGTAAATTTAATAATTATATTTTTTTTCACGTATCCATTCTACCACAGTCATTGCTTAAGATTGTACGTGCACGATATTTATATTAATTCAAACTTGGGTGCACTTTTTAGTGGGTCACCCCGTATAAGAAGGAATAAGTTGCTAAGAAACATCAGGAAAATGGATTGAAACATTATTTTACGCGGTTACAGAATAATGGAGAGGAATTAACAATTTAAAGCCCATTTTGTAGGCATTTTATTATTCGATAGAATTTGACAATTCGTTACTGCATATTATAATCTTGCAGTGAAGCGCATGCAGGATATTAGCACATAATAAATAGGTAAGGAGATATAAAAGGATTTACTTGCTATATGTTGTAATTATATCCTCTTGGGCTTCACTTCAAGATTATCATTCGCAGTTGTGAATTTTAAAATTGCGACGAATAATAGAAGACTTTACAAAATTGGCTTCACACTTTAAAAAATATAGTGAATATTTTGAACGAGTCGATTATGGTAATAGATCAAAATAATGGCAAATATGTATTTAATTGCCAAAAGAGAAATGATAGTTTATAAATTTGTTTTAGACTCACAGTTCTATTTAGTAGAGGGAATATTTCAAATGGATATCTTAAAGTTATGAGCAAAAGAAACTAATATGTTGTTCTCAAGGTGCTAAGATTAATCTAATGATTTGCCTAATTCTTCAGAAGATTGTATTATAGGTACTTATCAATAGGGTTGTGACAATATGCGTTTAATATTATATACATTAGGAATATCATAGATGAAATGAAATGTAATGATGTCCATGATACCTGCTGTATCATGGATACCAACTAAAATTTATACGATTTATATAGTTTTTTCTTATATTATTGTTGGAAAAGTAGGAGGAGCTTAGCAAAAAGTCTGGTGGAAAGACTTAAAAAACCCTGCGTGTGTACGGCCCTTTAACAGACAGTGCGGCGATATTTGTGCGCACACGCGGTTTAAGAACCGGAAGATCCGTGATTTAGGATCCACGCAGAGATGTCACGCTTTTCCCTCACGCTGTGCACCACGCCCTATGTAATGAGTGTACAGCAGTCAACCACCTTAGTTAGGCTAGGTACAGCCAACCGTGAACAGATGAAGACAATCCTAAAGCAGCACTTTTAGGGTAAGTTCCGAGTTATTGAATGGTTCTATATTTCCGATCATGTAGAAAAAATTCTTATCGAAATTGTGAAACCGTTCGAAAACTTAGATCTTACCTTACACTGTTTAATGTTTAAGATAAGTAGTTTGATTAGTTAAATATAAATAAAAGAGCACAGTTGTTATAGGTTATGACATTTTCCATGGGTAGGTAAGTAGTGCCCCTCTTAATCTCCGATGGCCCCACCATAACAATCTCTGGGTAAGTAGGGCCCCACTTAATCTCCGATGACCCCACCATAACATTCTCTGGGTAAGTATAGGGCCTCTCTTAATCTCCGATGGCCCCACCATAACATTTATTGGTAAGTAGGAAGTAGGACCCCACTTAATCTCCGATGGCCCCACCATAACAATCTCTGGGTAAGTAGAGCCCACTTAATCTCCGATGGCCCCACCATAAAATTTCCTATTGGTAAGTAGGGCCCCTCTTAATCTCCCATGACCCCACCATAACACTCTCTGGGTAAGTAGGGCCCCACTTAATCTCCGATGGCCCCACCATAACTTTCTGACTCAGTGTACAGTCTAGAGTGCTCTAACAGGTAAATGTGACAAAAACATAGCCATAGGATATAGCGCGTGCTCGGTATGATGTTTTTGTAGCGAGTAAAAACTCTATATGTTCTTTATAGTCGCAGTGATGGGTGAGTTATCATTACTCACAGTGAGCAGTGAGTGAGTCAAGTGGACTACATAGTGATAAATAGAACTGAACACAGAGTGTATGATTATATTTTTTCAAATTACTATAAGTAAACATCTTCATTTAATTTAGTGAATTTTTTTTCTTATGCATGATTATAATATCTTTGAAATGTATGTTTAATATTAATCGTTTTGTTCAAAGGTATTTGTAGTATTATGAATATTTGTAACTTTATTAAATGAAGATTAAAGTACAGATATGAATTTTTTACTTTTTCATTTATGATTAGTTAAAGTACATTGTAACTATTAATTATTATTAAATTTAATATTGAATGTAACGTTTAATATTGAATAAAATAAGGTTTAATAATGAATAAAATAATTATTAATAGATAACTTTATTCTTAAAAATTACGCATATATGGAGTTTCTGTAAATTCTATGTTATAGTAAATATAGTTTATTACAACAATGTTTTTAATTATGTATATTATTATAAATTCCATGTTTTATATTTTACAGTCTAATATAAGTGTTTGTTCTTATTTTGAATTATTCTATTTTTGCCTTATTATAATTTGACAGAATTAACAAAAAATATAATATTCTGACAAAATTAATTATAACTTTTTTTTCACTTTTAAAATGACGTCATAGATGAAGATAACGTCACTGTTACTATTATTAATACGTAAATATCTTTTGAATGCATAATTGTGAACACTTACCTGTACAATGATTGAAGTACCGCCCCCTTTCCCTCAGTAGTTACTTCCGCTCACGTCACGCCAGCCAATTAAAGTAACACGAAAAGACGTGATTTTATATGCAGGCCTGTGATTGGTTGCAGAGATTCCTCTCCTCCAATCACAGCACAGGAAGCAGTTGGGGAACCTTTATCACTCAAAGCAGCCCTCTGATTGGCCAATAGCTAACCCCCTTTAGCAGTCACCCGTGACCCCCCTCCCCCCCTCTGTCACGTTACAGTTACTCTCAGTTGTAGCGATTAAGAGACAATGTATCATAGATACACAAAACTGTATCAAATAGATTGATTTTATAGTAAATTTTTTTTTATTGATTGGTGATTTATTTATTTTATACGATCAATTTTAATTATTTTATGTAGGTAAATAATATCAAATTTTTAGATAATACGATTAAAAAATAACTCCAGTTATATTATTAGAATAAAGGTTTATGAGCACAGTATATGTTATAAAGCTATGCAAAAATAATTAAATTTTTATTTTTATTTGTAGAATCTTCCATACTGCTTTAATAATTTATATCGTACGTATACTAAACAGTATTATAAAAAATGTTATATATATTGGAGCTGTGACATTCATATATATATATATTTTTATTTTATTTTTATTTTCGTGGAATGAAATAAAAAAAAAAAAAATATAAATAATGTCAATTGGTATCAATCTTATATGTGTACATAATCTCAATTATTTCAATTTTCTAATTATAAGTACGCTATTATCTGATAATTATAGAACAATGATTATTAGGTGAAAATTGTCAATTGTTTTCAGATATTTTTATATCCTGTATAATACATATTAATAAAAAATAACACAGGCAAAAAATTGAGTTTAATTATCATTTAATAAAAAGGTAAAATTATTGACATTAACTTAATAATCCTATTCACCAAATATACCACGTTGAGCATTAAATTATATCGCTGAGTCATCTTAAACATCTGAATTTATTTAAAACTTCATCCACAGTTATTGAGGATCCAATTAATATAATACTTTTAGTATTATAATATGCAAGTTCGTATATCATCAATTGCACTGATTTAATAAAACTATTTTTTACACTCTCAGAAGTCAAAACTATGGTATTTATATTATTATTAGTGTGACCAGTGTGATACGGCCACAATTTTCGGTCAAATTCAGACATATGATTAACTCTCTCACTATAGTATAGATTTAAATTTATTTGGGACTCTTTAAAAAAATATAACATAGTGTAATAAATCACTTAATTTTTTTAAAAGGCCCCTGCAAGAAGAAGCAGACCTTCTCTAAATAATTAAAAAAACAGTTATCTTTATTTAGACAATGAACACTAAATTCGTTTTAGGTTAATATATTTTAAATAAGATTCAGAAATTCAAATCCTGTTTGAATCCACACTTTTCTTTCAATGGAAAATGTAGTGGCTGATTATAGTGGGCCATAGAAGATTGACCCGGTGTAACAGAAGTGAGTTTTCCATTGCAATGAATGAGATGAAGATGGCAGAGATAATTTAAAATAATGTAGAGCTTGCAGAACAGCTTATAAATTGCTTTATTTTGTAATTGAAACCAAAGTCATGAATGAATTGTTTTAAGCCAGTTTTAAAAATTCCTATTTTAAATAAAACTCCTATCAAAATATCTCTTCATTTCCTAATCAGTTTTTCATCAAATTTTCATTTCTGAGATGAATTAGAAGTCAAAATAAATTATAACTATTAAATTATAACTATTCCACAAGAAAATAACTTGCTGTTTCTTGGTATAGAAACAAAATCTAACATTTATAAACACTGAAATTACACATCGTTTCAAAGCATTAACAATTTTGTACTTGAAACACATATGTAGTACGAAGGACATCTATTGAACGATATGGATGTGTAATTTCCGGTAGCCGGTAAATTGCTCGAAAACAATTGCTCGAAAGACAATTGCTCGAAAAACAATTGCCCGAACGAACAAGTGCTCGAATGAACAATTGCTCGAATTATCAAATTGCTCGAATTAACAAAATTGATAAAATTATAAAATTGCACAGTTTTCGATTTTATAAAAGTCAGTTATTCATGAAGTGGAGCTGCACCTAACAATGTTTGTTTCTTTTTAGTAATTGATCATTAATCATTCTATAAATTATTTTAATTATTACTCATTCTGCATAATTTTTTTTTAGACCGTTTGTGTCATCTCGTATGTAACAAGTGAATTGGAATCATGTGGTGAATCAGTACTATTCATGTTTTTTTTTATCATAAAACCCGAAAATTTATTTATTACTAGCCTATCTGTATGTGGTACCTCAATAGGTGAAATAACTCAAAGTTATGGCAGAGTTTTAATAAATCAACAAATTTTTTCGGGTTTTATGATAAAAAACATGAATCGCAGTGATTCACCACATGATTCCAATTCACATGTTACATACGAGATGACACAAATCGTCTAAAAAAAAGATTATGCAGAATGAATAATAATTAAAATCATTTATAGAATGATTAATGATCAATTACTAAAAAGAAACAAGAATTGTTCCATGAATAACTGACTTTTATAAAATCCAAAACTGTGCAATTTTATAATTCGAGCAATTTTGTTCATTCGAGCAATTTGATAATTCGAGCAATTGTTCATTCGAGCAATTGTTTGTTCGAGTAATTGTTTTTCGAGCAATTGTCTTACGAGCAATTGTTCTTTCGAGCAATTATTGTTCATTCAAGCAATTATTTTTCGAGCAATTTTTTTCGAGCAATTATTGTCTTTCGAGCAATTGTTTTCGAGCAATTTACCTAGAACCGTAATTTCCTTGTTTTTAAATGTCTGATTTATAGTTTTCATAAACCAAGAAATGGTTACATAATTTAACTATGTGGTTACGTTTAGTCTTCTTATTCATCTCTGGAAAATGTATTAAATAAGAAATAATAATAACTGATTATAGTATGAATAAAAATATACTTTGATAGCATTTTTTCATTTGCAGTGAGTATACAAATAATATTCCACTAGAGGGATGAACTTTTAAAGTGAAGAACATACATACAATATCTATTTACAGTCAATACAAATAATATACTACTAGGGATGAACTCTTACGGTGAAGAACATTCATACAATATCTACTTACAGTCAATACAAATAATATTCCACTAGGGATGAACTCTTACGGTGAAGAACATTCATACAATATCTACTTACAGTCAATACAAATAATATTCCACTAGGGATGAACTCTTACGGTGAAGAACATTCATACAATATCTACTTACAGTCAATACAAATAATATTCCACTAGGGATGAACTCTTACGGTGAAGAACATTCATACAATATCTATTTACAGTCAATACAAATAATATTCCACTAGGAATGAACTCTTACGGTGAAGAACATTCATACAATACCTATTTACAGTCAATACAAATAATATTCCACTAGAGATGAACTCTTACGGTGAAGAACATTAATACAATATCTATATACAGTCAATACAAATAATATTCCACTAGAGATGAACTCTTACGGTGAAGAACATTAATACAATATCTATATACAGTCAATACAAATAATATTACACTAGGGTTGAACTCTAATGGTGAAGAACATTCATACAATATCTATTTACAGTCAATACAAATAATATTCCACTAGGGATGAACTCTTACGGTGAAGAACATTCATACAATATCTATTTACTGTCAATGCAAATAATATTCCACTAGGGATGAACTCTTACGGTGAAGAACATTCATACAATATCTATTTACAGTCAATACAAATAATATTCCACTAGGGATGAACTCTTACGGTGAAGAACATTCATACAATATCTATTTACAGTCAATACAAATAATATTCCGCTAGGGATGAACTCTTACGGTGAAGAACATTCATATAATATCTATTTACAGTCAATACAAATAATATTCCACTAGGAATGAACTCTTACGGTGAAGAACATTCATACAATATCTATTTACAGTCAATACAAATAATATTCCGCTAGGGATGAACTCTTACGGTGAAGAACATTCATATAATATCTATTTACAGTCAATACAAATAATATTCCACTAGGAATGAACTCTTACGGTGAAGAACATTCATACAATACCTATTTACAGTCAATACAAATAATATTCCACTAGAGATGAACTCTTACGGTGAAGAACATTAATACAATATCTATATACAGTCAATACAAATAATATTACTCTAGGGTTGAACTCTAATGGTGAAGAACATTCATACAATATCTATTTACAGTCAATACAAATAATATTCCACTAGGGATGAACTCTTACGGTGAAGAACATTCATACAATATCTATTTACAGTCAATACAAATAATATTCCACTAGTGATGAACTCTTACGGTGAAGAACATTCATACAATATCTATTTACAGTCAATACAAATAATATTCCACTAGGGATGAACTCTTACGGTGAAGAACATTCATACAATATCTATTTACAGTCAATACAAATAATATTCCACTAGGGATGAACTCTTACGGTGAAGAACATTCATACAATATCTATTTACAGTCAATACAAATAATATTCCACTAGGGTTGAACTCTAATGGTGAAGAACATTCATACAATATCTATTTACAGTCAATACAAATAATATTACACTAGGGTTGAACTCTAATGGTGAAGAACATTCATACAATATCTATTTACAGTCAATACAAATAATATTCCACTAGGGATGAACTCTTACGGTGAAGAACATTCATACAATATCTATTTACAGTCAATACAAATAATATTCCACTAGGGATGAACTCTTACGGTGAAGAACATTCATACAATATCTATTTACAGTCAATACAAATAATATTCCACTAGTGATGAACTCTTACGGTGAAGAACATTCATACAATATCTATTTACAGTCAATACAAATAATATTCCGCTAGGGATGAACTCTTACGGTGAAGAACATTCATATAATATCTATTTACAGTCAATACAAATAACATTCCACTAGGAATGAACTCTTACGGTGAAGAACATTCATACAATATCTATTTACAGTCAATACAAATAATATTCCGCTAGGGATGAACTCTTACGGTGAAGAACATTCATATAATATCTATTTACAGTCAATACAAATAATATTCCACTAGGAATGAACTCTTACGGTGAAGAACATTCATACAATACCTATTTACAGTCAATACAAATAATATTCCACTAGAGATGAACTCTTACGGTGAAGAACATTAATACAATATCTATATACAGTCAATACAAATAATATTACTCTAGGGTTGAACTCTAATGGTGAAGAACATTCATACAATATCTATTTACAGTCAATACAAATAATATTCCACTAGGGATGAACTCTTACGGTGAAGAACATTCATACAATATCTATTTACAGTCAATACAAATAATATTCCACTAGTGATGAACTCTTACGGTGAAGAACATTCATACAATATCTATTTACAGTCAATACAAATAATATTCCACTAGGGATGAACTCTTACGGTGAAGAACATTCATACAATATCTATTTACAGTCAATACAAATAATATTCCACTAGGGATGAACTCTTACGGTGAAGAACATTCATACAATATCTATTTACAGTCAATACAAATAATATTCCACTAGGGTTGAACTCTAATGGTGAAGAACATTCATACAATATCTATTTACAGTCAATACAAATAATATTACACTAGGGTTGAACTCTAATGGTGAAGAACATTCATACAATATCTATTTACAGTCAATACAAATAATATTCCACTAGGGATGAACTCTTACGGTGAAGAACATTCATACAATATCTATTTACAGTCAATACAAATAATATTCCACTAGGAATGAACTCTTACGATGAAGAACATTCATACAATGTCTATTTACAGTCAATACAAATAATATTCCACTAGAGATGAACTCTTACGGTGAAGAACATTCATACAATATCTATTTACAGTCAATACAAATAATATTCCACTAGGAATGAACTCTTACGATGAAGAACATTCATACAATGTCTATTTACAGTCAATACAAATAATAAAAATTAGTAAATAATATCGAATACGAAGCGACGATTTTATCCACATCGTTTGTTTAGGGTTAAGTGGGCTCCTCTGTAATAATCTCCTATGGCCCCACCATAACTTTCTATCTGAGTATAAATTCCTTAAATTTCGTCACCGATAATTTTTTTAGGTAGATCTAAAAGGTGAAAGGCAAGGAAATTGACTCTACTATTTTGTTAAAGAGGCGGATATTAGGCCTATTGAATTGGCTCTGTAGGCCTACTTTTTAAACCACTATTGGCCTTTCTTCGGAAATTATGAATAAACTGAGAAACAAAGGAAAATAAAAGAGGTGGATAGAAAAATGTAATAAATAATTAGTGTCCGTGTGAGGAGTATTGAAAGACGATCCTTTATAATAAAATAAATATATAGAGGCTAAAATAACATTAAATAGATATTTAATTAATAAATTTTGCAGTTATTTTTGGGGAATTTATTGATGAGATGTATTTTTTGTGTTTTATTTTATCATTTTATGAAGAAGTTTTTCTTTTTATGTCTTCTATGAATTTAGCTTAGAAATAAAAATAAAGATCACACATAAAGACACACATAAGTAACTGGATGAACATGAAACGAAATACAAAGATTCTTGTGTGATTTGAAACATTTCATAGGGGAAAAATTGTGTTTCATTTAAAAATATATATCTGTTTTTAAGGTAAAGATTTAGTTAAAGATTTTAGTATTAATTTTAGGCAATTACAGTTTCTGATTTTTTTTTCAAAACAACGGGACCTACGGTAATATTAATTAATGATTTTATCGGGAGAATATTCTAGTAAAAATCTGATTTCAAAACAATATAGTTATTTCTTATATTCTCGTGGAAAAAGTAGGAGGAGCTTAGCAAAAAGTCTGGTGGAAAGACTTAAAAAACCCTACGTGTGTACGGCCCTTTAGAGTGCGTGGATCCCTTATGCCTATATGGAAGGGTCTGGAGGAGCATTTAAGGTTTGTAAGTAGATGTCTGGAAGTGTGACCGGAAAATTCGTCCACGGAATATTGGTCCACGGTAAATTCATCCACGGAAAATTCGTCCTCGGAAAATTCGTCCACGGAAAATTCGTCCATGGAAAATTCGTCCATTAACCGCAAAAAACGAATTTAAATGATACAAAATGTTTTGATATAAAGTAGTTTATTGCATGTAGAGTTATACATAGTGAATGCACTTCGTTGTATCCATAGTAAAGTTGACTGTCCTGCAAAATTCATGATTGTTTAATGAAACAATAGGATTGATAGATATATAATAATTTTATTTACTTAATTTAAGATAAAATGTTTGATGCCTTGGCGTTCTTAACACCTGAAGATGTTGTTGACGTTAATGGAATTTTATGCGATGATGCGAATTGAGTTTTTTAACTACTTTGAAGCTACGTACATTGGAACAAAACAGGGAAGACGAAACCAACGCGAAAACCCGTTATATCCAGTTGAATTTTGGAATGTTCAAGAAAGAGCATCCTAATAGTTGGTAGAAGAGTTAACCCTAACTAAAAGAATTGAAACTAAGAGAGATGTCACGCAGCGTGAAAGGCCAAGATATCGAGATATTGTCGAACAAATATAAAGCTAGTATTGCAATTTACACTCAAAAAAAAAAAAAAAAAAATTGACAAACAGAATAGCATCACTGAAAAATTCCAACTATTCAATTTAAATATTTGTTTAAGTTATGTTTTCTTTTCTTTTTAATTATAAATAATATAATATATTAGCTACATAGAATGAATTTTTCATCAACAGTTATAACTGGTGAATATATGTGTTATTTTCATCTAACCAGATTTTATGTGACTGCAATTATCTCTTATATATGAATATTGTTAACACTCAATAGTGTCTTTCTTTCTATTCCAAATTTAAGAAAACGGACGAATTTTCAGTGGACGAATTTTCCGTGGAATAATTTTCCGTGGGCCAATTTTCCTACCATCGTTTGGAAGTTTACTGAGATATTACTGAAGATTGAAGTACCTTTTACCTATCTTTACGTAAAATACTGATGGAACAATGAAGATACTGTGAAACTTTTCCATGAAATACTTAATTCATTTTCAAGTTTTGTGACTTAGATTCTTCTTCATGCACCGAATGCGTCAATTATTATGGTGGGGCCATAGGTGAGTTACCCGCTTAATCTTCGGTGGTCCCATCATAATTTTTTCCTGACTTGCTTGTATGACGTCACGCTTCATACCTGTAATTTTTAAATATTGTAATCTTGGTTGCTATATACTGAGATATTGGTTGTTATATGTTATATTCTTGGTTGCTATATAGTGAGATATTGGTTGTTATATGTTATATTCTTGGTTGCTATATAGTGAGATATTGGTTGCTATATGTTATATTCTTGGTTGCTATATAGTGAGATATTGGTTGTTATATCTTACCAGTCTATGATGAACATCTCCAAGTTCCCAGTGTAATAATTACCTATGAATTTGTGTCCCGTACGTCAAGCTTCATGCCTTTCCGTTATATCACATTATTACGGAACCTTAATTTTGTCACAGGTTTTATTCAATGAATATAATAACTGTACAGTATATATCTTATGTTAATACTTACTAAAATGGAAATAAGCCATTGCTAAAAATTGAAATATTCTATTACTAAAATTGAAAATATTCTAGTATTAAAAATGAAAATTAAACTAAGTTTCAGATTAACCTAAAAGTATTCTAAATGAAAGATAATTCGATATATATTCTATATAACATTTTATGTAAATTGCTTCACTTAAATCATGAAAATATGGATATTATTCGATAAACAATTGCGCTTATGAACATGATTATGAAAAGGTCTTTTTAAGCCCATCTACACTATTTATTGTTACCTATAAACCAACTGTTTTAAGATAAAGGACTAAATGATAAATAAATAGAAACGGACTAGAGTTATTCATTTCATTGATAATATAGCAGTGCTCATCCATTCACTACAAGCAATGAATGGTAATTTTGTTAGTGTACAGAGATTCAGGTTTGGATGACACAGGAAATAATGCGGTGTAAGAATGGTGCACTCCACCCATCTTAATGGCCCCTTGCAGGAGTCTCAGCTCTACTTCCTTCCGACTCACTCCTACCATCTGCAAAACAATCTCCAGATACTATCTGCTGCAGAAACTGGTTAAACCCTGAGGGAACATAGAATAGTAAGTGTGGGTCATTTAACTTCATTTGTCCTTCTTTTTATTTAGGTGTAGATTGGTAATACTTTTCCTAGAGAAAACTTATGTTGTCAATGAAAATAAGTTGAATGACCAAGCTCTATCTTCTATAGACCCAACATAAGTTTATCACTGGGAAAACTGTTAATTTAGCTTATTGATCTCATATGAATTAACTGTTTAATTGGTTTCAGTGTTTGTGATATTTAACTTTCCATACTTCTGTTTAACTTTGTATGCTTTAAATTACAATTTATTGCACATAATCGCATGGTTCATTATTCAAACTTTATACAGTTTCCTACATACACCTCAATGATAATGCTATAGTATAATAGGGACATATTAATTAAAATCTCATCAGAAATGGTTTTCTCTACCGATTTCTTTATGAATGGATTAATATCCTTTATGAAAGGTCATTTGCGTCCCATGCAAGAAGAAGAAGAAAGGAGTTGGTGGAGTATGCAAATGTGAAAGGAAGCCTATAAACCAAAGGCAGGGAAAAAGGAACACCTTATGGGGTAGGTTCCGAGTTATTGAAACTTCTACAGTTACGATCATATAAGAACAAATTCATTATGTAAGTCATATTGTAATTGGTTTTGATTGGTTAATAAATCGATTTTAATTAGTATTATTTGGTATTAATTAGTTTTAATTAGTATTAATTGGTGATGATTAGTATTAATTGGTGTTGATTGGTATTAATTGCTGTTGATTGGTATTAATTGATTTTAATTGGTATTCATTGGTATTAATTGGTGTTGATTGGTATTAATTGATTTTAATTGGTATTCAGAGGTATTAATTGGTGTTGATTGGTATTAATTGGTTTTAATTGGTGTTAATTGATATGAATTGGTTTTAATTGGTAATAATTAGTTTTAATTGGTATCAATTGGTAATAATTAGTTTTAATTGGTATCAATTGGTAATAATTAGTTTTAATTGGTATCAATTGGTATAAATTGGTATTAATTGGTGTTCATTATTTTAATTGTTATTAATTGGTGTTAATTGTTATTATTTGGTGTTAATTGGTATTAATTGGTGTTAATTGGCATTAATTGGTGTTAATTGGCATTAATTGGTTTTAATTGGTGATAATTGGTTTTAATTGGTGTTAATTGGTATCCATTAGTTTTATTTTTTTCAAATTGGTTTAATATATAATACACATGCATTTGTCTTCGTATCTGGCAATTGGATACCATTAAGTTTATTGAATATAATTAAATATTTTTTCCTCAAAATTTCAGTTTTCGACATTTGATAGGAGTAGTTTAAATTATGATTTAAAACTGTTTCATATGAAGACTGTTATAAAATGAATTGGAGTACCAAAATCTTGTAGAGTGATAATTTAAAACTAATGATTAATAAATAGTACCTTACAAAAAAAACCATTGAGTTAATTCTTAAATCCAATTAATTTTTTGTATTCTTTACTATACATATAGGAAGTAATTCACGAAAATGGTTTATTTTTAAATTGAAAAGTAACATGTCATCACTATCTCCATCTTTCTCTATGTATGTGCCTATACTCTAACTGTTATTTTTTACCTTTACTATTATTCTGATTATTTAGCATTTTAGAATCTACCTAACAGTAGTGAGTAAGGCCCCCTTCACACTTGCGTTTCTTAACGCCGCGTTAGAAAAAATGCTCATTGCAATAATTTTAGCTAAAATTGATTTTACCGAAGCCCTTCATAGTAGCACGTTTTTTTACCAGCCTTCTTTCTAACGCGACGTTGAGAAACGCAAGTCCTTCATTTTATCTGTTGTTTATTCATTTTCATCTTTTTATCGAAAGTCGAAAATAGGTAATGACTAATGATGTAATATTAATTCATAATATAAAAATTCGTGAAAGCGATTATAAGATCGGTATCAATGCTACTATACAACACTATAAGTAGCAATGGTATAAACTGGACGTGTGAAATATTTATTTTTTTCACCGTCTTTTTTGTTAAAATGATAACTAACTAAGAGTGTTGTATATGCTGCTGTAACTAGAAACAACTTTATTTGAGAAAAAGTTGTTTGAAACAACCTGTCATACCCAACTTATGCTGTTGCAACCACAGGAACTGTTGTAATTTGGGCCAATGCCACCCTTTGCCTGATCCCTGCTCTGTACCTCAAAATATTGCTTGGATGAACTGCACCAAACCCTAAATAAGATTTAAAATTGAGGCATACGTTTGTTAAGACTTTCATACGTGTAGTAAGATTTGGTGATTAGGTACTGCATGAAATGAAGTATTATTTTTAATAAACGATGTTGTAAGAAAGTATGTTCATTTTCATTGATTCCTGATAGATTATAAATAAAAGATTACGTGCACTCAGTAGAGCGCATACCTTTGCCACCGCTTTGACCCGTTCCTTTCCAAAATCTAATAAACTGGTAACTGGATAATATGATTCAATACTTTTTGAGCTATTGAGTTTTGAATGACCTTGACCTTTGACCGGATTGCTTCCAAAGTTATACCAGATGGTTCCTGGACATTGTCCAATCGTCCCACCAAATTTCAGACAATTTGGTTGTATACTTTTTTGAGTTATTGAGTTATAAATGTCCTTGACCTTGATCTTTGACCTTTGACCCGATTGCTCCCAAAATCTAGAAAATGGTTCCAGTATATTGACCAATCGTCCACCAAGTTTCATGCAATATGGTTCTATACTTTTTGAGTTATAAATGACCATGACCTTGACCTTTGACCGGGTCTCTCCTAAAATTCTACCAGAAAGTCACTGGACATTGACCAATCGTTCAACCAAATTTCAGGCAATTTGGTAGAACAAATTTTCAGTTATGCGAAGAACAAGATGATAAATAATTATAAATAAATGCCAGGTAAAATATGACCTTCCGCAAATTTGCGAAGGTAATTATTGAAAAGGTTCAATTTACCATAAATTTTGCAGAAATAATTTGTGTAATGAATAATTTTTTTGAAATACATACAAAATACTAGTCCTATTTTTTCAATGTGCTAAGTTTTCGGTATATTATGCACAATGCTATGTATGAAAACTGTATATAGATATTACAAACTACAAACATTACAAATCATCTAAACTCAAATATATACAATCAAAATTTGAAGACAATTTGTGTAATTGCCTGTATATTCTTTTACATACATGTTACTATTCAAATATTTCATAATAGTATATCTATATACAAAGTACATTATATTTCCATTAAAATCAAGAATAATAAGAATGTACTCCATTCGGTCATTTCTCCAATTTCTCCCATTGGTGATCAGATTGCGCTTTTCAGTCGTGTTTTATCTCGCAAGGTGTGATAGTAGGGTCCCCCCTCGCGTCTCCTCGTTTTCTAACCTGCAATTGAAAACGATATACCGATATCTCCTCACGTGCCGTCGATAAGAGCAACAGCGCGGACTGACCAATACTAAAAAACACCGATGCGACGATATCTGACAAACATTGCTTCGTAAAATAACGACCGGAAATGAAACTTTTAAATATTCGACGGACACATACATACAGCTAATATAAAATAGGTCATAATAAAGACATATGTAAATCACAAATGAATTAAATTCAAGTCATATTTAAGTTATATTTTAATCGTATTTGAGTAATATTTAATTCATATTTAAGTTTAATTTAATTCATATTTAAGTCAAATTCAAGTCATATTTAACCCTCTAAAGCCCAATACATATCGTAGTTCCAAACGTATTTTGTTAATAGATCAATATTATATATAGACAACCTTTCTAAAAGAAATATGTTAAAAGAAGTCACATTTTATGTTTTTATGAAGTCTAATGTCCTTAGGGAAGAAGTTTCTTAAATCATTATGTGGCATAGTTTGTTCGTCAGCTTCAAGTGTGTCTGCAGCGAAATGATGGTCATTTGGAACATATAATGTGCTCTGAAACACCCTGATAACATTGCACTATCGGGCCAACGTCGGTAAACGTTGGCAAAGTAAAGACACGATCGGGCATTGGCACCCCAATGCTATTACACACTGGGCCAATCCAATGAAAACAACATTGGGCCAACGGTTTGCCAAACAGTATTGACCCAATGAATGAAAACATTAATTTAACCAATCCAGTGATTTTTTGATGTACCAGTTTAGTTATTTATGCCAACGTCGGGCCTTTGCTGGCCCAATACACCGAGAACGGCATGACAACGTTGGCCCAGAGTTTCGTTCTGAATTGGGCCAGCATTGCACTAACATTGTAATGTTTACTGGGAATGCATTTTGCAAGGAAGAGACCTCGAATCTTCAATTTTCTAATTTATATCAGCTTCCAAGAAATGTTATATTTTTTGGAGCTTCTGTCCTTTATAATAAACTATTTGTATGTATTTGTTTGCAATGTAATCTTCAAATAATTCAAAGCATCAACATACCATTACTCAAACACTATCAACTCTTAAAAAGTTGGTATTGACACAGGTCATGAAACAATCTGACCTTAAAGGTCTTCTCCACTTTAAATTAAAAAAAAAATATAGTAAAAATACTTTAATCTTTAGAGTTAAAGTTATATAACAGTTAACAGAAAACAATTTGATCAAGTATTCACTTCGTAATTAATTCTATAAGAAATATTCACACTAAACCTTCACTGTCCGACATTCTAAGATTAAATAGAAGACAAAGTTGAGAATACGAACTTTATCATGTATATATTATCGTAAATATAATGTTATTCAAGTACACTTTTATAGGTACCTAATGTTTTTTAATGAAATGCTATTTAGGTAGCGGTAAATTTATTTCTTATATTTATTATAGCTTTGTTATTGTTTTCACTTCGTCGGCAATGGGTCCTACTTTTTCTTTGCTTGAAATTAGGAGGCATGAACAAAAATCACTAGAATAACTTAATTACATATTATAATAAAAGAGTAGAATGGTTTGCAGTTTTATAATGACTAGCCTTAGTTCTACTGATTAGAGAATAATAATATGGAAAAAAAAAAAAAAATCTGGCACTCGATTCAATTAATACGTAGATCATTGAACCCATAAAATATTGGTTATCTTGACCCTTAAATTGTTGGTCATTTTAAGTTTTTAATTGTTGGTCATTTTGACCTTAAGATATATAAAATGTTGGTCATTTTGACCCTTAAAATGCTGGTCAACTTGACTCTCAGGTATATAAATTGTGGGTCATTTTGACCCTTAAAAACGTTGGTCATTTTGCCAAGAAGTTGGGTTACTGTGACTTATATAAAAGTGACTCAATAAATATACATTTGAAGCTCTAAATTACAAGGGTCAAAGTGACCCCTTTTGATAGTCACTTTGACTATAGTGTTTATTTTGTCGTTTCAAAATGTATTCAGGAACTGTTAAACATTTACAAAAGTGTTTGTAAGTTTCGAGTGTTTACATGTTATGAAGATTGGCACATTTCGAAAAACAAACACGTTTCTGTTTGAGTGAAACTGTGAGTTTGACTCTGAAGATGTCTGGGCAAACAGAGGCTATTTTACCGTATGTTAACACAGGAAAAGCACCCTTAGAGTCCTATGAATAATGCATAAGCCACAGTGTAAAGTACAAGAAATGTAGAAATAATTCCTTCTGATTTAGTGAATTATTTCATTTTGTGAAGGTGAATGTCCTCGTAATTATCATTTATATTCATTTATTTTTTAAATTTAATAAATTTTCGTATCTTTTTTATAATAATTTATTTATTTATCTATACATATTTGTTTTTTGAATTTTAGTTAGACTTAGAAAAAAATAGACTTGGAGAAAAAGTTAGTAGTCGCTGAATTAAAAAAAAAACACTTTATTATCAATCAATAAATTTCCAAATCCTGAAGGTATGTTCCTAAAATTTTTCACGTTAAACATTCTATAAAAAGCGGAAAGTTTAAGGTAGAGAGAAACTTTTAGTTTACATTAAACTGTATTATAACCTTTTTCAGTTTAATTTGTTTTTCAAGCATATGGTAATTAAGCTATTGAAATGATATTATAAAAATGACACTTGATTTTTTAATTTAATTTCGTTATAAAACTTGAATAATGAGTTTAGATAAATTTTGTGTCCACCACCTTGTAAATTAAGAGCTAGAGTACGTCGTGAATACAAAAAAAATATGATTTTCATTATAAGGTTGAGACAATATGCATTTAAAATCATAGATCCCGAAAATATCATAGACGGAGTGAATTAAACACTATTGAATCGTTCTAAACCAGAATCACAGAGTATTCGGAACTATTTTATTCCGTTTCGTCTATGATTTTCTGAAGATCTATGATTTTAAATGCATATTGTCACAACTCTATATACATTTATATACCGTATATTATTAGACACATAGCAGTAGTCATATAATACCATCAAAATTTCACTATATATCATATTTCAAATAGTATATTAATACTTTTATATCACTTACATTCATGATATTGAACAATATGATACATAATTAAATATATATTTTTAGAATTTTCTTCAGTTTCATCTGTTCTGATTACAAAAATTCTGAGATGAAATTCGTTAAAGTAATAATAAATTTTTTATTTAAAATAAGTGGTTCATTAACCTGGGTTCGATCGAATGGTAATTGGTTCATCATGTTTTTTGTGTGATACTCGTGGTTTTTTGGTTTAGTTCTTTGAGTACATTGTTTTTGTGTGTGCAATTGATGCATGGTTCAATTTATCATCAATTGAGTATATAGCTATACTATGTTTTGTTAAAGTAGAGTTTCTAGTTGAACCAATGGCCCACGCAAAATGTTTCCAGGTCCTGGTGATCGACTGACGGCGCCTCTCTTTAGTAAGAGGATGGCGATTTTAAGTGTCCTCTTTTCAAGAGAATAATGACGTCTTCGTCTCTATAAGAGAGGTGATAGTATCGCCACAGCCTTCGTTAGGAGGGACCATAACTTACGATCTGAGAGGCGAAAAGGAGCCGCCGCATCTTATAGGCTGCTTAGACTTTCAAACTAGAAGGTGCGGAGTGATACAATCAAATTATCTTTAATATTACTTTGCATGCACGGGAAAAAAGAATGAACTATTATATATCTCTCAAAAATAAGAATAGTCTACTTATCTTTGCTCCTTTCACAATTTTGAAAAAAGGAATATTTTTGTATAAGTTTTTAAATCTATTTTTCACCATTTTCTCAAATTATAAATTTCAAGGTATTTATGTACTTTTTAGAACAATTATGAGCAATAAAATTGATTCTAATAGACACTAAAAACACAATTCACATTTAAACTAATATTAAATACTATAAACTTTAACTTTAATACCAAAGAAAATTATTTACAATGTAATATAAACTAAAATCGTTTATTTTACAAACAGAACTAAAAGGAATAATTTTTATACGCTTCATTTCATTTTTAAACAAAATAATCCTTACATTAAATATATATAATTATTTTATTTGATGCTATTTAGATATTTATTATAAAGTTCATTAAATGATATTTAATTCCACTAAAATACTAGAATGATATATTGTATTACCATTTATCATATTGAACTGGAATGGTTAATCTGTATTCGCTATATTTACCGTCTAATTCTAATACGACCTAATTGCAAGTATATTCCATTGAAAAGGCTGTCGATGTTGACTTGAATTCGACTTACTTTTATTTTAGTAGGGGTTTAACGTCTGCTTTGGAACCAAAGGCCATATCGCTGACGTCAAAAGGAAATTGAATACAAGGGACTGGAAGAAGCAGTCAGAAAGGAAAGCGGTTCCATTAACAAGGTCACCCTCTACCGTCTTTGACAAAGCTCATGAATGCAGAAAAGCTACTCCGTGAATGCAATCACGGATGGAAGAGGAAAATGAAGAGGTGATAGTAAATGAAGCCTATGAGCCTACCTAACAGGAAATCTAAGACCTCGTAGCTGAAGAGCATAACCCTAGCGCTATCCTCTAAAACTGCAAGTAGCGGTAAAAAATGATAAACATAGTAAAAAAGAAAAAAAAAATACATAATCCAAACTACAACCCAAGGGACATTTCAGCCTCTTTCTGTTCCATTCACCACACCACAAACAGCTTCAGGATAAAGACCCTGGTGTCGAATATGACTTAAATATGATTTGAATATGACTTAAATATGACATGGATATTGAATATGACTTGAATTGCATTTGAATATTACTTGAATATGACAATTAGATATGTGCTGAAAAGGATTTAATTTTATATATATATGGCTTGAATTTATAACTTAACCCTAAAGTTAACGACCAATTCATCCCATATAACATATTATACAAATAAATGTAGGCTAAGCCAAATCACCCAGAACATTCATGTCCTGATGACATGAATGTTCTGGTTGATGGTCATTTTCTGTTCAGCAATGGATTGAGGACGATTCTCAAACCCGTGGTCCTTCAAGTACCCCAGATATAAAAATCTGGGGGTTCAAATCAGGTGAATACGGAGACAACTCAGTTTCACGGCACCAGTTCATCATTCGATCAGAAAATATGTGGTCAGCCACTGACTGCATCGTGATATTATTGGCTGTGTGTAGAGTTGCCTCGAACCAGATGCTAGATCCTTGAATAAGATTCTTCGCACTGATGGATGTGAAATACTCCGTGGCCGGTAAATTCAACCGCGGAAAGTTCCACCAGGAAGATTCCACCGCAGAAGATTCCACCGGCGTTAAATGCCAGATGTGGAAAATTCCACCGTGGAAGATTCCATCATTTTGAAAAAAAAATATACAAATGAACAGTATAAATAAATAGTTCATTTTAAAATGTATTTCTATGTCTAGGTACTTGATTATTATAAAATTATAAATGAACAAATCTTCCTTTCAATTATAAAACAATTAATAATCCGGCCATCATATAGGCATTAAATATTTAACTGGTTAATCATGACAGAATATGACGCTGGTATTGGAACATCAACCTGTGGCAACACTGCTAAATTGAGCTTCTTGAATCTATCAACAGAAACACTAAGTTAAGATTTTGATGTTTGATACAAAATAATTTTTTTAGGTTTCATTTTTGAAAAGGTTAACATAAAGCAGTGATATGACAATCATGCTTTTAGTGTTTATTTCTTTGGAGTCAATTTAAATCAGAGACCTGCTGAACCGAATTTATATTAAGATGTTGCATATCAAAAGAAACTATAGTCTATAAGTGTTATGATTTATGTAACTTAAGTGAGTTTTGAAGTTATGATTTATATTCGTGTGTCTGTGGTATCAGATCGAAGCTAGTTAATGTACGGTAATTTTCCTGCCTAATCCTATGTTCAAAATTTAGTGGAAACGCATTATATTTAAACTTTATTTTATAATAGTTTCAATAGAGATTATTATACAGTTTCAGAAAGTTTCATCTTGGTAATTTTTCTTTTATATTAAAATATATCGATATTAATTAAACATTTTATTTTTAATAAAATTGGTACATTTAAAAACTAGGGAGATAGATAATATATATAAAATAAAATTTATAACTAATGAAATGTTTTTCAGTTACCACCAAAAACACATTTTTCTTTGAATCAATTTTATTAAATTTTATACCTTTTTTAAATTAAATCCAGTATTATGCGGTGGAATCTTCCGCGGTGGAATTTTCCGGCGGTGGAATATTCCGTGGTGGAACTTACCAGCGGTGGATGTTTCCGTGGTGGAATTTTCCGCAGGGGAATTTACCTAGAACCGAAATACTCATCTCTTGGCTTCGTCTTTGGATGGAGTTTTTCAGACTCCTTCCTACAGAATCCCTCATCACATTCACACTGTCAGGAGATCTTAGTCAGCTTCCAGTCAGATTTGGGTGGGTCAGCCTTCTTGTTGATGCTGTTGACTGATCCTGTGGCTTTAAATTTGCGAATCCAATGATAAATTTAGCATTTCAGGGATAATTATTGAAGAAGAACTTTCTGCGAAATTTGGCATGCGCCGTTTTGAATGATTTCATCTCCAAATAAGTAATAACGCAAAGCACTTTTGATCTTTTGTCCAAGGCACTTTAATTTTATCTGATTGCTAATTATACGTTGTTATGCTCTCTTATTTGCAAATCTGAAAAATAAGAAAAATGGCATTAATGTTGGCAGAGTTATTGGCTCAAACATAGGTTGCATAAGTACTCCGGTAAAGTGTAAACTTGTTAGAAATGATTCCGGAACTTTTCTTTAGCTATTGTTTTTTATGAAAAAGGTAGCAGGCTGTCTCATCATTCGGTATAATTGAAAAGAAATCAGATAAATTACACGCACTAGATACACATATTTATAGAATACTCTGAGAATTTGTAAACAATTTATTGTTATTCACGTTGAACGACTATTGGGCCAAAGACAATTGGATCCTGGAAAATTGGGCCAGATACAATTGAGCCCAGAAAAAATTGGGACAGCAGACAGACACAATATAGAAGTGTTACTTTGTTATTACTAGGGTTCATTACTAGGGATTCATTATCAACAACCAGATTATGTGCACTCGGTAGAGCGCATACCTTCGCCTCCGCTTTGTCCGTTCTCTCCCAAAATTTAAGGAGCTGCTAACTGGATAATAAAAAATCGTCCCACCAAGTTTCATGCAATATGGTACAATACTTTTTGAGTTATCGAGTTATAAATGACCTTGACCTTTGACCGGATCGCTTCCAAAATTCTACCAGATCGTTCTTGGACATTGACCAATCGTCCCATCAAATTTCAGACAATTTGGTTGAATTTTTTGGAGTTATTGAGTTACAAATGGCCTTGACCTTGATCTTTGACCTTTGACCGATCGCTCCCAAAATCTAGCAAAATGGTTCCTGTATATTGACCAATTGTCCCACCAAGTTTCATGCAATATGGTTCAATACTTTTTGAGTTATAAATGACCATGACCTTGACCTTTGACCGGGTCACTCCGAAAATTCTAGCAGCAGGTCAATGGACATGGACAAATCATTTCACTAAATTTCAGGCAATTTGGTCAGAAACTTTTTCAGTTAAGCGAATAACAAGATGATAAATAAATAAATAAATAAATAAAGTCCGATGAAAATATGACCTTCCTGCATTCTGCGAATGTAACAACAATGAAAAAATAAAATAGAAAGTGAATCCATTTTCTGAATTTGAATTGATTTCATATCAAATTGGCAATTTAAAAAAAATTAATCAAGTAATATCCAAAACTATAAAGATATGATTAATCAAATTATCTAATTTCTTTGAATATAACTAAAAATGTAAGCAATAGACTGTCTGCTCTTCTCCCACTGCACCTCAGGTCAATTTTCTAGCCCATTTCACCTGCCAAAGATAAGGTAGAGAAATGTCTCTGCTGTCTTATCAGCTGGCGCTATTTTAACAGTGACACTTGTGAGACACTTGTGAGACATTTTAATCCGAATGAACCTTTGCAGTATTCATCTCACTAAAATATTACTTATTACTTAGGGTAAGTTCTTAATTATCGGTCAGTTCCACATTTACGGTCATATAATGAAAAACGATATAATGAGAATAATTTCAGTAGGATAGGTTGGTTGTTTTTACTCAACCTATCGTAAATGTGGAACTGACCGATAATTAGGAGCTTACCCTAGTTTTTCATGAATTCATTTTTTTTACCAATCTGTCTGATTGGTAGCATTAATAATATTAGTCAAATTATTTTTATGGTAACTAATTCATATTTAACTAAATAACTGATATACATGTAGTATTTAACTATTCAACTATTTGTCACATGCACAGGGCTCAGCAGCTGATAGCTTATCAGTTGCTTATCAGTTGCTTATCAGTTGCTTATCAGTTGCCTATCAGTTCAATCTCTACATCTTGACTTATAACACTGAACTGTGGGCAGAAATATAAGAAGCATTGCCTCTGGTGTTATTGGTAGTTGTTAATCGTGATGTTGTAAAGTGATTCGTCAGAGTAGAGTGTAGGTGTGAATGATGTAATGAGAGGCTGCCTACAGTAACCTACACGCACCTACAGTGACCTACACGCACCTACAGTGACCTACACGCACCTACAGTGACCTACACGCACCTACAGTGACCTACACGCACCTAAAGAGATTTTAAGGCACATAAAGTGAAATACAAGCACTTATAGTCACTGCCTGTAGTGATCTACAGTCACCTACAGTGATCTACAGGCACATACAGTGATCTACAGGCACCTACAGTGTCTGCCTTCAGTCACCTTTAAAGTAATCTACAGGCACCTGTACAATGTACACTGTACACTGCACAGATCTCGTGCACATGCACTATCGGTAGATTCACTTTATGAAACAGAACAAACAGAAGAATTTCTAATTAATAAACCAACTAAATTTATCGATAGGAAAATATTTATCTCATTGATTCCACAGTCATTTCGGCATCAATTAACTACCTGTACAATGGAGAGGCAGAGCTACTAACTACCTTTGGATGCACAGTCGAGTGATAAAGTCATTGCTTTATTGACTACAGCTAAAGTTTTGACAGTCTACTCACCTATCATGTCTGAGTGACTGCAGAGAAACAGAGTAAACATAAAAGATAATTGAAAAAGATACACCCTGCCTAGATGGGTATTAGATAGATAGGTGTTAGATAGATAGGTATTAGATAGATAGGTATTAGATAGATAGGAATTAGATAGATAGGTATTAGATTTATAGGTATTAAACAGATAGGTATAAGATAGATAGGTATTAGATAAATAGGTATTAGATTTATAGGTATTAAACAGATAGGTATAAGATAGATTAGCTATTAGATAGATAGGTATTAGATAGATAGGTATTAGATAGATAGGTATTAGATAGATAGGTATTAGATAGATAGGTATTAGATAGATAGGTATTAGATTTATAGGTATTAAACAGATAGGTATAAGATAGATAGGTATTAGATAGATAGGTATTAGATTTATAGGTATTAAACAGATAGGTATAAGATAGATAGGTATTAGCTAGATAGGTATTAAACAGATAGGTATAAGATAGATAGGTATTAGCTAGATAGGTATTAGCTAGATTGGTAGATAGGTATTAGATAAATAGGTATTAGATAGATAGGTATTAGATAGATAGGTATTAGATAGATAGGTATAAGATAGATAGGTATTAGGCCTTAGCATAGATAGGGTATTCACTACCTAAATAGGGTATTCACTAACTACATAGATAGGGTATTCACTAACTAGATAGGGTACTCACTAACTAGATAGGGTATTCACTAACTAAATAGGGTATTCACTACCTAGATAGGGTACTCACTAAGTAGATAGGGTATTCACTAACTACATAGATAGGGTATTCACTAACTAGATAGGGTACTCACTACCTAGATAGGGTACTCACTAACTAGATAGGGTATTCACTACCTAGATAGGGTATTCACCAACTAGATAGGGTATTCACTAACTAAATAGGGTATTCACTAACTAGATAGGGTATTCACTAACTAAATAGGGTATTCACTAACTAAATAGGGTATTCACTAACTAGATAGGGTATTCACTAACTAGATAGTGTATTCACTAACTAAATAGGGTATTCACTAACTAAATAGGGTATTCACTAACTAGATAGGGTATTCACTAACTAGATAGTGTATTCACTAACTAAATATATAGGTATACTAAGACTCATCTAAATATATATAGGGTCATTTTAAGACTAAATCAATAATTAATGGTAATATGGTAAAGGAAATATCTACTATTTGTTAGTTAATGTAGATAGATACTTTACCCGGTATGACTAGGGAAAATTCCCAAGATTATCCCAAATTTCCCTATTCGCCTTCAATTCGTATCTTCAGTATATTTTTTCCCTGCGTAATTAATTGGGTAATTCTATCTTCTTTATTGGTTCGGCAGAAAAAGTATAATGCCTATGTAAGTTAAAGATAAATTGAACTAAAATTGATAAATATGATGCAGTTAATTTCGGAAAATGTTAATGTCTTCTTCTTCTGTTTATGTAAGTTAGAGATTGAATTTATTATATATTATAGAGTAAAATATTCAAATGAAGTTTATATTATAATATAAAACTAATTATATTGCCAGTACTTCGAGTTACATTAGTTTAACGTATTTTTATAAAATATGCATGTACATATTCAGTATGCATTCATTGAAGGTATATTTTATTAATGTTCAGGTCTTGACTGTAGGTAGGTGGCATTGTTGTATATTTTAAATGATCTGTCGGTTCTTCTTAAGATTTTTAATCACGTTCTTTGTCATATTTTTATAGGTTTCAATAGTAATGGCATATTGAAATATTTGCTACATATTTATTTATCAATTTATGAAAAATAATACCATCAAATATTAATGAATATATTTATTAAAGATGAATTTAAAATAAAGCTCGATCAATAATTAAATTAAACATTTTTAATTGAAAAAAAGTACAATTTATGAATGTCTTCAGAGATAAAAATGAAGATAAAATAGATAATAACTTTGGTCTATTTTACAGAGAAAACATCTTAAATTAATTGAAGTGTAAAAATCATAGAGTAATTATAATTTAAAGTAATAAATTGAATTTTTTAAAGTTATGGTCCAGTAATGATGTAAAATATTCTATTGTTAATTGCAATAAACGTTAAATTAATTGTCGTATGATGTTATCAAAAAAATGTATAATTATAGTATTAATAATTAGTAATTTGCGTTCTCGCATAGAAAAAAGCCTGAGTTATGTTTACTTGAACAACTGCATCCTTATATGGTACAGGTAAAAGAAATTACGAATAATTATGTGATAAATTGATAAAAATATTCGAGATATATTCAAATATAACAAAAATGAACTCTTTGCAACCTCTGCCATTTTCAATAATTTTATATACTTAAAGCTATAATATTATCGCCATTATTCAATTAATTACTTTAGATAAATCTGAGAACACGGACAGGAAGTGTGTATACAATATACATATTGTATAGATAGTATAATTAGAGCATGCAATTAACAACTGTTAACTATTATATTTTATACAGTACTAGTTGTTCATTCTTTGATACTTCTTTTATTGCTATGGGTGTAGGATTATATCTAAAAGCAAGTGGCCGGTAAATTCCCCCACGGAAAATTCCATCGGAAAGAATCCACCAGCGTTAAAATTAACCAATTCCTCCTTGGAAGATTCCACCATTCTGAATATATAAACATTACATATAATTGAAGTTAATCAATAAAATGTGTACCCTAAACTCTTAAAGTATAAATTATGTATAATACGTATTATCAATAATACCAAATGCGTATGTAATATACTGGTTTAACAAAATAATTTTACTCTCTAAATTATTAATCTTATTGTTTCACATAGCAGTAAATTTTTGTCTATATTTATTCTACAAAATAAAAGAAATATTATTTCATAATTAAATGTGTCATCATCATCAAGGGAAGCATAAACGATTGGAACCATTCCATTAATAATGGCAGCGAAGATCATTACCTTAACACGTTTCCGCGTATTGTACCACATGTGTACCATGAGGTACTATCCAGAATCGCGTATTGGTACACATGTGGCCCAAGTCAGTAAATTTACATACATCTGAACAAATGGAAAAAACATGAAAACTTATGTTCATTTGATTATTCCAGGGTTAGGAATACATAAATAGATTTCAGATAATTAATAAAATGTTAGGTTTATCTATCAAAACAAATGCTTTGTCCTCTTAGAACATTTTCTAAATTAGAAATTTATTTTCTCCTAAAATTACAAAAATAGCCAAAAATTCATAAATAACGAAACTAAATATTCAATTTAGTCATTTCCAATAGTACAAATAAATTCATCCTCTATATTAGGAAAAAAATCGATCAAAAAACGAAACATTTGAACAATTCCTAAAGTAAAAAATATATTTTCCTCGAAATTAATGAAATGTGAACAATACTCAGATAACAAAACATAATAATGCATACAATATAAACATAAATTTATACAAACTGAACAATATTTTACAAAATAAACCATAAATTGTTCATTTCCTAAGAATGAGAATAGACGATCTCTTGCAGTCACTGATTGCCATTCATTTTCTTCATTTAGATTTTGTGGCGCATCATCTTGAGATGAAATAGGATTCACAGAGATAGTATTTGATGTATCATCACCAAAATCATCATCAGAATCACTAGATTCTAGTACTAAAAGTTCTTGCGAAAAATCACTTTCAAATTCATTTTCATCATCTTTCTCAGGAAAAAGATCAGTGATGATTTTGCGAGGGAAAATGAACCATTTTACTCGTGTTTCGTTGTTTTCCGTAAAGCGACCCAGCTTCCATGATGTTGAAACCAATGGAAAAAGAATTAATGGCTTATATACTAGTTTATAACATGAAAGGCAATAAAAAATAAAAGAACACACTAGTCATCGCGAGATAAGCCTATAAAACACATGGTACACATATGAACAGTACGCAATATACTTTAACAAGTTCCTTCTATTTGCGTAATGTACCATATTTGTACCACGAGAGTTTTTGTTTCAAATTACTGTGTTAATATATGACAACACACTCATCTCCTTTCTTGACGCTGCCAAGCTGCGCCACTGGCTAATACATAAAAAAAAAAGTGACACAATAGCGGATTTGATTGCAAATGAGCATACGCGGAGAACGTGTTAACATCATAATACCTGTCTTGTGATTGTTTCGCAGATATATCGAGGAATTTATAAGTTTACACTCGTTCGTTATTTCGATGTGTTTTTGATGGAGGCAAAAGAACTTCTCGTCAGTCCAAACGATTCTATCGACAATGTTGGATGGTTGCTGCAGAATTCACTAACAAAACTGTCTTCTTTTTGTTTGGTGGGGTCTTTCTTCAAAGAAACTCTTCACCTCCTGAATCACTGCTTCCGTTCTTTAGGTTTTGTTTTCATTTGCTTTTTCTTGTGGATGAAACCAGTCTCATTCAAAAGATCATGAACTGTTATGAAATTTTTCAGATGGTAAGATTTAGACGCTCTTCCACTGATCTTGAAGTGAAGCATGAATTCCTGTCGTACTGTTGAAGGAGAAACTGCAGAACGATCCATTTCTTTTCAAGTTCAGAAAAAAATTTCATATTGAAGACGGTAGAAGATCAATGCGAATTTTTATTGCGTTATAAAAATTCACTCTTTATGAACAAAATAGTGAATATATAAAACAAATTGAAGCATTTTAAGCTTTAAATTTTTTTTAAAAAGAACGCTTCTGATGGAACACAGTGTAATTTATGAACTGAAAAGCAAGGGAAACGTCGAAAAAAGTGAGCATCCTTTTTTCTAGAACTTTAGAATTTTTCAATATTCATAATCATATCCTAAATGCTTTTGCTCAGTTTATTCGACGTTTCTCTTGCTCTTCTGTTCGTAAGTCCAATAAGTCAAAGTACATTATTTGACATACTTTAATTTTTATTCTAAAATAACGAGATTAAATAGTAAATTATATTTTTATATATTATATTTTTATATGAGCAAAATTGTAGAACCGTCCGATGATTCGTAATTTTACCAAGTTTTCGATTGTGGTGAAAAAGAAATAGACTAAGACTTCAGTTTGCAAAGAAAATATGCCAGTCTACTTGTTCAGAGACTGTTTGGAGCCATAATTGGTTCAGTATACTGTAAGTTTATTATCTTGTATACTGGTACAGTATAAGTTTAGTATTCTATATACTGCATGGTATACCGTATAAGTTTATTATCCTGTATACTGGTACAGTATAAGTTTAGTATTCTATATACTGCATGGTATACCGTATAAGTTTATTATCCTGTATACTGGTACAGTATAAGTTTAGTATTCTATATACTGCATGGTATACCGTATAAGTTTATTATCCTGTATACTGGTACAGTATAAGTTTAGTATTCTATATACTGCATGGTATACCGTATAAGTTTATTATCCTGTATACTGGTACAGTATAAGTTTAGTATTCTATATACTGCATGGTATACAGTATCAGTTTATTATCCTGTATACTGGTACAGTATAAGTTTAGTATTCTATATACTGCATGGTATACAGTATCAGTTTATTATCCTGTATACTGGTACAGTATAAGTTTAATATTCTATATACTGCATGGTATACAGTAAAGTTTATTATCCTGTATACTGGTACAGTATAAGTTTAGTATTCTATATACTGCATGGTATACAGTATCAGTTTATTATCCTGTATACTGGTACAGTATAAGTTTAGTATTCTATATACTGCATGGTATACAGTAAAGTTTATTATCCTGTATACTAGTACAGTGACTGTATTGTATCCTACCATTCAGTGAAGCCTGGTGTCCCATACAGGTTCATCAAGGGTGATGCATCCTATACTGGTTCAGTGACTGGTGTTTGGTAGGTGTAGCACCAGTAATCCTTGACAAGGACGTTGCCTAACCTAATAAGGACCAGACCATATGGTGATGCTAAAAGATGTCTTTGATGTGACACACTAAGTAAAAGTCGCCATTTATTGTTAGAAATAAAGGAAGAACATCGAGAAATATTAAATAAGCTAAATATTAATAAATAAATAAACCTTAGCATTTATGAATTCATAGATTTGCAATGATAAAAATAGTATTTTGACCACTCGTATATCTTAGAGTTGTTAAATGACTCTGAATTGTTAATTATGCAGATTTTGATATTAGAATATTAGGTACTACTGACCAAATATTGTTCAATTTGCTGATGTTTTATGCATCTATCTGTTAGGTAAACAGATAGACTATTTTCAGCTTGTTTGCGCTACCTACCGTCAATCTACATGTACTATCATTCAGACAAAGAGCTAAATGTACTATCGGTGTGTAGACGTTTCGCCGAAAGAGATTTCGTCGACAGTCGTTTCGTCGACAAGACGTTTTGTCGACAAATTTTCGTAAATGGGATATTAACACACTCTAATGTTACAAAACATGTAATTTAACAGAATGATGGTGTATCAAACGTTCAAATTACAAAATAGAATAATGGTAAGGAGGAAAACTTTTAAGTTAATTTCAGTCGTTTTTCTACTTTAATTCTAAATGTTACTCGTTTAGTCGGTTTTCGACTACTGCGAGTGTTCGGTAATTGAATGTCAAGGTTTTATTAAAAAACTCGCCGTTGAATATTTATCGATATTTTAGGTTATTGTTTTACCAAAAAGTGATTCTTTGAAACCAGTGGTTGGCTTTAAATCGAAAATGTTCAGAGTTATCAAACGGTTTCCAATTTTCGAATTTTGATCATGTAAGAAAAATATATTAAAAATTCTCCCCAGGCTCCAAGAAAAATATTAGTTTATTACATTATATTTAGAACTAATATATTATTATTAATATTCTAAAAGTACTGGGAAAGATGCATTCACCCTAGCCAACACGGAAAAATTTTAATAGGCAGTTGTGACACGAGGCTACTTATAGATAAAGAATTAAATTTAAGAATGCTCTTTGTGTGCGGTTTTAGTCATTTAGATTTATTTTTTAAGTTTTATCTTGCTTATACAATTTTTAACTTTAAAGTAGAAAAACGATTGAAATGTATTTAATAGTTTTCCTCCTTACCATTATTTTATCTTTCAATTTGATCATTTGATATATTATTTGTTAAAGTACATGTTTTGTAACATTAGAGTGTCTTATAATATCCCTTTACTAAAATTAGTTGACGATACGTCTGTCTACCGTACTCTCACCAAAAATTGCAGTAATTTCAATATTTTGAAGAAAATAAATATGAATATAACCAACGGACAATTTAATCGCATATTTCAATATTTCATGATTATTTCAGTACATCATTAATTTTTTAGTAACAACTGTTAAAAAATGAGACTTAAACCGGGTTTCCACTGATGCAACATTTTGGCAACACGCAGCATGCTACATTGCCGCACGGGCAAATTGTAATTTAACCAGTTCAACATAAGGCAATGTGTAGCATGCGGCTGCCTAGCATGTTGCACGTGGTTACACATTGCCCTGTTGCCTGCCGCATGCGGCATGGTTTAGCTTGTTGTCTAGCGTTTAACGCGGCTTCCCAACACTGGTGGGAAGGATTTTTGTTGCCGGCAACGAAGAGAAATTTTTTTAGTATTGATGACAAGATATAACATTAGTTATGCCAAACAATGTTGCATTTCTTTGCTTAAAAATTTAGAATAGAAAATGGTCAATGACATACTACAGTATTTGCGCATATAAAAATGTTAGAAATTATTCATAGTCACAGTGTTGAGTATAAATAACACATAATTCATTATTTATATAACTTAATGAAGTAAATAATTTGACTAAATCTCTGTTTTATATACATTTATATCATTATACATATAGAGAAAACTCTTATAATGAAAATATGTAAAATTCATTATACAAAGATTTATATTGTTAATAATACATTTAAATTATAACATTAAATATGTAACAAATTAAAAACGGCTACTATAAAGGAAGATCTCTTATTCATCAGATAATATTTCAATCTCTTCAAATTGAGTATTTTCCGAAACCTCCATTCCATGTTTCAGTCGATCGCTTTCGCGCCAAAAGTTTGGTTTCATTTTTGTTGAACTGATTGAATTGGTCAAACAGGCAAAATAGCATGCTATAAGCAACGAAGGTGTTGCCTTGCTGCATGCTTCATGTTTCTTTGTTGAAAGTCGCATGCTACATTCTTGTTGACAGACAGTGAAGTCGCATGCTACATGTTGCCTGTGTTGCCTCAGTGGAATGACAGCTTTCTAGTAACTGAATCCTAAGATATACGTAGTGTATTTGGCAGATAAGTTCAAAGAACTCAAATTATATATCTTTATTTGAGAATATCAATTAAATTATCAGAACTGACATTATTTATGTTCAAATAACTGCAACATATAAAATTTAGTAAATATACTTATACACTGAAAATGAAATAAGAAAAATGTTCATTTGAAAGGATATTAATTCAATTATTGCGCAAGTTATTCATTATACAGTTAAGCCACTTGCATTACAAGTAGAGACTGTACAAACAAACGAACACACACTTCACTGGCACTCTAAACAGAAAACACAAAGTAGGATATTACCTACAGTAGGATATTACCTACAGTAGGATATTACCTACAGTAGGATATTACCTACAGTAGGATATTACCTACAGTAGGATATTACCTACAGTAGGATATTACCTACAGTAGGATATTACCTACAGTACGATATTACCTACAGTACGATATTACCTACAGTAGGATATTACCTACAGTAGGATATTACCTACAGTAGGATATTACCTACAGTAGGATATTACCTACAGTAGGATATTACCTACAGTACGATATTACCTACAGTACGATATTACCTACAGTAGGATATTACCTACAGTAGGATATTACCTACAGTAGGATATTACCTACAGTAGGATATTACCTACAGTAGGATATTACCTACAGTACGATATTACCTACAGTAGGATATTACCTACAGTACGATATTACCTACAGTAGGATATTACCTACAGTACGATATTACCTACAGTACGATATTACCTACAGTAGGATATTACCTACAGTACGATATTACCTACAGTAGGATATTACCTACAGTACGATATTACCTACAGTAGGATATTACCTACAGTACGATATTACCTACAGTAGGATATTACCTACAGTACGATATTACCTACAGTACGATATTACCTACAGTAGGATATTACCTACAGTAGGATATTACCTACAGTAGGATATTACCTACAGTAGGATATTACCTACAGTACGATATTACCTACAGTACGATATTACCTACAGTAGGATATTACCTACAGGCCTCATAGTCAGGAAGATATAATATCGCTGTCCAATCAATAAATACAATTTAATGTATCATCTGTAGGGTAAGTTACGAATTATCGGATAGGTTTACATTTTCGGTCATATAAGAAAAAAACATATGTAATTGACATTAGAACTGGATATTTTATCATGTTTACAAATAATTAAAATAATAGTTAAAATGTTAATCAATTATTCTTTTACTTTATGATCGAAGATGTGTAACTGTTCGATAATTCATAACTTACCCCATATCTTAATATTAACATACAGGTTTAATATTGTCATTATTTATTAATAATAAGCCCCATTCCATTATTTTATAATAGTTAAAATATATTGTAAAAGGGGAAGTGAAAGTATTTTTGATAGGTAATTTATGATTTGATTTAAAAATTAATAATTGAACATTATTAAAATACTTTTAAACAATAATAATTAATGTTAATAATTTTTCTATTAGGTTACATCTTCCCTGCGTCCCCTCTCTGTATCCCCTCTCTGTATCTCCTCTCTGTATCCCCTCTCTGTATCCCCTCTCTGTATCTCCTCTCTGTATCCCCTCTCTGTATCCCCTCTCTGTATCTCCTCTCTGTATCCCCTCTCTGTATCCCCTCTCTGTATCTCCTCTCTGTATCCCCTCTCTGTATCCCCTCTCTGTATCTCCTCTCTGCATCCCCTCTCTGTATCCCCTCTCTGCATCCCTCTCTCTGTATCTCCTCTCTGTATCCCCTCTCTGTATCCCCTCTCTGTATCTCCTCTCTGCGTCCCCTCTCTGTATCCCCTCTCTGTATCCCCTCTCTGTATCTCCTCTTTGCATCCCCTCTCTGAATCCCCTCTCTGTATCCCCTCTCTGTATTCCCTCTCTGCATCCCTCTCTCCCCTCCCAAGGGATGCACTCCCATCTCACTTATTGCATCCTGTAATTTTTTGCTTCACGGCACCGCAAATCCTCCGTCAGACTGACCAGTAAATGACCCTCTAGATACAGGTGAGTACAGTGCACTGTGTACTAATTAGTCTGTACAGGTGAGTACAGTGCACTGTGTACTAATTAGTGTGTACAGGTGAGTACAGTGCACTGATGTACTAATTAGTCTGTACAGGTAAGTACAGTGCACTGTGTACTAATTAGTCTGTACAGGTGAGTACAGTGCACTGTGTACTAATTAGTCTGTACAGGTGAGTACAGTGCGCTGATGTACTAATTAGTCTGTACAGGTGAGTACAGTGCGCTGATGTACTAATTAGTCTGTACAGGTGAGTACAGTGCACTGTGTACTAATGCACTGATGTACTAATTAGTCTGTACAGGTGAGTACAGTGCGCTGTGTACTAATTAGTCTGTACAGGTGAGTACAGTGCGCTGATGTACTAATTAGTCTGTACAGGTGAGTACAGTGCGCTGATGTACTAATTAGTCTGTACAGGTGAGTACAGTGCACTGTGTACTAATTAGTCTGTACAGGTGAGTACAGTGCGCTGTGTACTAATTAGTCTGTACAGGTGAGTACAGTGCACTGATGTACTAATTAGTCTGTACAGGTGAGTACAGTGCGCTGATGTACTAATTAGTCTGTACAGGTGAGTACAGTGCGCTGATGTACTAATTAGTCTGTACAGGTGAGTACAGTGCGCTGATGTACTAATTAGTCTGTACAGGTGAGTACAGTGCACTGTGTACTAATGCACTGATGTACTAATTAGTCTGTACAGGTGAGTACAGTGCGCTGTGTACTAATTAGTCTGTACAGGTGAGTACAGTGCGCTGATGTACTAATTAGTCTGTACAGGTGAGTACAGTGCGCTGATGTACTAATTAGTCTGTACAGGTGAGTACAGTGCACTGTGTACTAATTAGTCTGTACAGGTGAGTACAGTGCGCTGTGTACTAATTAGTCTGTACAGGTGAGTACAGTGCACTGATGTACTAATTAGTCTGTACAGGTGAGTACAGTGCGCTGATGTACTAATTAGTCTGTACAGGTGAGTACAGTGCACTGTGTACTAATGCACTGATGTACTAATTAGTCTGTACAGGTGAGTACATTGTATTAATGTACTAATGTACTAATGCACTTTTACAATCAAATGATTATCACTTTGTATTGTGACTTTGTATTCTCTAAATAATTATTTAAATTTAAATTAGACAATTAAGAACTTCAAGAAACTCATAAGTTATTAATTGTGAAATTATGGTGAAACTTTTGAAAATTTGAACCTGTGAAATTTATTGAAATTGAATATGTTTGAAAAAGTAATAATGAATTCTTTGTAATTAGATATAATAATCTTAACTTTCCAAAGTGAAAATAGCCCTTTTTACTGGTATCGCTACTTAAATTATTCAACAGTGGCATCGAAATTTGATCTTAAAACCAATTCAAGAAATAAAGAATCTATTAATTTAATAACTTTAAGTATTTACAATAGAATTATTAATTCAGGTAGAAACTAATTATAGTTTTTTGATGTAAATATTAACGATTTAATCTAAATAGTTTATATTCCAATCAGTTTTTAATTTTTTAATGGTAGATAACCCCTAACTAAATGTATCTATCGTTAATGGCGTCAAAAACAGCTCATACAAACAAGGCCTATTCTCGTCTTGAAATCAGATGGCTTTAAATACCTTCGCAAATACCAATTTCTCTCCCATTTCGAAAAGGAAAGTGAATTCCTCTCTCCATTTCTACCCTATAATTCAGTCCGAAGTCATTAAAAGATGAACAAACAATGAAGTCCTAGCGTTAAAAGCTATCAGGCTAACTTATTATTCATGCAGTAACATTAAGAGTCGAATATCTTAAGCTTATTACCTCGATTTATCCTCGTGAAGATTTTCTTCTTTTGTAGTGAAATATTTACCATAATCATCTTTATATATTACTACGGGAAAATGCTCAGAAGACATTTTTGAGATTAATTCTAGTTTTACACCTTCACTTTGAGAATTATTAGATGTTTTCTGTAAGGGAAGTACCGTCAAGAAAATAATTATACATCATATTCAGGAAGTTGTCACAGATTTTTTGATGCAAATGAAAGTAAGCAATATTAACTAATACAAATATGTACTGTATATACAATAGTAATTGGTAGTTATTTAATGGTATGATAGTACTATCTCAGGTCAGACGGCACTATATGTTCTTGGGGTGGAATCTCCTGAACATCCTTAATGCTCAGTCTGCAACCTGCGTCTTTATTTCAATTTCAGGGCCGTGCAGCACGGGGTGAAGTTGTGCAAGGGGCGGATTGTACAGAGTGTCCCAAGCAAGTCCCAATTACCGAACAGTCCCCCACATTACCGTACCACAAACAAGGAAGGGGATAACAAACTTCTCCGCCATGAGAACCAAAAAGACAAAAGTGAAACTGAAATTTTTGAAGGAGGTTATAACTTTGTTTCGTAGTAAAGGTTAAGTCGCGCCGTTGCAATTATTTCGCCGCTACCATATACCTCATGGGAAATTACAGGTGTGCTCCTTTTTAATTGTTGCTTCATCTTGCTCAAGGAGGTTATCTTTTCAGATCTAAAATCCTAAGGAAAATGTCCTCACGCTTTTTCAGGGAGAACAAAACTCTAAGAATAAATTGTGATAAAACTTCCATTTCTACTTTTCTAATTATTTATGTTTACAGATCATTATTTTTTGTTTGATAACGAATATATTAACTTGGCTTCCTCATGTTGAGCTTGTCTAATTTTCATTAAAAGATTTGTTAAATCAATTTCTAAAAATGATTGTGAGATAAGGTTAAACTCTATTTTCTGCAACACTTTAAACATGAGATAATGTTCTACATATGTATTCTATTTAGAACAATAAAATACATTTTATATTTAATTTGAATTTGCATATTCACACAAGAATTAGAAACTAGAAATAATAATAACGTGCCAAGTGTTCGAGATAAACAGTTACTGATACAATACAAAAGAACCAAATTTTATGTAAATGCGATTCATATTCATGGAAAATTAAACGATTAAAAGATAAAACAGACAGATTAGTGTTTTTCTGAAGATAAGTACCTCCATTTTCTTGTTTTAAATAAACATTAAAATCTCAGAATAATAATTGCGCTTTTATCTTTTTTTCTTGAATAATTATCTTCTTATTTTGTCGCATTTTCCGCCCTTGTAAAGTTAAAAATCATATTTAAACAGACACCCAGGTATGAAATTATGGTGGATTCATCGAAGGTTAGGATGGTTACCATCCCAATTAATTTTTTACGGGCATAGGTACAATGATTTCTTCTAGGTAGTAGAATTTTTCATATTTTTACGGGCATTCCTTAATTTTTTTCTAGGTATCAGAATATTTCCAACTGCTCCCACTTCATCTCTAATATAAACCCTGTCAGGGTACAAAGTACAGATAGCCTACTAATCATTTGTGTGTATTAGAGACGTGGAGTGACCTCAGTAGGTGGGGGGACTAAAAATATTCTCTCAAATTTCTGCACCAGATGCTGCTATTCAAGTATTTCAGTTCTTTAGTTTCTTGCGTTAGCACGTCATGTATGAGTTCTAATTGTTAATATTTTTATGTTTATATTCATTGATCTCTTTATAAATACCATTTCTCTTTAACATTCAAGAGATTATTTCAGTACTTTCAACTAGGCATTGTTTGAGTTAATTTTGAAATAATTTTCAATTTTTCGCCGTTTTCATGAAAAATTATTTCCGTAAGTTTTATTAAATAGGTAAACGTTGTTAATGTGGTGTTTCTTTGTTTAAACAAAAAGGAAATTAATATAATTATAAAATTGAATAATAGATAGCATTAGCTATACAAAGATATCGACTTCGCATAGTCTAACAGCTAATTAGACTCACAGGACCCTGCAAGTGGGTGTTGGCGAATGTTAAGGTCAATCGGAATTTTATTAGGTAAGATTAGTTGTATATTAACGTCCACTAACAGAATATTGTGAGTTTCCGGTAATTAACTTTTTGCCAATATCAAACAGAGAAAGTATACAAACTAGGGTCACACAGCTAAATTGTTGCTCTGCTAATTTCAAACAACTCCTCTCTCCTAAAGAGTCTCTAAATCCTACTGAACTGAAATAATATTGAAATGTTTCATATCTAAAGAAGCGTAGTATTAATTATAATTTATTACTTTTACGAATATTTTGAAACTATGAATTTCATTAGTATTTCTGTCGTTTGTTGCCAAAGATAGTTTGAAGTGCCGTAATTTACCTGCTTCACCCTAAAACATTTCACTCCATTAACTCGAAAGTTACCTATAACCTAAAGGCGGCTATACACTATCAATATTTTCGTCAATTTATAGATATCAATTTATTAACGTCAGTAAAATTGAGAGAATAACTGTGTTCACACACGGTCAATGATTAACTCCAATTTTCAGTTTGATTCTTCAAATGCGCCTCTCAGAATCTCATTCCGATTTTTAGCCACTGAAAATTCTTTCAGTACCAGGAAAACACTATAGCAATTATTGATCAATATATTGACGCTTTGCCCACATAAGATCAACTTTTTAGAAGACATATCAGTGAATATCAAAGGAGTTTGGATCTATCAATGAATTCAATGAAATTGATATCAATGTCCCCCACACACTGTCTATATTTCCATCAATTCATTGACTTCAATAAATTGATATCAATCAAATGACGAAAAAATTGATGCTGTGTGAGCGGCTTTAGTACACCATCAATATATGTTAAATCGTAATTACATATTGAATTTAATCTTCTGTGTAGGTTAATCTTATGAATTCTTCCTTTACCTCCACCTCCCTGAAACCAAATTTGAAAAACGTTGTCTAAATTTTTAGTGAAGATGAGTTAAATGAATTTTTTCCAGAAATATTTGAGAAAATATATATATTTATTTACTTTTTATAAAGTATTTACAGTTAATAGTAGACTGAAGTTAAATACTAGTTAAACATTGGGAATAATGAATGTAAAAGACGAATATCATGTGTATGAAGAGATCGGACAAAATTCCAAGACCATAATGGGAGACCCTTCAGAAACTAAACTCAATCCAGAACCCGTTGAGCGAAATCAAACAACCATGGACCCCAATCTGCTGGAACGTACTCGTGCAACCATAGAACCCACTCCAAATTCCAATATTCAGAAGCCAACGCCAATGAAAAGAACGATTTTACCGTATGATAGACCAACCCTACCGCTTGAACCTATTCCCTCTGATTTTCTGTCTATGACCCGTAACTCTGAATTTCAAAATTCATCTAGCACAAGTGAATCTTCAGATCAATATATAGAAATGTCTGATAATACAGTGGGTTCTTTTTATATGAACGTTTCCAATATGTCAAAGCCATGCAGTAGTAATTATAGCAGATTGAACAGTTTCTCCTCAAACAAGCGTGGTGCTCTAGCGAAGCAGATCCACCGAAGACAAGCGCTTTACTGTAACGAAGGATCTTCCTATTTTAGACCAATTTCCGATCACGATAGTGATCCTAGCTTGAAGATTAGTCAGAATAGAAACAAGCTTCCTGATATCCATACTTTAAAGAGACCATCTGTTTGTTCAGACATTACAGATTTTCTGAAAGACAACAGAAAGAACGAAGCCTTCAGTAGGAGTAGGAGTTTGGCAGGGGGAGAGAGCACTAGGTTCCTGTCCTCTAACTTAGGAACTACTGCTGTCAGTGTTATCATTTCGGATGAAGAAGTTGCTCCTCTTTCTACTGCCCAACCAACATCAACCCCAATGGTATATAATGTAGAGAAAAAGAAAAAATAATGTGAGGGGTGGTTTCGGTTATTAGATGGGTGTTTACGGTTCTTAGAGTGGTGTTTTCGGTTCTTAGAGGGGTGGTTAAGGTTTTTAGAGGGGTGGTTTCGGTTCTTAGAGGGGTGGTTTCGGTTCTTAGAGGGGTGGTTTTGGTTCCTAGAGGGGTGGTTTCGGTTCTTAGAGGGGTGGTTTCGGTTCTTAGAGGGGTGGTTTCGGTTCTTAGAGGGGTGGTTTCGGTTCTTAGAGGGGTGGTTTCGGTTCTTAGAGGGGTGGTTTCGGTTCTTAGAGGGGTGGTTTTGGTTCTTAGAGGGGTGGTTTTGGTTCTTAGAGGGGTGGTTTTGGTTCTTAGAGGGGTGGTTTTGGTTCTTAGAGGAGTGGGTTCGGTTCTTAGAGGGGTGGTTTTGGTTCTTAGAGGGGTGGTTTTGGTTCTTAGAGGGGTGGTTTTGGTTCTTAGAGGGGTGGTTTTGGTTCTTAGAGGGGTGGTTTTGGTTCTTAGAGGGGTGGTTTTGGTTCTTAGAGGGGTGGTTTTGGTTCTTAGAGGGGTGGTTTTGGTTCTTAGAGGAGTGGGTTCGGTTCTTAGAGGGGTGGTTTCGGTTCTTAGAGAGGTGGTTTTGGTTCTTAGAGGGGTGGTTTTGGTTCTTAGAGGAGTGGGTTCGGTTCTTAGAGGGGTGGTTTTGGTTCTTAGAGGGGTGGTTTTGGTTCTTAGAGGGGTGGTTTTGGTTCTTAGAGGGGTGGTTTTGGTTCTTAGAGGAGTGGGTTCGGTTCTTAGAGGGGTGGGTTCGGTTCTTAGAGGGGTGGGTTCGGTTCTTAGAGGGGTGGGTTCGGTTCTTAGAGGGGTGAGTCTTCGGTTCTTAGAGGGGTGAGTCTTCGGTTCTTAGAGGGGTGAGTCTTTGGTATTTTGAGGGGCAAGAGTCTTTGGTATTTTGAGGGGCAAGAGTCTTCGGTATTTTGAGGGGCAAGAGTCTTCGGTATTTTGAGGGGCAAGAGTCTTCGGTATTTTGAGGGGCAAGAGTCTTCGGTATTTTGAGGGGCAAGAGTCTTCGGTATTTTGAGGGGCAAGAGTCTTGGTTTTTTGAGGGGCAAGAGTCTTGGTTTTTTGAGGGGCAAGAGTCTTGGTTTTTTGAGGGGCAAGAGTCTTTGATTTTTGAGGGGCAAGAGTCTTTGATTTTTGAGGGGCAAGAGTCTTGGTTTTTTTGAGGGGCAAGAGTCTTGGTTTTTTTGAGGGGCAAGAGTCTTGGTTTTTTTGAGGGGCAAGAGTCTTTGATTTTTGAGGGGCAAGAGTCTTGGTTTTTTTGAGGTGCAAGAGTCTTGGTTTTTTTGAGGGGCAAGAGTCTTGGTTTTTTTGAGGGGCAAGAGTCTTGGTTTTTTTGAGGGGCAAGAGTCTTGGTTTTTTTGAGGGGCAAGAGTCTTGGTTTTTTTGAGGGGCAAGAGTCTTGGTTTTTTTGAGGGGCAAGAGTCTTGGTTTTTTGAGGGGCAAGAGTCTTGGTTTTTTGAGGGGCAAGAGTCTTGGTTTTTTGAGGGGCAAGAGTCTTGGTTTTTTGAGGGGCAAGAGTCTTGGTTTTTTGAGGGGCAAGAGTCTTGGTTTTTTGAGGGGCAAGAGTCTTGGTTTTTTGAGGGGCAAGAGTCTTGGTTTTTTGAGGGGCAAGAGTCTTGGTTTTTTGAGGGGCAAGAGTCTTGGTTTTTTGAGGGGCAAGAGTCTTGGTTTTTTGAGGGGCAAGAGTCTTGGTTTTTTTGAGGGGCAAGAGTCTTGGTTTTTTGAGGGGCAAGAGTCTTGGTTTTTTGAGGGGCAAGAGTCTTGGTTTTTTGAGGGGCAAGAGTCTTGGTTTTTTGAGGGGCAAGAGTCTTGGTTTTTTGAGGGGCAAGAGTCTTGGTTTTTTGAGGGGCAAGAGTCTTGGTTTTTTGAGGGGCAAGAGTCTTGGTTTTTTGAGGGGCAAGAGTCTTGGTTTTTTGAGGGGCAAGAGTCTTGGTTTTTTGAGGGGCAAGAGTCTTGGTTTTTTGAGGGGCAAGAGTCTTGGTTTTTTGAGGGGCAAGAGTCTTGGTTTTTTGAGGGGCAAGAGTCTTGGTTTTTTGAGGGGCAAGAGTCTTGGTTTTTTGAGGGGCAAGAGTCTTGGTTTTTTGAGGGGCAAGAGTCTTGGTTTTTTGAGGGGCAAGAGTCTTGGTTTTTTGAGGGGCAAGAGTCTTGGTTTTTTGAGGGGCAAGAGTCTTGGTTTTTTGAGGGGCAAGAGTCTTGGTTTTTTGAGGGGCAAGAGTCTTGGTTTTTTGAGGGGCAAGAGTCTTGGTTTTTTGAGGGGCAAGAGTCTTGGTTTTTTGAGGGGCAAGAGTCTTGGTTTTTTGAGGGGCAAGAGTCTTGGTTTTTTGAGGGGCAAGAGTCTTGGTTTTTTGAGGGGCAAGAGTCTTGGTTTTTTGAGGGGCAAGAGTCTTGGTTTTTTGAGGGGCAAGAGTCTTGGTTTTTTGAGGGGCAAGAGTCTTGGTTTTTTGAGGGGCAAGAGTCTTGGTTTTTTGAGGGGCAAGAGTCTTTGTTTTTTGAGGGGCAAGAGTCTTTGTTTTTTGAGGGGCAAGAGTCTTTGTTTTTTGAGGGGCAAGAGTCTTTGTTTTTTGAGGGGCAAGAGTCTTTGTTTTTTGAGGGGCAAGAGTCTTCGGTTTTTTGATGAGCGATTCTTGGTTCTTTTTGAGGTGTTTTTCGTTTTGAGGGGCGATTCTTGGTTCTTTTTGAGGTGTTTTTCGTTTTGATGAGCGATTCTTGGTTCTTTTTGAGGTGTTTTTCTTTTTGAGGGGCGATTCTTGGTTTTAAATTTAAGCAAGCCATTCGAAATTTGTAATTATTTTGCATATCACTGACTAATTTTTTATTTCTTCACAGCCGAAAAAAGTATCAGATGTCGAGATAATTTCCCCCCAAAAGCCTTCAATTGCCGAAAGTACGAGTCTGTCGAATGCCCCGGACAGCAAACAGTTTCCTAACTACAAGAGATATGACAGCCTGATACTCTTTTTGTCAATCGCTGTCCTCTTTTTCGTCATTCTACTTATAGTTTTTATAGTTCTTCGGTCAAAAGGAGTCAGATTTGTGTGAATCACCATTTAAAATCCAATAACTTCTAACACTTGGTTTTACTTATAAATCTAAAATATTTTAGTTTCTGTGATCTAATATAGTTATTTCTAATGAGAGAACGTTGGCTAATTTGGTCGTTAATTTTTAAAAATTCTAATTTCTTAAATTCAATATTTTTAATATAAATTTATTTAATACTATGTCCAAATCTGTAATAGAATGTTATACAATTTATTATCGTTGTTTTATTAACTAAAATACAACACTTAAACTCAAAATTAATTCTATTATTTCATGAAATATTAATTTGTAATCATTTTAAAAATCAAAACTATTATCACTGTTTCCGACCCAAACCATAAACTCTACTAAGCTTACGGTACATATTCGGATAATTATTGTTGGCAGTTGTGGAGATCTATCCTGAAGCTGTCTGTGGTGAATGGAGAAAAGGGTCCGATTTTGTATTTTTATTGTCGTTGTAATTTGTTGTTGTACCTGATGTAATTTGGGTTATGTATTGTCTTCTTTCATATTTTTTTACGCTACTTGCAGTTTTAGAAGATATCACTAGGGTTCTGCTCAGAGTATATACGTATATATTGTAATACATCTTTTATATTTGCTTAGATAATTTATATAATTTAATAAATAAATTGTGTCCGAAGGATGAAATTAAATAAAATTTAACTCTATTAATCAAATATAATCCCATAGACCATATAATTCAAATATAATTCGATCAACCAAAAAATCCGAAATATAACTAAATTACTCGAATTAAGACTGATCAATCGAAAGTCAGCATCAGAAGATGGAATTAAAGTATTGTACCGCAAAAATAAATTCTTCATTAATGGATGATTGTTGAGTCTCTGCAGGCTTCTTTCCTTATCACTCATCAGTTAGATACGCAACTACTTGCATATCTACTGATAAGTGATTTTTGCTGACCTGGAGTTTGTTGAGTGTTGACTCTCGAAACCAAAATAATCTTCTTCGTATGCGCTTGACCAAGTTTTGCCTGTTTCTGTTACAGAGGGGTTAACAAATCGTTAGCACTGCGTAATAAAATGTTCTCAGTATCTTCTTTCTCTTTGTGACTCCATCTCAACCTGAAATATGGATGAGTTAGAGTTGCAATAATCGCCTCGTGCTTTGCTGGCTCATTTTCCAATTTGAGGAAGTTTTCCAATCTCTTTTGGATACCTTGAGACATGACATTGATGAGAGGCCTACAGTAGTCTGTAGTGCGCTCCCTTTGTACACAAATTTGTCAATTTGGTTTCTATGGTAAGTAGACTTGGAAGTAATTCCCCATCAAAAATGCCCTTGTCACCATAATGACGTTCAATCGCGATTGCAACTGGTGCCAGCACATTAACATATTGAACAATGAACTCCACTTCAGTAAATTTGAAAGGTGGCAAACCAAGTTAAGTCATCAATTGGTGAAGTTTTCTCTCATGCATTATTAGCACGATCAATGAGTCATATAAAGAATATCAACATGGTAGACGTAGCTGACACTCAATTACGTTTTAGATTATTATGGCATATTTTGGTCTTCAACTTTGGTTCCAGAGAGCAGAACATTTCCCCATAGTTGAGTTGTTAATTGAAGAAAAGGATGCACTTTTAGAGCTTTCTTGAGAGCTGAGAGATGTCACTGTGTGTGCTATCATCAGCTACAAGTGGAAGATACGCACATTAAAGTCATAACGCGTTAAGTCTTGTATTATCTTGGTAGTACTTTGTACTTGAGTACCTATTATTAAAAGTACTTAGATACTCTGTTTCAGTACTTGCTAATCAAAGTTTTTTTTATTTAAGCATTGCCCGGCTCTGGTTCTACTCTTCAACTATATGAGGTCTTGGATTACTGTGTTAGGTAGGCTCGTAGGCTTCATTTACTATCACCTCTTCATTTTCTTCTTCAATTCATGAGTGCAGCCACCAGTGCTTGTGTCCCTTTTTGTCACATTTCTCTGTAAGAAGTGACTATACATTCACGAAGTATCCTTTCTGCATCCATGAGCCCATCACTGCCAGTAGTAGGTGATTTTTTTACGGGGCCACTCTCCTTTCTGACTGCTTTTTCCAATTCCTTGTACTTAATTTCCTGTTGACGTCAGCGATATAGCCTTTGGTTCCAAAGCAGACGTTAAACCCCTACTAAAATTAAAATAATTGGCAGGTGTTGAAAGAGTGTAGCTCTGCAAATGACGGTAACTGTATTTACGACCATGGAAGTTTGATTACCTTTTGTTTTCTTCTCGCATGTCCTCCAAAGTGGAGATGATGCGTGAGATGTTCCGCACGCTCGCTGCTCCTGGCGACGCTGATGTAAAGACTTGCGGTGGTAGTACATTAGGACGTTTAGAAGACTCTAATCATAAAATACGATACAGATGAGACATTAAACTTAATTTTCCTTAGAGAGATTTTCCAGGTTGAGAATCTAAATTTAGGATTACGTAAATATGCTGTTAATTAAGTAATGTTAGTTTTTGAAGTAGATTCTTACAGAGGATATATTTGAGAATTATTTGGTTAATGTTTGAAAAAGTGCAATAATTACGATCTGCTGCTGTACTAAATTAACTTTAAATTTATTTATAATAAATCTATTACTTATATTTATGAGAGTAAAGTTTTTATCATGCAATATATCATAAATTTCACCTCCTGTTGCCCAAATACATCTAAGAAACTCTCCCTATTTTTTTCGATAATTTGGTTAATGGTCGGGTATGATGACAATTACCATGTAAGCCCTCAGTTGAATTATTCTCATGATATCAGAGAAAATATATCGAGTTGAAGACATTCCTAAGTGTATTCGAATGAGACCACACTTTCAATCCATCAGTTGTTACTAATGACAGGTGATAGAGAAGATTAAGACCCAAATTAGTTACTCTGATGATTCATGTGTGGTAAACTTTTAAATTCACAGTTATGTGATATTTTAACCGAATAAGTTTAATGCAGCTTCTTTTAAGTAGTAGCTCAATGTATGGAAGATCGTAAATAATAGTTTTATCGATCGTTACCTCGGTTAATATCCCATTGAATGTTTTACGTACCTGAACTCATTGTGGGACAATTAAATGTAAAAAGTTACGAATATTACTCTGCAACAGCCATTGTCCGACATATTTTCCTTTGTCCACCTTTTAAGATTTTATCTCGAATTTATTGTAAACTGATAAGGTAATTTTGTTTAAATTTCTTTCTCATGACAATAACTCCTAGTTTTTTTTGGGGTTATTAGCTTCCATAGAATTTGTTCTTGATGTGGCGATAAATCGTGATTGTAATTGATATGTTGCTAAATGAGTGCACCACAAGGCGATTATTAGCTATAAGATCCATAAGGAGTAAGCTTAAAATCTCTCTATTACCATTAGTATATGTATGTGTAGTGCAGGCGTGGTGCCCCCTTGTGAGAATATCAGGATCCATGTTTATGGGGAACAACTTTAACTAATGGATTTATAAACACTGGATTGTGAATCTTTGTTTTCAAATGAGCAACTGGGAAGATTTTAATGGTGATGATAGGTACTGATGAAGATTGGTGTGTTAGTTTTGTCAAAATAATTCATGTGTGATAAAGAAAACTGTATTATTTTTCCAGGAACTTAGGTATACATTGATCAGAAATTCACTTTTAATAAATCCCCAAACCAATCAAAAAGATTTTATCAAAGAAAGGGCACAGTCGTTCAGTTGAACTCTCAGTTGTTCACATTCTCAAATTCATATCTAGTCAATGATGATACTGTGTATTAGTTATTTAATAGGTATCTTAGTTAATGTTTACAGATTGATATTTGATGGGAAGGTTTAGGTGGTGTTTTGTTCTTTACGGGCTGATTGTTCGGTAATGTTTATCTTCACATTCAGTGACTTCTTGACTATACCGACTAAAAGCTCTTTTCCGGTCTTCTTCTCAGACGACTGATTTTTATTATCCTCAATTGATGTATTTTTTACACCCTCATACAGATTTTTGGAGAGGATCATTTCTAATCAAATGTATAACTTTCTTGTTCTCTAGGGTACATATGTGTACATGACCTAAAAAAACAGCTTTCAAACAAATGGAATAGGTATCAGACTAGGGGTTTGAAGCATTATTGCCGATCCACCCCCTCCCCCCTCCCAAATTGTCTCAAGTCTATCTCTATGTAGGACTTCTTTTTGTTCTATTATATCATTTAGGTTTTTGTTCAGTTTGGCGCCCTTTTTTTAGCTTTCATTTTTATCTTTCCACATTTTCTTGCTCTTCTTTCCTCTTTTGCCTTGTTATATCCATGGGTATTGGGTAAGCATCCATGCGCTGGGTCGACACGGTTAGTAGTACCACCTAGTGCATGGAACGTGCTTTCACTGTCCCCTCCTCTACTAGGCCTTCTTCTATTCATGTCTGTATAAATAACCTATAGTTGTGGATAGGGACAACTTTTAAACACTAATAATGTATTAAATTACACTAATACACTGATAATTATAATATATGAAATAGTATTCTATCGAATTATTATTAATAATGTAAGCTTAATGCCAGTAAAACGAATTTGTTACTTGTGTATGCATTTTTACTCTGAATAATGACTATTATATAATATATAGAATACTCTAGAATATGTCCTAGAAATATGATACCGTTACAAAATCAAATAGAAAGATGATTTCGTGCCCCAATATGTTTTAGTTGTCATGATTGAAAGAGATACCTTTTTTATGCCTTCACGAACCAATTCATTTTACGAGTTTCTTAATAAGCTTGGATTTCAACTGCGCCAATTACCAAATTTACGCATCCTTTGAAGCGTTAAGCTACTGCCCCAGCAGTCAGACGTAACTTCTAGTTTCTCAAGCGACTTCACTTGATCTTAGACATATAAATGTGTGTTAAATGTTAGGTACATAATATTTGCACATTACATAAACTAGTATAGTAACTAGACCAATCTGATTGCATCTCATTATGGAATTGCTCGTTTAATGAGTAGACTTAAAGTTGTATAGAATAAAAGTGCTAGGTATACCTTCTATGAAGATTTTTTATTTTTTTATTATGCTTCCAGACCACATAGAATTTAGACAAATTGTTGAAATAGATGGAATTCATAACATATGTATTTATTATTTACAGAATATATATTTATTTACAAGTAGCAAACCCTATAATCAGCCTTGTTGATAACAATTTGGTCCTTTTTGTTATTCAATCGGCGTTTTTTCGAATCTTTTTTTCTTGTTGCTGATAATAATGATGATTTCGCCGCAATGGTTGGTCAGCAGTGCATAGGCAATAACCTTACTCTATTCTCCATAAGAGTGCCTTTAATATACCATTACTAAGGACTTTTACCCTTAGTGCTGTAATCTTCTGGTGATAAGGGAGAAGTATGTTTTGCTCGCCTGAATAAGTAATTATTATATTGAGGCGCGGGTACGAGCTAGTAGTCATTTTCGACTTGTTCAAAATCGTGTAACTAGTTATTAAAGTGAGATAGATGCAAAGAACTTCCATTGGAAACTTCAAAGCCTTTCATCTTTTCGATATATGTGAATATATCTACGAGTTTAGATTTTGAAATTTACATTACTAACACTTTTAAAGTTCTTAGCAAGGATTACTATTTTAGAGTTTTTATATATTCTATATAGATTACTTAATAATTATTAAGCTACGTCCAGTACCTAGTTTTTGCTACTTTTTTAGTTTTTTTTATATATCGAGTAACTAGTCTTGCTACTTCGAATTCTTAATTTTTCTATATGCAATACCTAGTTTTTTTATATCGAATACCTAGAATTTCTACATCCAATACCTATTTTATTGTCAGTACCTAGCTTTACTAAAACTCCCAGTTCCTCCACAGTAGTTTTAATTCCCCTTACGTAGCATTGACTTGTAAGTTTCCAGTCTTTTATATCGTGACAACCAGTCACAGTTAGATAACTTTTTAGGTCTTGCACTCAATCATGTAGCTACTATTTCTTCATCATAATTACACACATATCACATTCATCTCCCACTATAGATATCAGATACATAATTCCATGTATCTGTGTGCTATATAGCATATTTATTATGCGTGATTGCATATAATATGCAGAGTCGGATGACTGCTCCCACTCGTCTCCTTATTTATAGATAAAAGTTCCAATTTCTATAATCTATAGATATGTTTGAGGTCAAGTGAAAATAGGTTGAATTTAAGGTTGCATATAAAATAGTGACAAGTAATAAATGATAGAAATTACGTCTCAACCTTCATGTGTATAAATGATTTTTGACCACTGTCGAAAAACGTATTGCTAAACTCCAATTTGTTTTAGACGCGATCTGAAAAATATTTTCTTTTATTCTCATGCAGTTTTTCGGAAAAATTATTTAAATGTTTGACTACAAATTTAAAGGACTCAATACCTCTTTTCACAATCCTTTTATTTCATTTAAAGAATCCAATATTACAATTTCTTGTTTGATGAACTAATCCCAGCCTTGTATCTCTTTTATCCAGCTTGACATGACGTGTTGCAACTAAATAAGCTTTGCCTTCTTATCTTTTTAACTGTTAATGTCAGGTAACTAATTATTAATTTCTGAGAATATAGGTATGTATTTAAGACCACAAACCAGAGTTGAGAATGTGCACCGGTCCACCAAGATATAAGGAGATTACATACATTAATTTACCATCTACTTCTATTTTGCTCAGATGAAATGCCCAAATCTGAAGATGGAACTTTCATTTTCGGACATTAGTTATGCACCATCTTGATAAGAGTGTTGGTTAACTTCAGATTAAATAATATCTAGAGAAAGCTACCAGAGCTCTTAATAATGAATGTGAATAAAACCTAAAGGGATATAATAATTATTATTTATTTTTCCAATATATTTTATCACCTTTTTTAGTAATATAAACTATTTTCATTTCGTACATGTTAAATTGTTAAAATTTCAACCCAAGGCTAACTTCGGAAAAAATATTTCTCTCGATGCGGAAATGGGAATAAATAAAATAAACAAGTTGTTAGAAAAATAAATTTTTAATTTATTTTTCTTACCTTTTCATTTATTTTATTTATTAAATAAATATCGACTCAATTTGTGAAGTAATAAATTTATATCCCATATATAGGTAAAATACATCATTTAAAAAAAAATCGCATCCCAGGTTGCCATTATATCGTAATATTCCCAATATTGTACCTAACAATATTGGGACAATGTGTGGCCTCAGGAAATATTGCTAATTGTTATTATGGTTGAGAATATAAACAAATACAAGGATTTAGTTCATAATTTCATCGTAAGATGTTATTTTAGAAAGGAAAATAGTAAATACAATCAAAGAACACTCAGTGTGTGGATTTACATATTAAAAATGACATTATTTATCCATGAAAAGTGTTTGTATTGATATTTATTATTTTCCTCTACTGCTCAATAGTTTGATTGTCATATTTCAATTTTCATTTATTTTATTTACCTCCGATAAAGTTCACGTTTGTCGAATATATGTATGGGAAATAGAAATTGAGGAAAAATGTAACCTAATTATATAAACAATCGAAATAAATGAAATAATACAGAAATGAAAAGATAGCATATTTGGTTAAAACTATTAAAAAAATTTTTTACTGTAGTCAAGTTTTTATTTATTAGAAGTCGACCAAATGCCAATTAAGTGAGAGTATTATGAACATTTGATACTACTTAATGCAAAGTGACATTAGGTGTTACATGCTGACGACAAAGACTCTATTCTGCTACTCCAGTGCAGCAGTTGTCACAGTTCACCACATTTGTTTATTTGTGTCAATTTGACTCATTGCTCAGCACGCTTCGTCAGCCAACTATGAACGCACTTTCCCCATCTACTGCCGAAAAGAATTAACACTACCTACCTACCAGTCTATTTCACTGATACTTACTTTTCAAACACTCGTGTCTCCTATATTTTTTTTTTATTTTTATTGGATAAAATTAACTGAATATTATTTCATCGTTTAGTAACTTTAGTGGCTCCTTATATGAAAAATTAAAAAAAATCAAGTATCTACTAATCAAAATTTACGATACACAATTGATTGAAAAGTCAAATTGACAGCTTGGTAGCTCTAGTGTTTATCACTGTGTTTCTCGAAGATAAACCGTAATAAACACGGAAACACTTATATTGGTAGTGTAATGACTGCTCACAGGTAGTAAAGGCATTCTAAGTATTATGTATTCCATAATATATACCAACAATAACTTCTTTTTCAATAACAGTCTTTCACATACAATGATCTAATTCTTGGTGTTTGTGACGTCATTCACTCTATTGTCTCCACTGTTGTTCTAAATCTGTGGACACTAAAAAAAGTTCAAATAAATTCTAACGACGCAACCTCATGAAATCAAAAAATACTTCAACATATAATTTTAGGTAATAATTACCTTGCTACCTAAGTTGATTAATGGTAAATGTCTAAATTGATTATAAATTGATTATAATGAACATTATGCGCACTAAATATTATGCATCAAATAGGTATGTATAATATAATAAGTACATGATACGACACTTATTCAATATTTTCGGTAATGGATAGGTATAAGTGAATGCAGAGATAATGTGCACAAATTATCAGTTTAAAATTGATGTCAAATTTATTGGGAGCAGAATTTGTAACTGATTATTAAACAAATATGTGTATACGGCTTTGAATTAACATTTTAAATTTGTTCAAAAAGATATCGATATTTCCTTTAAATTTCCCTTTCACACAAATTCTGAACTAAATGAAAAATACCAGAGAGAAAACTGTGAAAATTTTGATGAAAATCATAATTCTTTTTTAAGTACGCTTCTTCAATAAATAGAGCATGCAGGTTTTCTTTTCGATATTTCTTTAATCTGATTTTGTATCCGGAACACCCAACTTATCCTTCCCATTTTTCTTTTTCTGGTGTATCGGTAAATCTGAGATTTTACGACCGATGAGAAGCGATAGAGTTAGCGTATCGTTTCCCCTTTGAGTCTTACGATGGACTTACGAAGGGCCCGTAGAGGCAAATTGCCAGTGATGAGGCGCATTATAAGTCAGTAATCCCTTGAAATTGCAGACGCTGTTTGATATACTGTGGTGTATTTTAATAGACAAGGAGAGCTGCTTGAGCAATGCATTATTTTTATTAATATGCACTATATACATATTACAGAGAGGAATGTTAGTGGCGTGTATATACTTTCTTATGAACCTATAAGTAAGTCAGAGGATTAAATCGCTCTAGAAATATTTAGGGGCCTCAATCGCTTATCGTGAAGTGATACTGTGTACCCAGAGGAAAAAGTTATGGTGGGGCCATTGAATATTATCCCATAATATACTAAGGTTCTACTCTTAACCAAATAAATTGTTTGCTTCTCTTTATTTGTCTGTCTGTCTGTCACGCTTTAAGTAATATTCAGAAATCAGGCTAAATATGTTAACAATTGTGATAGCATGAATAAATTTTCTTATACTAGTGGAATAAATCATTTCATTAACTGAAAAAGAAATAATTTAAAATCTGCAGTGTAAGTTTTTCAAGAACTATTTGTAACCTGTCTTTAGAATTATATATAAGTCTATGCAATGAGTATAAATTTTGTATCCTAATTATTCAATTAATAACTTTAGTTATATCTGAAGACACGGTCCCTAAAGGGCCATACACACGTAGGGTTTTTCAAGTCTTTCCACCAGACTTTTTGTTAAGCTCCTTCTACTTTTTCCACGAGAATATAAGAAAAGACGAAATAATTGTTATTTATTTTAGTTGGTATCCATGATACCTGCAGGTATTATTGATACCAACTGAAATAAATAACAATTATATCGTTTTTCTTATATTCTCGTGGAAAAAGTAGGAGGAGCTTAGCAAAAAGTCTGGTGGAAAGACTTAAAAAACCCTACGTGATGACAGTTAAATAACACTAATATTAACCGTGAGAGAATGCTTTATTCTTAACTGTAAAGTACACTATAGTCTATGGTAATTTAATAAATCTTCCAAATGATGATTGTATAGTTAACTAATCTGTATCATTAGCATTAATTTATTCCAAGATTGTTACTTTTATATCTACAAATCAACGAATTAATGGAGTGAAGAGTCTTCTCATTGAATTCAAGTACGCGAGAGCTTATAAAGTCCATTCATTAAATGGATTCTTATTCAATAAAGATTATCATATCTCTGCTATGCTGACAAATTAGTCTATATAATGATATGCAATATTTACTTAAAAGCACACTACCGCAGGCATAGTGCATAATAAATGCAGTTGTTTAATATGTTAGTAGTACAGAACTGGTTGAAGTGGATGTGAGACAATTCTATGAGATTAAATATCACTTCAGGGCTTTAAATGCTTACATTTTAGGATTTTTTTTCAGAATAAATTGAAAGATAGGAAATTCTCTTTATCTTTTCTAATTAAGTACATGTAGAGATTTTATATTTATGTGCCATGATGCTTCATGGATCTGCAGTGTCTTTATCAAAATAATATTTTTTATCCAACCATATATGTACATATATAGAGTAGATCGTGGACAAAAAATTGTGCCCCGACAATTGGGTCCGCTGACAATTGGGCCCGCCGACAATTGGGAGCCCTACGACAATTGGGCCCAAGACATTTGAGTCAAGAAAAAATTGGAGCAGCAGACACGGTAAAGAATTGTTAGTTTGTTATATTAGGGTTGTGACAATATAATCTTTGAAATATGATTTATATTCTCTATTTTATGTTTTTTTTCAGATTTTCACATCATTAGAATTTCGTACAATTGTTGCACATCGAGTATGAAAAACTTTGAAAACATATAAAAATATAAACTGTACCTAATTTTACTGAGTAGTGAATGAGTTAGTAAGTAGCAAATAGAAAATATGAAAGTATGTATTTTAGAAGATCGCTGGCTTCCCTGACATGCCGAGATTATTGAAACATGCAAGCCGAATTAAGGTTAATGTGAATTTGGAGAAACCTGTCCAGTGTTCAATATTGAAAAGTTTTATAAAATAATATTACAAAGGTTATTCTCATAATTTCATTGTATCTCAAGAACTGTTCAAATTTTAAGTTCAATATAACGAACAGATTTTAAAATTTACCCACTTTATTAACTAAATATTATTGTGACTGAACTTTGTCAGACGATGTACACTACACATTGGATTCAAATGGCATGATTCAAGTTAATACGACTTATTTAAATTCTTCAAAGATTTCCATTACACCGAAACATGAGAATAGCAACCAAAAGTTATTTAAGGGTAACTCATCGAATTACTGTCCTTTTATGAATTGAGAAAATGAATATAAAGCATATTTTTAGAGAATATAAAGCATGTTTCAAAGTATAAAAGAATATAATTTGAGATATGGAAAAAAAATTTCAAGAGAATATAAAACATATTTCAAAGATTATATTGTCACAACCCTAATAATAACAAAGTAACACTTCTTTATTCTGTCTGCAGCCCTAATTTTTTCTTGACTCAATTGCCTTGGGCCCAATTGTCGGTGCACCAGAGTAGATATAAGGTCGAGTTATAGGATTTTCGATCATTTAAAAAAATATTGAGTGATTATTATTTAACTTTTATCTTAATTGTAGCTGCAGGTGTCATGGAAATGAATTAATATAAAAGTGTAACAATAAATTTTAAATACTTCTATATTATATAATTAATTTCAGATGTTATTAATAATTAAAGAGCAGATGGTAAATTTTAATCCACTTAAAATGTTCATAATTTAACCTTAATATTTGAGATTATTTACAAATTTATTATTCGATAAGACTGCAAGTTTATGAGTTAAATTTATATTTCTATGGTTAATATATTTTTTTACGGATTTCTTGTTATCTTCAAGCTCGAAAATACAAAATGTAATTGTTATAGTCATCAATAGTGGATTAAAAAATAGCCAAGATAAAATTCACAGCTCATTTGTCCCCTGACAATAATATTTATAGTAGATACAACCTTCAAATTCCCCCTTTAGCTATCTACAAGCAAATATGAGATTAACTAGATCAGTACCTAGCAATTTCAGTTCCATTTTGTACTAGGAAGGGGGCCATATTGACCCCCTCTTAATTTTAGAATATGATGAATTTTTATGTATTGTTGAAAGTTGTCTTTAGTTTAGGCAATAGTTGGAAAAAAATCCGACATTATTTCTCAGTATATAGGTGCGGAAGTATATAGAATAATACTTCTATAGCATTTAAATATTCATACTTTTCATGTTTGATGATATTAAATGCGGAATTAATTAAATCAAAAGAAACAGTTACTTCTACCTCTAAATCCTCCTTTTCATTCTTAAATACTAATGTATTTATGCAATGTTTTGAGAGATAGACACATAATAATCCAGTTGTTAAGCTTCAATATACCCCCCCCCCTTCATCATCATCCCCCACTTCTCCCCCACCTCATTCTTGGAGGAATGGGGGAATATTTTTTAAATTGACTATTATTCGAATTTAATGACTAAGTTATTATACAAAATACTTGATTTAGATCAAATATTTATAGAGCATGAAAATCTACTAAATACACCCTACAATCTGATCTAAAAATCAATTTTAAATACTCTTACCTAACTAATTAGCCAATGCGAATTAGTATAGTTTAATTTAATAAAGAACTTTATCATGTCACCCCAACCCCTCCCTTCCCCGGAACTAATAGGATTAACAGAACAAGTAATATTTAAAGGTTTAATTATATCTCCCGATGTATTCAATATGTTTATTCTGTCTGCTAATCCTACTTATTAATTCGATAAGTCTGATCCAATTAAGATATGTATACTTTTAAAATATGAATAAATTAACATAATGATTGTTTTAATGATTATAATTGGTTTTGTCTATTGTTTTATAATCAGATTATTATATTTATTTTGCTTGTTATCCTCCTAAGTCTTAGGAATCCATGGAGTGTCTCATAATTTCCATGGCAGACGAGGCGGTGCATTGCTTCTAACCAATCAGGTCCATGGCTTCGATTTCTGTTTTTGCTTCAGTGATCGTCAGGCACGGACAAGAACTAGTGAATGTAATAAGTTTGCAGTGTCTATAATCATGAAAATGAATCAAGACACATAAATTTTGGTTTGGGTGTTGTAGATTTATTCATTTATACTTTACTATTCAAATTTTATTATCATAGCCCGCTCTTATTTTAAATCGCACTTATGACTAGTCGAGGAAGTGTTGAACATCCTTGCAATCGTTTCTTCTGGAATAGAAAATATTTTAAGAGCAACTTTGGCCATTTGTTTTATGTATTCAGTTAAGCTGTTCTCGACATTACTTATGCAGGTGTTAAATTGAAAATCAAATTATGGTATACAATTCGCCACAAAATGATTTATAATCCATCTCACCTGCATATTATAATGTTGCAATAGTTACGGTGAAAATAGTTTAATTGAAAACTAACAACCAAATTTCCAAAGTTATAATCTGCAATTATTTCTATATCAGGGTATATAATTGTGAGACATGTTCCATACTTATTTGACAATAAAAGTGGGTTCAGTACATTTGATACTGCAATTAAATATTTTTTTTCTGTACGTAAATTTGATATAGTTTTTTGTTACTTACTTGAATAGAAAAGATTTCAATTTCATGTTAGCTGATTTTACTCGCATTGCTTTTTTATTTGAACTTTATCAACTATAAAGTGTATTTTTCTATTACATGTTATGCAATTAATATACACACCAATAAAAAATATCTACTAAGTATATAAACTTAAAAACCAAATGACCAGGAATCAATTGACCTGGTATCAAATGACCGGGTATCAATTGACCGCGGATCAAATGGTACGGGTATCAAATGACCTGGAATCAATTGACCGGGAATCAAATGACTCGTAGATCAAATGACCTGTATCAAATGACCGGAAATCAATTGACCTGTGATCAAATGCTACGGGGATCAAATGACCTGTAATCAATTGAACGGTGATCAAATGACACGGAGATTAAATGAGCTGTGATCAAATGACCGGAAATCAATTGACCTAGATCCTTACGTACCTACTCACTTATAGCTAGACTAGTGGTTCTTGACCTGCATTCGATCGAACCAATGCAAGGGTTTGGTGAGTCATTTTCTGTGGCCTGGTAATCTGGTTCATTAATTAAGTTTTTTTTGTGAAATTCATATTTTGTTATTGGTTTTGTTTTTTGAACATAGTAATTTTCTAGTGAAAATAATGCACGACACATTGTGGGCAGTAGTACAGTATATACTACATAGACTATAGTCATATATACACATACGTATATGTTTTGATTTTGAATAAAAAGTACATATACATTTTTCTAACTATAGGCAGGGTTTATTGGCCTTCAAAAGTGGTGATGCAATTGAGTGAAAATCAAAACCCCAATCTACGTAATCTTTAAGATTAAAAATAGTCTGCCTATATAGTGTACCTAACCTAACCTATTCAATTGTCTTTTCATTATTCTGATCACTTATCTGACTAATGTTACATTGTTGTTCCATAAATTCACGATCACACAATAATTAATAAAATTTATTTATAGAGTAGGTTTAGATGTAGTATGATTACCCATGTTTAAAAAGAAAAACAGTTTCCCCAAAATTGGTTTCTATATTTGGCAATGTTGAGTGTCCATTTCAGTTCTGATATGCATCACTCGATAGGTTTTCTGAGGTTGTCAAAAAAGTATTGTTCATCGAAATATCGTTTCAATATAAGAGATATCAAACCTAAAATAACTCAAAAAGAGATCTGCAAAAGCTCCTCAAACATTAGTTTGGGTGATGTAGAAAATGGTTAAGACTAATTGGAAGAATAGATTAATTAATGTATTGATGTGCCAAAAATAATTAATCCAAGAATATTTACGTTAGGTAAATCAAATTTCAATGGTTTGTTATTTTCTTCGGGTTAAACCTTTACCAAGTTATACTAGTTTCTTTTAGGTCCTCTAACTCTAGAGCACCCTATATAATATATTTGCGATACCGTCATGGGAATATTTGTTCCTTGGACATTCCCAGGGGGATGGTCTCTGAAAGTGTTCTATAAGCAATGTTTTCGCAATATCCATTGTAAAACATCGCGAGGGAAGACCGCTGGAATATCCTGCGGGAAGCTTGTTCTTAGCTTGGGAATTAGGCTTTTGTATTTATTGTATCTTATTACTCAGTAGGCACTCACTCCAAATTGTCCACAAAAAGTAAGTCCCGAATTTATACAGCAGACTGTGTTCAAGTTTCTCATTTAATTTATAGTCTTTATTATCTACGATATGTTGTTTTATTTTACCACGGTATCTTTATTTGGCGATAACAGTCATAACTCAATTACTGGCCTATCGTATATTCTTATTTTAGCAAGTAACTGCTGCAAAGTAATTATTTTAATGTTTACATCGCCATTTGAAAGACGATCTGCAGCCCCATACATTTAGCTCCATAAATCACCTTTTCTTTCTGCAAATGACTGTAAATGCTAAATAATAACAAAGGAAGTGGATGTAAGTTCTGCAAACCACTGTTATTGGGACATCATTAATAAAAGTCTTATTTCTAATTTAGTGGCTAATGGGGTTTCGAATTTCTTCTCATGATGAATGGAGTTGTCTTCCGATGATAATATATGTCAGGTCAGAGTACCCTGTGTATAGTGCCATATTGCCAGCTATAGTGCGGCTATACATTGTGTGCTATAGTGCCATATTGCTAGTTATAGTGCGGCTATACATTGTGTGCTATAGTGCCATATTGCTAGTTATAGTGCAGCTATACATTGTGTGCTATTGTGCCATATTGCTAATTATAGTGCGGCTATACATTCTGTGCTATAGTGTCATATTACTAGCTATAGTGCAGCTATACATAGTGTGCTATAGTGCCATATTTGTCAGCTATAGTGCAGCTATACATAGTGTGCTATAGTGCCATATTGCCAGCTATAGTGCGGCTATATATTATATGCTATAGTGCCATATTGCTAGCTATATAGTGTGGCTATACATTGTGTTTTATAGTCCCATACTTACAGTTATAGAGTGGCTATACATTGTGTGCTATAGTGTCATGCTGCCAACTATATAGCGGCTATACTTTAATGAATTAATCTACAACAAGATTTTGAACCCGACACTTCAATCAATTGTTCGTTAACATTATTACGAGACCGGTTTCCTTCATATAAGGTTTTATTGATGCACTGTATAACGAAGACCTTATAGGGAGCTTTTCAAGCTCTACACATCTTAGTAAGAAGAAATTAAAATCTTGATGTATAATACTTATTCTTCTGAGCTTCGTTTCAGTTATTTCCTTTTATGAACATATATAAAATTCCCTTCGTTGCATTATTTTTGAGATTAAAAGTTATGGTTTTTCTAAAACTTCATCTCCTCCATCGTTTTTTCTCTGTGATACCCCATACATATGATGATAGAGTAACACCGCATAAATGTTCACCCAATTCGCATGCTAATCCTAACTTTAGGAAGATGTTATTTAATGCTTAATAGAGAAAAGAGTTTTGTCTTGAGTACCTACATTACTGCCAGAACTAGCAGGTAATAACCCGTTAACGACCTTTTGTATTACCTGGATGCTGTTCCAGAAATCTAAGTTTAGATCTACTACATAAATTATGATGCAAAATAGAGTATACTTGCCTACCAGACTCTATATTATGATTCTTTTCATAACTGGAATATTCTCTAATGTATAATACTAAAGGTATAGATATGCTGGTTAAAAACAAAATTCAAATCTAGTAAAATAGTGTTGCATAATCTACAAGAGGTTTTGATTCTACAGATAGATTGTATACGTCATCATGATCTAACCATCAATCTTAACTCAGGTCAGTTGTACAAATGAATGTACAAGTATGTATTTTATTGTTAATTCCATTTCATAATCTCATAATTATATTTAATAGTTGCAGAAAATGTTATGCTAAAATATGAGTTTAACAAAAATCTTTTTATTTATTATGAGAGTAGTCGACGGAATAGAGACATGATTTTGTGGTAACAATGACGTCATAAGAGACTCGAAAACTTCTATGTTTGGATTAGTTCGATTGAATTATCTGTGACTCATTGATTACATTATGAAATGTGTCAAACTATTGAAATTTAAAATTTATACTGTAAAAGTAACTTCTACTTGAATGAATTATTTTGAAATAAGGAGACTTCAACGCTGCAAAGATAACAATCCAATTTTTGACTTGCTTATAAATAATCCTTTACATTGTTTTTCTCTTATTAAGTTACGGATGTTAATTCCCTTCTAATTTGTACGTTAATATTTGATAACTAGAATCAGTGTGACCGCTCTCACCAGCAGTCTGATTGTGTTGAATCTAACAAGCAGACGACAGTGCTGTCAACAGAGCGCGGGGTATTTGCTCACTCGAATTGACTTTGTCATTTCCAGGTCTCATTATCGATGTCTTAATGCCTGCAGTGGGCACTGCAAGAGGTAGCTATGGCTTGGCAGAGGCCTAACCACATGGAAGGGGTGGGTACGGATGGCTGCCAGGGTGTCGTGTAACTCCGCAAACGATGATGGATTGTGTTTGCTGAGTGACCATATCTTGATGGATATGGTGGACTGATTAAACCCCTTCTGGACATGTTGTGTAGGTAGTCGTTAGATTTGGCTCCTCCTGGTCGATAATTGTTGTCAGTAATGGACATAGATACTGACTGATTCTGTTGCCACTGACAAAACATTATAACTGATTGTTAAATCAAAAGTTTGCTCATGCCCAATGAGAATATTATGGTGGGATCACCTCAGCATTAAAGTCTCCAATTAATCTTCAGTGACCAACCTAACCTTTCACTCAGGGTGGCGAATATCTTATTCCTAACATTAAATCTGCTATTTCCTTGTCATCTAATTTTTATTATATAGAGTCATTATGAAAATGTAAATATGAATACAATTCTTGTTTCCTTTTGAAAAAAATAATGTCAGCAAAATATGAGATAACTGTTCATCTCATTAAATTTTTAGTTGAATTCTAGCACATCATTCTAATTGATTTTATATGTCATATCTTCTCTTTTGTAACTGAGTAATAAATGTTTAGAATTAGAAGCAAAATTGTTAAACTCTAACAGTCTAGTTACACTTTTCAATTACGATGTCTTACCACAGTCTGAAGTAACCAAATTACCCACAATGGAAAAACAAGATTCTTTTAATTAAATAATATATATACTTATCAATATGTAAATATATACACACTATACATAAATAGCGACTATACAGAGTAAGCGCTAAAGGGCCGTACTCACGTAGGGTTTTTAAATCTTTCCACCAAACTTTTTGCTAAGCTCCTCCTACTTTTTCCACAAGAATATAAGAAAAAATGATAAAATTATTATTTATTTTAGTTGGTAACCAACCAACTGAAATAAATAATAATTTTATCGGTTTTTCTTATATTCTCGTGGAAAAAGTAGCTTAACAAAAAGTCTGGTGGAAAGACTTAAAAACTCTACGTGTGTACGGCCCGTTAGAAGAGAGCATGGAATTGGCCATAGCATTTCAGAGAGTGCTGATGTATCCAGTAGAGCACTTCAGAGCGATTAATGTCTCCGATACTTTGCCATGTCGCAACAGTCATTCATTATCGAGAGCCACTTTCCTTTTAGTGTTGGTGATTATTGCCTCAATGTATGTAGAATGTATCAACATGCAGTGATATATGGCAAATATAACTACGCATATTAGACTTCAAATATCATATCGAAATCACCATCTTAAGTAATCTGTTGAACGATTTAAACATAAGATGGTAAACGAGTTTGCAAATCCTTAATTTGGTAATAGAAGTATCATCATTTGAAAATTCAATCAAAAATATTTACAAATAGAGGATCCAAAAATAGGTATCACTTATTTCATTGATAAGAATGATTGTACTAAATCATGGCTATCAGCAATCACAGTCCAGTAGATAGTACTTGAAATGTCACCAAGACTTCTGTAGCTGCCTGTACTCTATTTACTACAACTTATTTAAGTTGAATGTTCTAACGTTGGAGTAGGAGTGACTCAACTCTTGTGATCATTATAGTACTCACGAAATAAAGCATGTGATGATATAGGATGATGCAATGGTGATTTGTAGGATAAAATTATTGAGTAATGATATTCATTATTCATTTTTATATATCGTATTCTTTACGTTGAATTAATATATGTGTTCTGCATCATCGTTGCCATTTAATTGGTACAACAAAGTCCGTTTAGAGTGTAGTGTTGGTGTATGTACTACGAAAAAATATTTTCTTAATTTTTTTGTTGTTGAAAAAAAAAATTCTACAAGAAAATATCCAATTCGAACAGAAAATGTTGTTATGAACTGTTATAAAAAAATATTAATGGTATATCTGATTCATTTTCTTTTGAATATATATTTCACCTTTTTGTTTTGTTACTAACCCTATGTGTTAATGTAAATAGCTATGTATTTAAATCAATATAATTTATTTCTGATATTTTTTAATTTTGGCAGTATAATGTATATAGGTATTTTCCTGTATACGTTCTTAGTTATATGTTCTTTTACATGCCTCTTCTATGTGCAAATATGACTTTAATATTTAATCTAATTTCTTTGTGTGTATTGCATGCATAAAAACATGAAATCAGTTCAAGTGATGAAATTCAATTAACTCCAGCTTTAATAAATCATGGGAGTAATTTGTTTTCTTTTAGCCAAGTGCAAAGATGGTCCACTTTATCTATGGCCTCTAGATGCCAATCTCCTTTAGATTTATTCCATCTAAGATGATCTGCATACATTATTCCCCCTATAAATAAATTAGCGAGTCTCGACAATAATTATAGTGCTTTGCTTTTCATTTATTGGCTGGGCAAGTGACCTTCTAATAAAAAAAACAAAAGTGCAATCGAGTAAATAAAAATGAAAATATTTCTAAGTTCGTTTTTTCAGGGAAAATACAGCTTTTTTTTATTTATTTTTATGTTTTGAAATATTATGTTTTGAAATTCATATATACTTAGGGTGGAGATGCATTCCATAAAATATGACTTTCGATTTGGTCATACCTACTCAATTTTGCACATTCCTGATTTTTCATCAAAAAAAACTTTGAGACATTGTTCATGAACCCACTTTCCTTTTTGTTTGCTTTTTCTAGTCCTTTTACTTATGTTCCTATTGACGTCAGATATATGGTGCTGAATGAATAGAGTGAAACAGACGTCAACCTCTTTAATAATTATTTCCAATTTCACCCTCTTATTCTCATGCTTACCTCACATTCCCATTTCTCCCTCACATTCCCATTTCTCCCTCACATTCCAATTCCTCCCTCACATTCCCATTTCTCCCTCACATTCCCATTCCCATTTCTCCCTCACATTCCCATTTCTCCCTCACATTCCCATTTCTCCCTCACATTCCCATTTCTCCCTCACATTCCCATTTCTCCCTCACATTCCCATTTCTCCCTCACATTCCCATAGATAATTACCCCAAGCGTTCAAGTCCCCAACAATAGCAGCCAAGGACTGTCAGATGGCCAGGAAATGACTTTATTTTCTCACATGCTCTACCCCGGGCATAAGAAAGAGATAAATATTATAACCTGGCTATTAAATGTTAATAATCACTTCTTCTAGTTTATCCATTATTTTAAATTATAGCTTTTCTAATTATCATTACACATATAAAAGATTTTACCCACCAACGAAGATATTTCTAAAGTGTCTATAAATTGTCTGCCACACGACACTGCTCCTAAAAGTTATGAGAAAAAAGTAGCAAGCATAAACTCTACCTATAATATATGCATGGTTGATGACAAAATATGAACATAAATTAATAATAAAATTAATACCTCTAGAGTTTCGATTGTAAAACAAAAAATCGATTAATATTATTCTGAAGTATAATTTGGAAAAAAAATTCAATTTATTATAATTCAATATTCAATTTGTTATTTTATCGGTTTACTTTTCAATTATTTGTTGTATATATTTTTTATTTCTCTTTGGAATGAATTTATAAAATTATTCATTCGTCATAATGTTCTGTTGTTGCTTTTTAAGACTGATGAAGTGTGTTTGTTTTTTTCCTAACGGTAGCTGTTCACTTTTCCGCCTGTTACATATTTACCTGTTTATCATATCTTTCCGATTGATATCTGTTATTTTTCCTGTTGATATTTTTGCATCTCTTGTTTATCATTGTGTCAGTGCGTCTGTTCTCCTGTTAGCCTCTGTTCTCTGCTCGGTAGGTGTATGTTGCCTCTCCTGTTTGCATCTGTTCTCTGTTCGGTAGGTGTCTGTTGCCTCTCCTGTTTGCCTCTGTTCTCTGTTCGGTAGCTATCTGTTGCCTCCCCTGCTTGACTCTGTTCTCTGTTTGGTAGGTGTCTGTTGCCTCCCCTGTTTGCCTCTGTTCTCTGTTTAGTAGGTGTCTGTTTCTCTTCTGTTGGCGTCTGTTGCTGTACAGGATCTTCCCGTTGTGCAGTAGCCGCTTGATCAGTAGCGCGTAGTCGTTTAATCACTAGACAGCACGAGCCAGTTAGGTACCATCAGACTACACTGGTACTACCGCACACAAAGACCAGGCACCATATGCTAGGCAAGTACTAGCACTACCATTAATAACTAGTGCAAACATAAGTTAATGTTAATATTGTATGTTCTAATAATGTCTAAACTACCAAAAGTAAGTCTACAATCCAACTCTTAATTTAAAGAAATTGAAATGTAAAATTACTCCTTTTCACACAATTTTTTAATGAGTTCATTGAAGTGCAACTGATCTGTTGATGATAATTAATTATCTAAAGTTCAACGCCACTTTTCGAAAATTACTATAAAACATTTTTCAAAATAGAAATTATGAATATAAATTAAATATATATTGTAAAAGTTAATGTTCAAATTATTAAATAGACTAATTTGCAATGAAACGTTTCTCGTTACTTACAAAGATTAGGTTGTTAAATTATTTAGCAGGTGTAATCTATATGTGTACAGGTGTAAATCATATGTTTGCTCAGCAGCTCAATAGTGTAGACTCATCTTCATTGACTCGTGTTTTTTACTCAGCTTTGCCACTGAATACTCACATGGAACTGCTTTATTTGCTTGAACATCCTGAAGATATCTAGAAAATATTCCTAGAAGATTATCTAGGAGATTTTCCTAGAAGATTTTCCTAGAAGATATTCCTAGAAGATTATCTAGGAGATATTCCTAGAAGATGTTCCTAGAAGATATTCCTAGAAGATTATCTAGGAGATGTTCCTATAAGATGTTCCTAGAAGATATTCTTAGAAGATATTCTAGAAAATATCTCTAGAAGATATTATAGAAGATATTCCTAGAAGATATTCCTATAAGATATTCCTAGAAGATATTCCTAGAAGATATTCTAGAAGATATCCCTAGAAGATATTCTAGAAGATATTCCTATAAGATATTCCTAGAAGATATTCCTATAAGATATTCTAGAAGATATCCCTAGAAGATATTCTAGAAGATATCCCTAGAAGATATTCTAGAAGATATCCCTAGAAGATATTTCTTGAAGATATCCCTAGAAGATATTCCTTGAAGATATCCCTAGAAGATATTCCTAGAAGATTTTTATTCTAGAAATTCATGATCTCTCGATGTTTTTGGTTGCATATAAAAAATATTCTAATTGGCAATCAACTGAAGTTAAAAATAAATATTATTTCTGTATATTTTTTTTTCTATTATCATGAAGAAAATTTCATGGGATATTTTTTACATGAGAGTTTTTTTAAATTTTTTGAAAAAGTAGAATTCGTTAGAGAAATTATTGTTTCAATTCTGAATGAAAGTATAAATGATATTAGTTTTATTTTTTATTTAAGAGGTGCCGCCGCCCTAAGGTTTGAGTATTTAAGCCTAATCTGTGAATGAGGGCGGTCTTTGCACGCTACAACCTAATTAGCCGTTGCTACCTCACAAGATACTGTTTGCACACCTTTCCTCTGTTGAAACAGGCGCCCCTATTCACTGTTTGGTTAGTAATTTTTAGATCTATGGTTAGTCCTCACACAGCCTATTACACTATAGCCTGTTATATCCTTTGCTGTGAGATATTCTTCTGTTACTATATGAACTATATTGTTTAAGGTAGGAACAGTATGTATTTTATTCAAAATTTTTGATTATATATCTATATAATTTAATATTCCGCCATTGTAATTTTTTCTTTGTTATTCTGAACAATTAATTTTATCTTATTATAACACATTTTTTAATAAGTTAGCTATTTTAACATACCTACTATACAGGTTAATTTAAAACATAGTACACTGGATTATAGGTAACTTGTTTAGTCACAAACCATTCTATGACCAGTCAAAATGACTAACTATAGTTTAGCAATTGTTTATTAGTTAGATATAATCATGTATATATTATATATTTTTTATTAGTATAGTAAATCTATCTAAATAACATAGTTTTTCCTTTGAATTAAATGGAAGTAACTATGAAACTAAAATCATATCAATCGAGTACATAGTTTCTGTTATCCGGTTTTCTGCTATCCAGAGTTTCTGTTATCCGGTTTTCTGCTATCCAGAGTTTCTGTTATTCGGTTTTCTGCTATCCAGAGTTTCTGTTATCCGTTTTTCTGCTATCCAGATTTTCTGTTATCCGGTTTTCTGCTATTCAGAGTTTCTGTTATCCGGTTTTCTGCTATTCAGAGTTTCTGTTATTCGGTTTTCTGCTATCCAGAGTTTCTGTTATCCGTTTTTCTGCTATCCAGATTTTCTGTTATCCGGTTTTCTGCTATTCAGAGTTTCTGTTATCCGGTTTTCTGCTATCCAGAGTTTCTGTTATTCGGTTTTCTGCTATTCAGAGTTTCTGTTATCCGGTTTTCTGCTCTCCCGTTTTTCTGTTATCCGGTTTTCTGCTATCCAGATTTTCTGTTATCCGGTTTTCTGCTATTCACAGTTTCTGTTATCCGGTTTTCTGCTATTCAGAGTTTCTGTTATCCGGTTTTCTGCTATTCAGAGTTTCTGTTATCCGGTTTTCTGCTATCCCGTTTTTCTGTTATCCGGTTTTCTGCTATCCAGATTTTCTGTTATCCGGTTTTCTGCTATCCAGATTTTCTGTTATCCGGTTTTCTGCTATCCAGAGTTTCTGTTATCCGGTTTTCTGCTATCCAGATTTTCTGTTATCCGGTTTTGTGCTATCCAGTTTTTCTGTTATCTGGTTTTCTGCTATCCAGAGTTTCTGTTATCCGGTTTTCTGCTATCCAGTTTTTCTGTTATCCGGTTTTCTGCTATCCAGTTTTTCTGTTATCTGGTTTTCTGCTATCCAGAGTTTCTGTTATCCGGTTTTCTGCTATCCAGTTTTTCTGTTATCCGGTTTTCTGCTATCCAGTTTTTCTGTTATCCGGTTTTCTGCTATCCAGTTTTTCTGTTATCCGGTTTTCTGCTATCCAGTTTTTCTCTTATCCAAATGTTCCTACTCTGTACATATTAATTATTTAGGTCAATGAGTTAAATTGTATTTTAAATGTTAAAGTGTGACATTTTTCTTGCAACAAACAGACAGCCAAATACACACTGTGTATTAGTATATGTATACGCTTTATGTATAAAGTAGTAGTGTGAAATCCAGTATAGTATTGCAATCAACTGAGAATGCATGATGCGTTTCTCCTTTTTTTAATTCATAGAATTAGCTATTAATTAAAATAAGATAACATAATAATCCTATTAATACAAATATATTGAGGAAAATTAATTCCTTCTTTCAATTTCTACATTAAATAATCCGCTGTTTAATATATTTATGCCGTATATCCTGAAATGGGGTACATTTTAATGTGCTATTTATATGGCAAAATACCTACTGTCGATTATTATTTATTCCTTGGTTATTTCATTATCACACGCTAATTTTTTTCGAGAGTTTCTTTCCGATTGTTCTTATATTTGTTCCACCTCCCCCCCCCCCATAACCTCAACTCTTTTTTTTCGCTCATTACACACGATGTGGTTTGTTTTAACGTCCAGCATATAGGTTGTACGATCTGTGTGTTGTACCCTGCAGTTGTTTGGTTAATTTAAATATTAGTTTTGAAGTTGCGACACGTACGCCGGGCCATTATATTTACCCAGGCAAATTATAGGTCTTTGTGAGGGTTTCTTATTTTAATGGATGTTTGAACATTGATTTACTTACTCATCATTGGCCTTTGTATTTTCTTAGTGAATTAAATACATCTCTAAAGGTACAGTTAGGATTTTCTTCCCTTATGAAAACACTCTTAAATGGCATGTATAGAAATTGAAATATTGAGTAAGATAAAGTATTATGTTTTACATAGTACTGTAATTATGATTAAAAATTAATTGATCAATATTTAATTTTTTATTAAAAATTAAATCAAAAAGAATTTATTTCCGTAATAATAGATACTTATTTCACTTAGTAATATTAAATATAATCAAATTGTATTTATTAGTTCAATAATATACAAAATACAAAAATGAACATTTTTTCATGCATACTAGCAAGTTTTTTTGTAACTTGTTAGCATTGATGCCATAACTAGTTATAGTTAGCATTGATCTTATAACTAGTTAGTATTGATGTTATAACTAGTTTGCATTGATCATATAACTAGTTAGTATTGATGGTTTACACAGTTAGCATTTATTTTGCAACTAGTTAGCATTGGTGTTACAACCGTTGACATTATAGCTACAGACCATAGACACATGTATGCATAAAAACATGCTTTGGCAATGGTTTCTCACAGACTACAATCCTTATCGTCCTAAAGCACAATATAATGTTTTATCTCACATAGTTTGAATTAATCACTCTACTTTGAACGCTTCATTGACCACAAACTGACTCGGATGGTTCCTTTTGTAAGCCAATTAAGGAGCATGGATCCTTTTCTTTAGTTCATCTGGTTAGGAAGGAGTAAACCACCCAGAAGTAGGATATGGGATACAATCTGCCGGGATACTAGGCGTTGATGGCTAATTATCAGGCTTAGATCCTACCTCAATAAAAAGGATTTGATTCGATTGGTTGGTCTGAATTGGATCCTTTGAATACATTATTGGAGTTTATTGTTTCTGTGGGAGATTTCAACAGAAAGACTCACCAGTAAAAAGATTTTGGTGCATGGCTGATTGTTGCGCTGTCTCTATTCATTTGTGTATCATTTTTTACTTAGCTTTGTTAAGTGATGCAGTAGACAGGTGGTAATCTATTAAATATACATTGAAAGAAATAATCAACATAATACCGGTATTTGATATTTTTATTTGAGATTTGGAAATTTTGAAGGTAAGAAGTGTCCTGAATTAACCAACTGAAACTATCATTTTAATCCTAGCCTGAAGTCTAATAAAAAAAAAAAAAAACTAGTTATAGACGTGATATAAAAGTGTTAGTTATATACACACGTGTCCTTTAATTCAATTTGTTAACTAGTTTCTTTGATTGAGACACCGGACACTTAACTTCAATTACTAACTTCAAATTATCACATTTACCTTACGTGTGTAAAAACAATGCTCTATTTTCCCACAGTGAACTCTTTTTTTCCCACAGTGCCAGAGAAAATCCCACCTATGTGCGAAAAGACTCTTATAACTAAATTGGAAAATAGGTTTGGTTAGAATTTCCTGTATTTCTTCCTACCAGAGATGTACTGTTTTAATAAATGATGTTATTTATTAAAAGAATGATTCAGTAAGCTATCTTTTCTCTACACATTATTATAATATATCAAAAACATTAGAATATCATTGTAAGAATTTACAATAATCACGTCAAATCATGGAAATTCGTCAAATCATGGAAATATAACTAAAACATTGAATATGGAATTGTATTTTACTTTTAAAATTATAAATTTAAATATTTCAAAAATTTGATTAATAATATATGACATCGAATATTATTTTAACTATTTATGTTTGGGAGCTTCATCTGAAATTCCATTTAAATAAAGGTTTTTCATTTAAATATCCTATTTTAAAAAGAAGATTCCCTGATCATTATATCATTACAATGATTACTATCATTGACTACCATTATCAGGTGGGTAACTATCGTAAGTTGTTTCATAAATCACAGTCGAATAGTGACTCCACCCTATGGAAATTGCTTGCTATGAAAGGAAGTCAAATCATGTCCATGTTGCACTTATGTAGACACTATCAAACACATGATAAAACTATTGGTCAAACTCGTTCCATTTGTTATCAAACACTAAAATCGACAGTTTGAATAGATTCAACATGTTGGATTTTTTTTGTCAAAAAGTAGAATCGAAAACTAAGTTATTGTATATTTAGGTGATTACATTCATTAAACTGACATAGTATCATGCTTATGAGTGCTTCTTTGAGTAAATTCTAATACTAAATATATTTATTTGCTAAGCCTAGATATCAAACCAACGTTTGCAAACAGTTTTACAAACATCATGGCAGCGATTGGAAGCGGACACTAAAATCTGTTTGAATAAACTGGTTTAGTTTGACAAACAGTTTGATGAAGTGTTACCTGCGGCAAGTGTATAAGAAGGGAAAATACACATAAAGTTACTTTGTGTGTTGATTAGCATGACAGTACGACAAAGTAGTATTTATCATCTTCATCATAGGTAGCTCATTATTATAGGTAACTTTAGTTTGGTTTAACATTAATATTTATTAGATTCAACAAGTCTCTCATAGACTTTTAAAGAATCAGACTGTAAAAAAATCATTATAATATTTATTGTTACAATTTATACTGAATGTGTTTCTAATTACAACAAAAACACATACTCGAATAATGCAGTAATTATTCATTTCAGCATACCACGATTAAAGATAATGAATACTCCACCAAACAGACCGTGAATGTTGTCACGGTATGCCCCTCTGATATTCACTGCTAATATGTCTTCCTTTATTCCATTTCCTACCTCATATTCATATTTATTAGCCTTTGTATGTGTCCAGTGACTTGTGTCCAGAACAAACCACGCTATGACATCACCAATACTAATCAGTCATATCCTTTAATGGCTAATTAGAAGAACAGGTTATGCTTCGCCTGAACTTCAATTTGTAACAATAAGATATCATTAAAAGATAAAAATATTGTTAGCAAATTTGGCGCAGAAATGAATGTTATATTTTGCTATATTAATTAATATTATTTTCAATATTTTGCTTCATTGTGAATTTCAATGAAAGAAAATTTACTAAATCTGATACTTCAACAAATTTTTTTCCTGTGCCCATTTTTACCAACTGGTTTCCCCCAGTGCCCTCTTCTTTCCCACTGATTTTCCCCAGTGCCCTCTTCTTTCTCCAGCGTGTTCCTTAGTTCCCGTTTCCCCGGAAGTTGTCGTTATCTTTTTCCCAGGCGTGCACCACGCCCTAAGTGTGCGTGAGCATTGTTTGCAACACCCAAAAAAAGGCAGTCCGGTCCTAGGAAGGTGACTTCAGTAGCCTCTTAAAGGGAAACAAGCAGGAAACAAACAACAGGACAAGGGAATAGAACACAATCATTTGCTTCTTTATTCACATCTACACTTTTATTTTGAAGAACTACGCAAGACACAAATATTGGTAGGTTATGTCATTTTTTCATATATTTATGTCGATTTTTTTTTTATCGAATGGTACCTAGCTATAGTAAAATTCTATTTATTGAGGCAATTTAATATCAGAGATCTGTATCTATTGATAACACTTATGGAAAATATCATTGAAATTTTTGATGGTTAGATATTTGTTACAAGTTTCAAGTCGACTTTGACGTATATAATTTTTTTTTTTCGTTTTTTTTTTAAATCACATGATTCATTCACTAAACTGGACAGAGCCTAATTCAGTACAATCTTACTCAATATACCATAATTAATTGCAACCACCATCTTCAGAAATCCCATAGAGATAATCTTGCTATCCCGTTTCTTCCCACAATCAAATCTGCTCCCAATGAATGACAAGGTAATATTGAGACTGCCATCCATTGTGCATATTAATACTAGATGATTGTGGTGCGGTTTGAGGTTTCCCATGGTTTGGCACCACGCCTAACCTCCACCAACATTTAGTCAGGACATCGACAAGTGCTTTGGGTGCACGGCACCTGCTACCAGTTAACCACTTCCGAAACAGACAACATTGGCTGCTGAATACAGACCAAGGGTTTTTTGAACAGGAATTATATTATTTAATAAATTTTATCGATTTCGTTTTTTATAACTGTTTCATTTAATATTTTTTAGATATCTCTCTATTTGTGTAAAATAACTCATTTCCTTACTTAATACACATTCAATTAATGTACTTTACTTAATCAGTATGAATAGTATTACTGTGTGTACACAGAGTAAGTTCGATGAACTTGCCTATAGGCCCACCGGAGGAAATTCCTTCCATCTGCCACCTTACTGTGACAGGTGCTCTGGTAATAAGGAAGGTAATTTGATATCGGGATAGGAAGAAAAGATTATAACTATTAGAAACATGAAAGAGACTGAGACATCAATGGTAAAATTCCTTGCAGTGAATTAATATTAGATAATAATTTTATATTGATATTATTGATCGATATCGATGTAAATTATACATAGAATTAAATAACATTTTCTTACACCCATTGTTTGACGGTGGACAAACATTATCTCAATATTCGAGCAAAATTGGTTTAACCCTTTGTCTAGCGACTGTAATTGTTCAAAATGAGTCAGGCTAAATGACCTTCACGTTCAAGGTATTTATTAGTTACTTTTATTGAAGTGAGATCACTACTGTTATTTTACCACTGAATGATCTGGACTATTACATTGAGATGAATCTTCAGTTTTGAAATGAAAATGATGATGCAAATACAGTAGACAGATTAGGATTATTAATTGGTTTGCATATGAAAATTAATAAATCATTGAAATTCAATAATGGTACGTTACTTACTTTAACACAAGAAAATGTTATTGTTACTCAAGTAATGTATATATCATGTAACACTCTAGTATTACCAGTTCTAGTAACTTGATCGTGTTACCCCTGAAAGGATATACTCTATCCTGCTAAGTTTGTATATCAATCACATGTGCAGGAAGTGTTTCGTAGTTTACTTAATTATTTAAAATGTAGTTTGAGAATAATTACTTAAATGTGATTTAAGAATATTTTTAGAATCATAAAATTCAGACACGAAGATTGATATAAGCAATAGGGTATGATGCATATGGATTAGGTATTGTAAGTGCTGGACTAGTAAAATGATGTCCAAAACAATGAAGTACTGTAAGTGCTGGACTAGTACAATGATGTCCAAAACAATCCAGTACTGTAAGTGCTGGACTAGTAAAATGATGTCCAAAACAATGAAGTACTGTAAGTGCTGGACTAGTACAATGATGTCCAAAACAATCCAGTACTGTAAGTGCTGGACTAGTACAATGATGTCCAAAACAATCCAGTACTGTAAGTGCTGGACTAGTGCAATGATGTCCAAAACAATCCAGTACTGTAAGTGCTGGACTAGTAGAATGATGTCCAAAACAATCCAGTACTGTAAGTGCTGGACTAGTGCAATGATGTCCAAAACAATCCAGTACTGTAAGTGCTGGACTAGTGGAATGATGTCCAAAACAATCCAGTACTGTAAGTGCTGGACTAGTGCAATGATGTCCAAAACAATCCAGTACTGTAAGTGCTGGACTAGTAGAATGATGTCCAAAACAATCCAGTACTGTAAGTGCTGGACTAGTGCAATGATGTCCAAAACAATCCAGTACTGTAAGTGCTGGACTAGTACAATGATGTCCAAAACAATCCAGTACTGTAAGTGCTGGACTAGTACAATGATGTCCAAAACAATCCAGTACTGTAAGTACTGGACTAGTACAATGATGTCCAAAACAATCCAGTACTGTAAGTGCTGGACTAGTACAATGATGTCCAAAACAATCCAGTACTGTAAGTGCTGGACTAGTACAATGATGTCCAAAACAATCCAGTACTGTAAGTGCTGGACTAGTACAATACTGTCCAAAAGAATCCAGTACTGTAAGTGCTGGACTAGTACAATGATGTCCAAAACAATCCAGTACTGTAAGTACTGGACTAGTACAATGATGTCCAAAACAATCCAGTACTGTAAGTGCTGGACTAGTACAATGATGTCCAAAACAATCCAGTACTGTAAGTGCTGGACTAGTACAATACTGTCCAAAACAATCCAGTACTGTAAGTGCTGGACTAGTACAATAATATGCAATTCTTGAAAACAATTCAATTTTAAATAACTAACTTATTTTAAAAACGTGTACAATTAGTTCAAATAATAAATGTAGAATTTCATTTTAATATGAAAACAAAAAATAGTAACCTAAAGTTTTTTCTCTAATATTCATATCAATAAATTTTAATAGTATCTATTATTTTAACATTATTTTTGTTGCGCTTTGAACATGTATTTTCAATTTATAATGAATATGAATTTAACAATTCGGACCACCAATGCTCTATTTATTTATGTACTTATCACCTTCATAAATAATTATTATCTTCATAATATACACCCCTGAATATTTTAAGACAATAAATAGATTGTCAGGCTTCCATTTATTTGGAAACTAAACTTTAACAACTACAATAATTCCGTTTTTATTAAATATAAACGATTTTAATTGACAAGTTAATGAACCTTTATCTTATTTCTATAATGCGGACTCTAAAATTTGCTTCAGTTTTACATTTTTGTGTTAAGAAATGCTCCTAGTTTTTTAGACTAAAACTGGTTATTTGGGAGATATCACGAGGTTTTATTGATTAAAATTAATATTCCCATAGTGGTATCTTTTTGTTTGATAGTACACGCAATGCTCCACTGCTTATACAGCGTTTTATTTTATTTAATGATAGTGTAATGACTGTGATTTCACTGTATGCACAAAAGTGATTTCTTTTAGTCGAATGGAATCACACTTCTCGTTATTTATTTTATATTGAGTAAATAGAACAATTCACAGTACATTAATTTAGGGAAACTCTGAGGAAATACGAAGTAATTAGTTATAGCAGTACTTTGTAGGTATAGTGAAAAATATAGTATAATGAGAGAATTGTCTGTCTGTCTGTCCGTCCGAAGCCTTTGGTGATTATAAAAAACTAATATATTTTACTTTGTGGTAGTTTCATGGCTATTTGTCACACTATAATAATAATGTTTTATTAAATCATAGTTTTGACTTTAGAGAGTAAAATTAATCATTTTATTTGTACTGATAATACGTACTGGCATTTAAATATAAACCTAAACACATTCTATTAATTCAATTAGCAATGGATGAACAGCAGTTAGTGTACTAACTGAAATACTGTAAACCTCTAGTTTATATCTGGAGAAAAGAGAGGACCCATCTTCTTTGGCCCCACCACAAATATCGTCTGTGTAGGAAAAATTTCCTCTTAAATTATTCATTGTATAACTTTCTTTGGAAATTTAAAATAGTTTTTAATACTTGTTTTTAATAGAAAAATATTGTCTTTTTAAAAAAAAAACTTAATATGTTAACCCATTATTGGACATTTACCGATAAACTCATCAGATTGGTCTAAGTTTTTAGTATGTCGTATTTTAACACTTTTTTCAAGAAATTTTTATTCGTGTGAATTTCCTTCATATTTTTTTTTGAAAAACAACTTTTTTTTAAACTAATATTTATTTTTTATTGATTATTTGAAAGATAACGAAGTCTGTTATTGTCTGTGGTTTATTATTACGATATAATGGTAGCTAAACTTGTGAGGAAAATAATGAACGAAAATAATGGTGTATCACTCGAGTGAAACTTGCCCGATAGATGGTTTCAACACGTGTAATTGTTAACCGGTTCAAATGTAAGATATAAGTTAGTCGTGTTTTTCTATTTGGAGTGCTATATAATGAATATCTTTAATTAATAATGTTCAATTTATATAATACAAATCAATACAAAATTGAAATAAATCTTAATCTATACTTTTCTATTATAAAAAAAGGTGTGTACATTGATTTTTAGTTTCAATTATCGCACTTATAATTCGAAACTAACATTATTGTGACCGGTAATAGATCTGTCCGGTAATACATCAGACTCGTGCTAGAGCTTAACCTGTTTCATCGAACCGAAAAATTAGCTCAGTGTTAAATATCGAATTTAGGATATCTTGCGTGACGTCATAATTAGTCAGTCAGCAGAATTTGAAATGTTAATTATACTCAGAAAATTTGTGTTATATACGAGGTTATGATTTTTACGGTGACAATATTTAAAGTGAGAAGGGAAAGTTCTTAGTTATCGAACATTTCCTCATTTTTGATTATATAAAACATAAATAATTTACAATTTTGAAATTGAATTGTTATTTTGAATTATATATTTTTATACATAATTGAAAATGCGTAACCGTCCGATAACACGGAACTTACCCCTATATCATTTGGAAATTACGAATCTACACATAAAATAATAATTACTATATGATGAATTATGTTTTTCATTCATATAATTTAAGTTCATTCGCTAATTGGAAGGTAAACTAATTTTAGAGGATAATAATCAACAACAATATTATAAATTTATTTTTCTTTCTTATAAGTATAGTCCTTCTTTTGAAAAGAAAGACTGGTTTTTATTTGAAATGATTTTTATAAAATATTTCCCAAGTTTTGTAATCTTTTATGGATTGAATTTTTTTTTCCCCGAATTTCAAAAGGACCCTACGACAATTTTGATATTTGAAAATTCATCAACTCATCTATGCGATGAAAATTTTAACATTCATATTTTGTTATTCAACATTTATTTGAAATACTTCATGTATCACATTCTTAAATTATTATATGTGATCCATTAAAAAAATAGTAAAATATAATTTAATTAAGATTGTTTATTTAGTTTTCGAGGAAAAGCCGTCGAAATTCTATATCCAAATTTTATTCAATCTTTACGAATGTTTACATAATTCTATATACCATTGAAAGAATTAACTCTGGTGTATCATTTAAATAGAGAAATAAAATAAATAGATACGAATAAGAAAATCGTTAGGAGAATATAATTTTCTTATATAAACATAGTGATTTATATAATAGTGTATTTCAAGGTTTTAACTCATGTAAACCTATTTTTTACGATATTCTTTACGTATTTTTGCCAACTTGTATGGATGTAAATTATATAAAAAAAACATTACACGACCTAAATCGATTTTAAGGTTTGTTTTAGATAAATACATGCACAGTTATTATATACAATTTGTACACACAGAAATAGCAGAGAAGTTGCATGCAGGTTTGTTCATCCAAAGTGTGATGTATTGAACTGTAACACGTCCAATGAACACCTACATAGTGTCGGGGCCGATAACTAGAGACTGCATAGGCTTATCTAGCGCCAACTACTGCCAGCAACCAATTCCACTGCTGGAAATGGCATCACAAAGTGCTGGCATTAGTCAATCTGCTCAGAACTGGACTAGTGTTTAAATGAAAAGCATTCAGAGATGTTGTTTATGAAGCTGATGCATGAATACAGTTCGGTTTTATTTTTGGAGCAACTGTAGTGTATTCATTTTCTTTGTCCTTTTTATGGACATTATATCTGTAAAGAAAACTGGTTCTCTTTATTTAACACGTGGTAAATATATGGATTAATAAATACAATGAATCGAGTTTTTGAAGATGTTTTTGATTAACGCTTTAGGCACTGAATGCATTTGAGCGTCAAAAACAAGAGCGCATACATGTGCTCTAATATATAAAAGAATACACTTGTTTTACCCGGTCGCTTAACGAATATACATCAAAAAAAAACCTGGTTGGCATGAAGGGTTAACCCTGTGCGCTCTGAATCATCTTGACCTCTTTAAAAATTTGAAAACAGTTCAAATCAATTTGGAATAGCATGATTCGTTCCAAGAGTTTAACTTCAGATTACTTTTTTCTGGTCATTTCCTTTTATTGCGTGATGGACCATTTCTCCGCGTGAGAGAAAATTACCATCGCCTTATCGAAGATTTTAGCATATCGGGGGTATTTACCCACCAATATCTTCGCTGATATTCTTATTGGGCATTTTTATTGTTGCATTTATTTGTATTTTATAGTATTTAGGCTCATCAATGTTTGATTTGATATGTTTTGAAGTAAGTAACTAATAATGAATTATTAAGAAACGAAAATATCTTCTCGCTATGAAGCTGAAATCATTTAAAGTTGAATATTTATTAATATTAATTAGATATTGTAATAAAAGTTTAGTCATTTCTCAATTTATTAAATAAGACACCGAATAATTTTCAGTCTAACAAAGCGTACATTATAACTACAATTGACCGTTAATGGAAAATAAATAATTAAGTCCCTACCAAAAATGTATCGTATTTATTATGTACCTCCATATTTTCTGGAATATTCTCATGAACATCTCTATAGGAATTGTTTTTAATCTTATTAGAGGTTCAGAACCCAAAGGTTTCCTATATTCATTCATCAAAACCTTAGTAGTTAAATAATTAAATGCACTATTCTAATTCTTCAAAATCAAAACAAATACATGTAAATAACTACATACTTTTTTAGTGCACAAAATGTACCACGCATCTTTTACACACAAAATCACAGTGAAGAAAAAAGAAAACCCAACAAAATATGAATTTCCCGCTAAAATATGAAACTGACTCACCAAAACCCTGGATTAGGTGAGTTAGAACTCCTGGGTTCGGTGAGTTTTCGAACTCAGGTTATGATTTATTTTAGTGGACAATCACCAATTCATCTGACAATAATCTCCTATGAACCTAATGTTAATTTCATTTCAGGAAATATCCGTTAACATAAATTTCCCCATCCAACTCTGTCATTATTATCAAATCAGTTTTTGATATCTTAAGCACCCTCTACATGCAATGGAAATGTAACTAACTCTCGAACAGACCGCCAGGGTCAGTCATGACTCTGTTTATAGTGTTAAAGGGAGTACTATAGTGGCTTGGTAGCCCTTATAGTAAAATACGTACTATAGTGGCTTGATAGTCTTTACAGTAAAATACGTACTATAGTGGCTTGGTAGTCTTTATAGTAAAATACGTACTATAGTGGTTTGATAGTCTTTACAGTAAAATACGTACTATAGTGGCTTGGTAGTCTTTATAGTAAAATACGTACTATAGTGGCTTGATAGTCTTTATAGCAAAATACGTACTATAGTGGCTTGATAGTCTTTATAGTAAAATACGTACTATAGTGGCTTGATAGTCTTTATAGCAAAATACGTACTATAGTGGCTTGATAGTCTTTATAGTAAAATACGTACTATAGTGGCTTGATAGTCTTTATAGTAAAATACGTACTATAGTGGCTTGATAGTCTTTATAGTAAAATACGTACTATAGTGGCTTGATAGTCTTTATAGTAAAATATATACTATAGTGGCTTGATAGTCCTTATACAGGGTGACGCACAAAAAAGGTTCACCCAATTTTTCAATAAATATAAATATTGTATTTATAAGTAAATAAAAAATACAGTGTATAAAGAAGAATCAGAAATTTTATTTTTTACGGGTATCCCATTCTACCACCCTCATGTGCCTATATACCGTTATGGGGAATAAACAGAAACTTCGACACAGATATTAATAGATCAGCGTTCAAAGAGCCCATTTAACCTCTGTTGATTTTAAGTTATATTAAAATTTAAAGTGAAGGGTGATGTTCTAAATTCTATTCCATAATGTCTTGATAGTTTTTGTCTGAAAGCTGCCATGGCATTGATTGAGAATTAGGGTGTTGCCTAATTACCTCACTTTGCTGGGTAGGTGGTGGTTCGTTATCTATTGTTGGGTTATTAATAATGATACGAAATTTCATAAAATAACCAAAAAATGAAACTGTTTATTCAGTATATACTGATAGATATATCAAGAAAATAAATTAACTTTCATAGTAATAAATATTTACAAAAAAAAATTTATTAAAAAAAAATTAATTTAAATTCTTCATATCTAGTAACTATTTACCTCGAATATAACATTTTCTGTAAGTTTTAGTGAGGATGTAAGAGGTTTGCATGTTCGTATCTCTTCACGGTGTTTGGGATTAATCGACTTGATTGAAATGTTGTTTGTCGGAAATCTTTCCAATTGCAATAGTTCGATAGAAGTGTCAGCAATTATGGCCTCTCAGGTGAAAACATTAATTAACCCTACCTGTAGAGTGTACAGGTCTGACCACTAAGATGTTTACCTGTGGAGGCAGACCGAAAGTGAGACATTAACTTCAGTAAGATTAGATTATGATGTGACCTAATCTATGTATAGTAATTTTCTAAGAGTTAGTTAGATTTAAATTACTGTAGAGAGAGGAACAATAAAGTCATTGAAAATAACATTGATGTGGATGTACAATAATGCATTAACTTTTTCACTATTATCTTACGGAAGGTGTAATTAAATAGATACTGTGACTGTGATTATGTCCGCGATTTGAAATAAGCAAAAAAAATACACAAAATGTTAATTAATTAGTACTATAGCAACTATTGTTAACTAGTGCTATATCAGTGTTAAATAGTTTTATAACACTAGTTAACTAGTGCTAGTTAACTAGTGTTATAACACTAGTTAACTAGTGCTATAACACTAGTTAACACTGCTATAGCACTAGTTAACTAGTGCTATAACACTAGTTAACACTGTTATAGCACTAGTTAACTAGTGCTATAACACTAGTTAACACTGTTATAACACTAGTTAACTAGTGCTATAACACTAGTTAACACTGTTATAACACTAGTTAACTAGTGTTATAACACTAGTTAACACTGTTATAGCACTAGTTAACTAGTGCTATAACACTAGTTAACACTGCTATAGCACTAGTTAACTAGTGCTATAACACTAGTTAACTAGTGTTATAGCACTAGTTAACTAGTGCTATAACACTAGTTAACACTGTTATAACACTAGTTAACTAGTGTTATAACACTAGTTAACTAGTGCATCGCTCGGTTCCAATGAAGAGTCTTTTGCGTGTAACCTTCCTTATGACCTGTTACATGCAATGGATAGGTGTACTATCACTATGAAACTAACTCACCATTAATAGGGTGATATTATTCAGCTATTAGCTATAAATAATAGTCCTATTTTATCAGTGTATTTCACAAATTGTGCACCTTATGGTCATCGCAGAGCAGTACACGACACAGAGCACTCAGTGTACCCACTAGATAGTGTACCATAGATAGTGTATCTCAATCGAGATTTTAAAGCACTGCGATGAACAGGTAAAATGAAGTCATCAAGATGTTAGATTGCATTCTGATTATTAGAGCCCAGGGGAAAATTTATGGTGGGGAAAGGAGAGATTGTGTTAGGTCTCCCATTATCTTCTTTGGCCCCACCATAACTTACGCTATAAGTTATTATGAGTATAAATTTATAGCTACAGTTATAATGTTTAAGTAGTCTAAAAGGTACAGTGGATGGTATATTTTGATGATTTATTCACTATGTTTGTCAATGACACATCCATGTGTGTCATCTGACACTAGTAACACACTTTTACGTCACATCTTTTGACATGACACATTTTTTATTTTATGTGACTTTTATTTTACGCTAATGTGTCATAACGACACACGGCACTTGATACAACGATGTATCACTCCTCCCCAGAAAGAAATTTATAGTGGGGCCATAGAAGATCGAATAGGGACGCAATTCTCTAAGGCCCCACCATATCTCTACTTTCTGTGTAAAATACTACACAAATAGCAAAATGAAATTTTCTTCACGGCATCCCTGTTTGAGAAAGGAGCTTTTTCCTCTTTTTTAAAGTTACCCCAGAGACCGATAGTATTCATGTCACATCAGACGGTAACGGGTTACCAGAGAGTAACCATAGCCAATGAGTAATAGCTGTGACTAATTGGTTAGATACTCCTGTGAGTGATGTGCTCAACTCATAAGTGTTCCTTGCTGTGATGGGTATGAATTACCATCATATATTCCACATACAGAATATTACCATCTTTGATGAGCTTCATTTTACTGTATGATGTTCAATTCAAGTTATTCATTTCGGTACAGATTCTTCTTAAATGATCATTCAGTTGATTGACTAGTGAATCACTCACTCCGCAGTCTAGTAATTCAGCACTACCAGGCAGTCAATTTGACTGCTTTTTACTTTCCAAATATTTGTTTCTCATAAATTATTATAGTTAAATATTTTAATTTTAATTTCTAATATGGAGACACTAAACGATATAATTAATATTATTTATTTTTAATTTATATCGGTATCCTTGATGCATAAAAGTTTATTTGATCTAATTATTATTTTATCATTTATAGCCTTACCTTATATCAAAAATATAAAAGATTCAACTATCTACTAATAATAACTTATGAGATACAGATGTTTGAAGAGTAAAAAGCAGTCAAATTGACTGGTTGGTAGTTCTAGTTTAAAAAAATAAATTGTCTGGTACATCGAAACAGTCGGAAAAGATAATCCCCGATAGATGATGAATCATAATTTATTATGAATTTAATCAGTATTCATTTCTTTGCCTACACTCTATATTTAGTCTAATAAAATTAATATAATAAAACAATTCTCCTTTTATCCTTCATTTGTTAATGTACTCTAAATATAAAGTAATTAATCGTACATTTACATTAGTTTTTCTCTATAGGAATTAATTTATGTGTCTATAACACAGAACCTAAATGCCTTTGGAAGAAAATGTTCTTTTATTCTTTAGATATTATATCAATGATAATTTGTAAATACATTTAGATTTTATAGACAGATAAGCGTTTCTATAATTAAAGTGCATGGTATTCACAGTTTTTCTTGATTTTTGTTATCGAGCTTTTTGTTATAATCTACACAGGGTATTATTGTATTTTAGGTCCTGCACCGATGATAATTTATATAGGCAAAAGGAGCCATTTTAAGACGTTTTTAAATATTGTGGGGATATGCATCGTTTTCGAGATATATCGCAATTATATTTCCGTATGTTTGGTTATGTTGATTTGGTTATAGTGCTAGTTAGTTTAGTCTACTAAAAAAAGAAATAAATATCTTAGTGCAATCACTAGTTTGTTGTTCTGCTCACTTCATGATAGCTTGATGACCTGAAAAAGGGGTAGCACGGCCCCCCTATATACATATATTTGTTTTTATATCAGTAATGAACTACAAATAAAACGAAGCATTTTCCCAAAAAATGGTATTCGTGAAAAAAGTGCCAAAATATAGCGTAATATGCTGCCGGATTTAAACTACATTATAACTTATATATTTCAACCACTATTATTTTTCAATATTGTTTTATAGCTGCTACAGTTTTAATACAAAATAAAATGTTTAAATAGGTAAAAAGAAAATTGTTTCCATTAACAAGACGCTAGCACCATTTGTATGTATAAATAATTCTTTCTATATAACAATAACACAGTTGAACAGTAGTACCTGTACCTTATTGAACGCTACTTCATAGAGCACTTTTGAAAGTAAATTATACAGTATACAGTAAGTGAAGGTATACACAGTCATACGGGCGCTAAAGAAACTGTATAATGACTATAGGTTTTTTATTAATTCGTCGGCACAGTCCATCAAAGCTTAAGCTAAATGAGCTTAAACTTATCTTAATTATCTTGGAGGCATTGTGGTGAAGGGGAGAGAGTAGATATGGTGGGGCTATAGGAGATCTTCTATGGAATCACCATAATTTTCTGTTTGGGTATAGAATCTTCATTAATTATAATTTCATGTAATTTAAATTTTCATGAAATATATATTTAAACACCAATGGGTAGGAGTTAGTATCTTAATTATTTAATCAACCAATGACGTCACAGGACAATTAAAGGAAATTCTTTTAATTTGTTAGTTACAGCATAATTCTAACGTTAAATGTTAGATTATTTTAATAGATTAATTTGAACAAAATTCTTAATTTTGAAAATAATTTGTCATCTTCTGAACTTTTCTTTATTAGTTTAGCAATAATTCAGATTCAGTTGTCTAAATCTCTTCATTTGACTAGTTTCAGTGGCAAATCACAGTGCAGTTCACTGGGACTCAATTTAACTAACTATTCAGAATGGACTTTACAAATAATTCTAATTATTTCTTTAATATAAAAGGATATAAAATAAGTAATATCTTGAATTTATAATGCATTCCTAGTATATTCTACAGGTACTATCGATAAAAAAGTTTTTGATACACCTCTTTTATTCTAATTGTTCTGTTGTATTGGACAAGAAACGGTAAACTTTCTCCAGAAAAGATCTATCATATTTTTCTGATTAACATTGAAAAGCAACTGAAAATCAAAACAGTTTCTATGACTGAAATAAATAAGTTATATTAATTCGTGACCTCTATTTATAATAATTCTAATTGACATGCTTTGAAATGAATAGGAGTTAATTAAGTATGATATGAGCTTAATTAGATGTATTGTGAAAGTGATGAGGTATTTAGTATATAAAATGTAGTGTATTATGTTGATGTACTTGATTGTTGCCATGTACTTGAATGTAGTCATGTACTTGAATGCAGTCATGTACTTGAATGTAGTCATGTACTTGAATGCAGTCATGTACTTGAATGTAGTCATGTACTTGATTGTTATCATGTACTTTAATGTGCCTATGTTCTTGAATGTAGTCCTGTACTTGAATTCAATAAATTATGTAATTTAAAGTTAAAAAATAAAGAACGTATATATGAATATACAAATAATATGCCACTCCTTAAAGATATAACAATCATCAATAATTTATAGTGATAATATTTTTTCTCTTTAATTATTACAATAAAAGTTTATGAGACTTGAGAAATATATAGGCCTATATTGATAAAAAAATAATAGGTTATTGAAATGCAAATAGAGTAAAGGACCAATCGAACACTAGAGAGTGAAAGGTCTAAAATTAAATGGTAGGTAAATTCTTTACATTATATTTTCCTTCCGGTTGATTCGTTATAATTTTTTAAGGTGAGATAATTGTTTTTTTTTGTTAATAGTTTCTTTTGTAATAAATATAATTTCGATGGTTTTACTTCATTCATTTACATCCACAAGTAGTTAGACATATTTGGACATAATTTATTGGAATATATTTCATATTGATGGAAACATTGTTATATTTTGTTAAATATTATTAATGATTATGGGATATATTAAGATAATATTCTGCTAACTGTGATTCTAATCTGGTTAACATTAAAGCATTCTAATTACTTATATACATATACTGTAACTAATAAATAAACTGCATTGTAAATCATGACCTAGTTCAAATAAATCATTATATTTAAATGAATGAAAGTTATTATCCTTTGCAGACTAATTATCTATGAAATAGTACACACTACAGTGTGTTATCAGTGCAGATAACACACTACTGATATATCTACACACTCTGAGAAGTACATCAAATCTATTATTAAAATGATTTACAATTAATTCAATCAATCACTGAGAAATTAATGATTGAAGTCATAATACTGTCAAACTTTTAGTCAAAAAGCATCGTAAGATGGTGTGTACTAGGTAGATATACACTGTGATGGTGTGTACTAGGTAGATATACACTGTGATGGTGTGTACTAGGTAGGTATACACTGTGATGGTGTGTACTAGGTAGATATACACTGTGATGGTGTGTACTAGGTAGATATACACTGTGATGGTGTGTACTAGGTAGATATACACTGTGATGGTGTGTACTAGGTAGGTATACACTGTGATGGTGTGTACTAGGTAGATATACACTGTGATGGTGTGTACTAGGTAGGTATACACTGTGATGGTGTGTACTAGGTAGATATACACTGTGATGGTGTGTACTAGGTAGGTATACACTGTGATGGTGTGTACTAGGTAGATATACACTGTGATGGTGTGTACTAGGTAGATATACACTGTGATGGTGTGTACTAGGTAGGTATACACTGTGATGGTGTGTACTAGGTAGATATACACTGTGATGGTGTGTACTAGGTAGGTATACACTGTGATGGTGTGTACTAGGTAGATATACACTGTGATGGTGTGTACTAGGTAGGTATACACTGTGATGGTGTGTACTAGGTAGATATACACTGTGATGGTGTGTACTAGGTAGGTATACACTGTGATGGTGTGTACTAGGTAGGTATACACTGTGATGGTGTGTACTAGGTAGATATACACTGTGATGGTGTGTACTAGGTAGGTATACACTGTGATGGTGTGTACTAGGTAGGTATACACTGTGATGGTGTGTACTAGGTAGGTATACACTGTGATGGTGTGTACTAGGTAGGTACACACTGTGTGGTGTGTACTAGGTAGGTACACACCGTGTGGTGTGTACTAGGTAGATACACACCGTGTGGTGTGTACTAGGTAGGTACACACTGTGTGGTGTGTACTAGGTAGGTACACACCGTGTGGTGTGTACTAGGTAGGTACACACCGTGTAGTGTGTACTGGTTAGATACACACCGTGTGGTGTGTACTAGGTAGATACACACCGTACGGTGTGTACTAGGTAGATACACACCGTGTGGTGTGTACTAGGTAGATACACACCGTGTAGTGTGTACTAGTTAGATACACACCGTGTGGTGTGTACTAGGTAGGTCTCTAAGTACAAAGTAAGTCATTTCTGCTGGTTGGGTTAAGCAGGGACTAGCATGCTGGTAATGACTGCACCGACACGATACAATTAAGCCATTTGCTGGGGTGGGGGGCCAGAGGGGGATGAACATGTGGGAGGGGAGGGGGGGGGGGGGCAACGGGTGGAATATTCGTGTATGGTGGTTATAGAAATATCTTTGTACCTTATTTAGAATAATTTCAATTATTGTGATTTTTATTTATAAACTGAATGATTGATATCAGTTATTTATGTGTTTATATTTCTATTGATGTATTTCCGCTACTGTATTTTAAACATATTTTTATATTTAAAAATGTATCCGAAATATTTCAAAATAAGGAGTAAATCATAGCTTCATAATCAACACAATCTATTTTCTATTAACTTTTATAACTTAATTCTCATCAACTATAGGTTCATATTTCGGGAAATTATTCATGAATTCAATTCTTGTCTGATTTTCTACTCTATTTTTTGATTAGATGTTAATTATTGTAATGAGATGAAGTTCTCAGGTGATAATTTTATCGACAGCCTGTGACAGGTGTGGGAAATTAGGGAAACTAAAGAAACTCACAATTTTAAAAGTTACACGTGGCCATAAAGTGAAAATAATAACCAGCCAAATTTATAGAATAATATTAACCAATTTCAATATTTATCTAATATTGCTTTTTAAATTAGAAATTAATTTGATACTTTTCGTGAAAGGGGGGCAACTATATGGTGTGGCCATAGAAGATTAGGAGGGTCAGAGTTTGAATTGCTACAGTAATTACTACAGTATTTCAAATATTCGAATTTACATGGTTATTTCCTCCTAAGTCTATTTTCATAAATTAATTTCTATTATTAAATACCCTAATGAAAAAAAGGAAATAATAAAATTTCGTTACAAAATTATGTAATAAATAAAAGCATTAAAACAAAGCACTTTTTTTAATAATTACCTCAACACTAACATATTTGTAAGTTATTTTTTCCTAACTAAAGGATTCGTAGGATCATTTTTGAAATAATAAGAAGCAGGGTCTTTCGCACGATTCACCGCCCTAATGAGAGGTTAGTAGGTGCTAAGAGCGGCCAAAACCCGCTATTAGGTGACCTATTGCCCGCCCGACAACTCTAGGAATTCAAAACCTACAATTCGGACAGAGCAAAAAAAGTAAAAAGTGCGATAGGCGGTAATAAAGATATACAGACACATTAGTGTAAAGGTGTTAAACTTTTCTATATCTAAGATTAGGTATACAGTGAATTCAGAGTTAACGGATAGTTACTCATTTGCGACCATATTGCAAAAAAGTACTTTAATAAAAATAAAAGTTTTTTTATTATATGATCGAACATGTGGAACCGTCCTATAATTTTGGATCTACCCTAATGTGTTTAGCAAATTTTTTTTTCCATTGAATTCACATATACATTTCAAAGGAGTACCCAGTCAGTAATTTCAGTAGGGGTACAGAGTAATAAGTTGGTCCCTCTTAATCGTCGGTTGCCTCATATAGTTTTCTGTTTGGGTAGGCATGAGCTAAACATAGATAAGTAAGAGTGTGTTTTACAGCTATTGTCAGTATTATGCCTTTTTGTATATTACATAACTGCTTGAGAAAGAGAATTTGTTAAATAAATTACAAAGGTCATCTAAATAAATGAATAAATCTACTGACAATTCTATTTCTACAGCTAGATTATCTACCTCTAAATAGAAGTGATGCCTATATATCTACAGCTACGCTATCTACCTCTAAAGTCTAAGTAGAAGTGACGCCTCCATCTTACATCAAATAGATTATCTACCTCTAAATAGAAGTGATGCCTCTATATCTACAAATAGATTATCTACCTCTAAATAGAAGTGACGCTAATTATCTAAAATTCAGGTATTTGTTCTATCGTAACTATGATAACGCGTCAGTGAGGTTATACCCAGTGAGAAAATTATGGTGGGGCATTAGAAGATTAAAGTAGAAATTCGATGGTTCTAACATAACTTTCTCTGTGGGTTGTGTAATAAAGTAATAGATTGGTAAAACGGTAAGCATTGATTATTTTGAAGTTTTATTTCTGACTTTTTTAACTCGATTCTGACTTTTTCTTTACCGAAATAATACTATTTTACGTTAAAAAAGTAGTGAAGAAATGTAGGGTAAATTACGAATTATCGGTCAGTACTACAACCTCGGTCATATAAGAAAAAACAATATATAAATTGTTATTATTAGATAGCAATGTGTAATAATAACAATTTTTATATTTTTTTTCTTATATGACCGAAGATGTAACACTGACCGATAATTCGTAACTTACCCTAGTGAGATAATCGACTGGCACGGCGGGTCAAATCTTTATATTCAATTGGAGCTGGTGAATGGTCATTTTGCCCCAAAGTGAGGTTACTCTGACCTTGAGCGGGTCAATTGAACTTCATAAACAAGGCCAACATAAACAAACAAATTGACCAGCTAAGATGGTCACTTTGACTCCATTTCTTTCTGAGTCTGTGTCCGATTTATTTATAGGTGCCCTTCCAGTAATATTTGTTACTGTCCTAATCAATGAGGCTAATGTTTCTTATCATTTTGCTGTAAATCCCATGAAATTTGATATATTTTATATATAGCATATTTTTAATTTTACATGTTTTTTCGAGATTTTTATAATCAAAACTATTTTACTTCCGACTTGCTAATTTTCAGCATGAAGAAAAAGAATGTACACCGTTTGTTTTGAATGTCAACTATAGGTAGGTATAATCAATTAAATAATCTTTTAAATTTTAAAGGTATAATATTGGATAGCATTATAGAGTTTATATACTTCATTGAATAATTTAAATCTCAAACGAAGACCGAACATGCATTGTTTGTTTATAAAATTCAAATTGGAAATCAAAACGAAGAGTGTACAATCTTTTTCTTCAACGTCAGATTAGTGTTTCGTACAGTTGTTGTACAAAGAGAATTAAAACTTTAAAAGCATATAAATTAATATATGCAGAACGTAATTTTATGCGGTTTGCTAATAAGGATCATAGACTTTAGTAAAATGATATAATGCAAGAATTTTTTTTCCTGGAGCCTGGGGAGGACCTTGAAGTTAGTAATTGAATTATGACGATAAAATTATAAGATATAATATGTATATATTTATATAAATGGAGTTATTCTACTGGTCAAGGAGATGGTACTTCTTTATTACTAATGAAATACTAAGTAGTGAACAGGGCTAAAGAAAATAAATTAATATGGTAATGTAACTTATTATATGAATTACAATTTAATTACAATCCAAAATTCGTTACAAAATTACGCCATACCTCAATCAAACATACTATAACTAAATAAATAGGACTACTGATCAACAATTAAGATTTCTTTTCTATTTCCTTTGTATTCCAAATCATATAAAACCTATTTTTTACTTTATAGAATTAAATTAAATTATGAGAACTGTAATTTGGTACAATAAAACTACTCTTTCGATCCATTGTATTATTATTGTCACAAAAAAAAACAATTGAAGTCATCTATCGTTTGTATTTATTTCTGTTGTTATAAAGGTAACAGGTATAAAGGTTGCCAAAGTCAGTCCCGACATAGACCGGTAGCTCATTACCGTGTACCTACAAAGTAATTACCGGATCGATATTTATTACCGAAAATAAGCCATGGTGGTTGTTGTTCGCATCACGAGTGGGACATAAGTCAAAAGTTAACTAGGGCGAAATCACGCCGTATATTGATATGACTTGGCTCATCGAATTGCATGGCCTGGAATCTGAAAAGAAGAATGCTTTGAACTTTAAAATATAAATTCTATATGTATTATCTTCGTAAATAACTCTTTTTGAAGAATATATATATTAGAATTGTGGCGCTTTGAAACCTGAAATATCGAAATGATGGGATAAAATATGTTTTGACTCGGTATATATAAATAAATTTTGTAGTTACATGGAAAATTATATTAAATAAAATACAAGCAACATTTGTGTTTTTTTTATAGTAATTTTGTATATAATTACAAGGTTTACTATGTGCATATTGCGACCAAGTCAAAGCACATGTGCATAGAATAACAAATAACTCTTTTTTCGTGTGTCTGAAAATCTTTCTTTTGCTATTACATTTCTTCTTAGAGAATGCCTCAATATCACACGAATTAGTCCCTTTTAAAGTATAGAGAACAAAAGTAATTTGGAAATCGCGTGCTGAAGATTTTCACGCTCAACCCAGTGATAATAACCAAAACAAATCTAGAGATTTATCAAAGTATTATAATTCGAACATTAGATATATAGTTTCGGAGAAAAAAATTATGTACTCCTACTATAGTGCATTTGTCCGTTAGGAATAACTGGCCTGGTAGACAATTATGGTAGGATACAAAAAAGATTACGAAACACCCTACATAATCTTATACAGTATTCAAAATCCAGTTCAGTCAGTCCTTGCGAAATGAAGAATTTTGTAGTAATTTCACAAGAATATAGATTGAAAAATCCTGCATTTGACAGTCAATATTTTATACAGCCAAAAAATTATAATTCATTCAAACAAAATTTGAATTTCGCGCAACAATAATTACTCAATCAACCTAAAAATTACGCCTGATTCAAATTCAGTTTTCTCTTTTTTTATCGTTGTGTAGTTCGTGTTGAGCTACCAAAGAAAGAATTAGGAAGGCAATCAGAGTAAATTAGTATGCGCAATGATAAACATCTTCAACATACCATGGGCAATATAGGTACTGCATTTTCTGCACTATTGGGTGGAAGCAGAACCAAATGGATTCTCTCTGACGTCGTGTGCCCATTCCTGGGTGGTCCGACAGACAGCTACACTAACTAGCTGTTTATGAACTGGAAAGACATACTCATCACAATGCAATTATAATCACAGACTTTGGCAGAAAATATATCTTTGTATGAATACATTTGCAGGATACGGTTTCTTGTGGTCCGTTGTAAGTGATTTCATATTCCAGTTTGTAACCTTTGATCAGGAAAAATTGAGATTATATTAATTGTTCGCTTATATGAATGAATAAATAATGACAATACATTATAGTCAATAATGCATGTATGTAATAAATATTTAATACAATATATGTAATTATTATAATAAAGAGTCACTGTGATGATGTACAATCAGAGAAAAGAGTCACTGAGATGATGTACTATCAGAAAAAAGAGTCACTGTGATGATGTACTATCAGAGAAAAGAGTCACTGTGATGATGTACTATCAGAGAAAAGAGTCACTGTGATGATGTACTATCAGAGAAAAGTGTCACTGTGATGATGTACTATCAGAGAAAAGAGTCACTGTGTAGATGTACTATCAGAGAAAAGAGTCACTGTGATGATGTACTATCAGAGAAAAGAGTCACTGTGATGATGTACTATCAGAGAAAAGAGTCACTGTGATGATGTACTATCAGAGAAAAGAGTCACTGTGTAGATGTACTATCAGAGAAAAGAGTCACTGTGATGATGTACTATCAGAGAAAAGAGTCACTGTGATGATGTACTATTAGAGAAAAGAGTCACTGTGAAGATGTACTATCAGAGAAAAGAGTCACTGTGATGATGTACTATCAGAAAAAAGAATCACTGTTATGATGTACTGTCAGAGAAAAGAGTCACTGTGATGATATACTATCAGAGAAAAGAGTCACTGTGATGATGTACTATTAGAGAAAAGAGTCACTGTGAAGATGTACTATCAGAGAAAAGAGTCACTGTGATGATGTACTATCAGAAAAAAGAATCACTGTTATGATGTACTGTCAGAGAAAAGAGTCACTGTGATGATGTACTATCAGAGGAAAGAGTCACTGTGATGATGTACTATCAGAAAAAAGAATCACTGTTATGATGTACTGTCAGAGAAAAGAGTCACTGTGATGATGTACTATCAGAGGAAAGAGTCACTGTGATGATGTACTATCAGAGAAAAGAGTCACTGTGATGATGTACTATCAGAGAAAAGAGTCACTGTGATGATGTACTATCAGAGAAAAGAGTCACTGTGATGATGTACTATCAGAGAAAAGAGTCACTGTGATGATGTACTATCAGAGAAAAGAGTCACTGTGATGATGTACTATCAGAGAAAAGAGTCACTGTGATGATGTACTATCAGAGAAAAGAGTCACTCAGACCCTTAATTCATAAATGTTATGTCTAATTGTAAAATATCTACAAGCATCAGTATAAGTCTCTCCAAGCATTCAATTATTTTACTGTGAAATAATATTTAGAATATCTCTTATATCCTTTACTGTGGTTCTAGGAAATTTCTGTCTCGGAAAATTCGGTCTGAGTTTATAATGATGTTATTAAAGAACAAAAGTTGGAAAAGTTGAAATTTATGAGTACTAAAATATTTAGTTTATTTATTAAAATTGGATATTGATATGTAACATTAGTAATTTTGACATGTTTTGACATTTATTTATGAATTAGATGTATCGAGGGGCGTGCCGCCCCCGAGCCCCCCTGTCATCCCTTTACTCAATCACAAAGTGTGCTATATAACAAACTAGCTGATACAGCAGACTACATAACGGTCATTTATGTTGAGAGGTCATTTATTATTTTGAGACCGAAATTTCAAGACCGAATATTCCGGCCACCCTTTATGTACCTCGAATGCCGTATTTTGTTTATTTCTTTATTCAAATTCTGCCTACAAATTTATTCAAAATTTTTAAAATTAATCAGTCTGATTAAATAGTATGTAAAATATAAAAGCTAATTAAGTTACCAGTGTGAATACACACTAAGTGAAATCAACTAATATTCAGTTCGACAATATTCAATATCCTAAAAAGGTGAAATAGATACATAGTTCTATTTGGTATAGAAATATTGCTCAAATTCTTGCCTCATTATCAGGTGAAATAAAAGTGAGATTGTCATGGTTGGGAAAGATATGAAAATAGAGGTTCAACTACGCAGATAGAAAATTATTATTGGTCCATAGAGGTTTAAAGATTAAACCCACTTAATCTTAATCTTCCCCATAACTTTCTATCTGCAAAGTTTCGATTTGTTTTCTCCAATTGAGGTGTTCTCGAAATTAAGATTTCACGTACTTCCACCACCGTTATTTCATAAAAAGAGATGACGGGTGGAAATTTCTATTTTTTCCAATCTGACAACTTTTGATTACATTGTTTCACCATATGATCGATGGTGCGGATCTGTCTCGTGATCTTCGGTGCGGATCCCCTAAAACTTGTCTGCTCCGCTGATTTCCTACGCCTCTCTAAAAATCAAACAAGAGGAGATGAGAATGGCGTTAAATTCTCGGCAGGTGTCTTTGCCAAGCGAGACGCGGACGTGCCACCGTCAAAGCCTCTTTTTGTCGCCGTTAAGAGCGATATGTGTGGCAAATTGCAGCCACTAGATCATAGACAACGATGTGTCTAAACAATATTGTACTGATAGTAAGGAACTTTCAATGAACATTGTTTGGAAACCAATTATAATTTAGTGAATACTGGTCAAAATTTAAATTTTAATAGTTATTGAAGATTATATTTTTGAAGACATTTTATATTCGAAAACAAGATAGGGCTCATATTATTGACTCTATATCGCTATGAATAGGTTTCTATTTTGTGTGAACGCATTTCTGTATACTGGTTTATGTATTTCAAAATGATATTCTATTACTATTCCCGTAGATTTTATTTTATGGTCACAGTACCTTTCCCTATACCCATGTTTTAATATTTTAATGACATAATAAAAAACTTACTGATGCAAAATGACTGCAATTGTGAATATAAAGTAAATCCCTTACAATTTTGAACCAACTTTCGATCATATTCTGAGTATGGTATCCCTCAATAGGTACAGTGACTGTACCTCTCACCTGTACACTGCCTCACACGACTGTACTCTGACTTTACCACCCGTACCGACATTTCTTTTTTTGCTGAGATCAGCACTTTTAATTGTTTGGGTGGCATATTGTGAATTGCCGCGTGAATTGCCTCGCTTGGAAGCCATTCACTTCTTCTGCCGATGCTCCACGGATCGTGAAATTTAAATGAAATGCTTTACTTCTTCTTATAAATGAAATATGACTTGTACCATTTTTTGCATTTACAGTCTGCTGATGACTGCGTGACCTGCTACATTTCTGCCTTCTTACTGCCCTGATTGTCTCTGTAATGGAACTGAAAAAAAAAATAGTAAAAAAATTTATGAAATAACATGATTAATGAAGTCTCCCATACATCGAACTATGTTCCAATCGGTAAAATTATGTTTTTTCTTCGAAATTCACAAAATATATTAGGCAAACATGAAAGTTAATTGCATAATGTGTTTTAATCATTTATTCTATCCCCACTGAATTAATTTCTAATAATCCACCTTGCAACCATGAGTAAGATATACAAGAGTATCTTTTCAAATCAAGAGGCAGAAAGAATTGCATTTTGTTCGTCCCACTTCACTATCTCATGTGGCATTTCCCCCCAAAGACTTATAATCATAGGTGGCATTTCCCCCCAAAGACTACTATAATCATAGGTGGCATTTTCCCCCAAAGACTACTATAATCATAGGTGGCATTTTCCCCCAAAGACTACTATAATCATAGGTGGCATTTCCCCCCAAAGACTTATAATCATAGGTGGCATTTTCCCCCAAAGACTACTATAATCATAGGTGGCATTTTCCCCCAAAGACTACTATAATCATAGGTGGCATTTTCCCCCAAAGACTACTATAATCATAGGTGGCATTTTCCCCCAAAGACTACTATAATCATAGGTGGCATTTTCTCCCAATGACTACTATAATCATAGGTGGCATTTTCTCACAAAGACTACTATAATCATAGGTGGCATTTTCTCCCAAAGACTACTATAATCATAGGTGGCATTTTCTCCCAAAGACTACTATAATCATAGGTGGCATTTTCTCCCAAAGACTACTATAATCATAGGTGGCATTTTCTCCCAAAGACTACTATAATCATAGGTGGCATTTTACCCCAAAGACTACTATAATCATAGGTGGCATTTTCTCCCAAAGACTATTATAATCATAGGTGGCATTTTACCCCAAAGACTACTATAATCATAGGTGGCATTTTCTCCCAAAGACTATTATAATCATAGGTGGCATTTTCTCCCAAAGACTACTATAATCATAGGTGGCATTTTCTCCCAAAGACTACTATAATCATAGGTGGCATTTTCTCCCAAAGACTACTATAATCATAGGTGGCATTTTACCCCAAAGACTACTATAATCATAGGTGGCATTTTCTCCCAAAGACTATTATAATCATAGGTGGCATTTTACCCCAAAGACTACTATAATCATAGGTGGCATTTTCTCCCAAAGACTATTATAATCATAAGTGGCATTTTCTCCCAATGACTACTATAATCATAGGTGGCATTTTCTCCCAAAGACTACTATAATCATAGGTGGCATTTTCCCCCAAAGACTTATAATCATAGGTGGCATTTTCTCCCAAAGACTACTATAATCATAGGTGGCATTTTCTCCCAAAGACTACTATAATCATAGGTGGCATTTTCTCCCAATGACTACTATAATCATAGGTGGCATTTTCCCCCAAAGACTTATAATCATAGGTGGCATTTTCCTCCAAAGACTACTATAATCATAGGTGGCATTTTCTCCCAAAGACTACTATAATCATAGGTGGCATTTTCTCCCAAAGACTACTATAATCATAGGTGGCATTTTCTCCCAATGACTACTATAATCATAGGTGGCATTTTCTCCCAAAGACTACTATAATCATAGGTGGCATTTTCTCCCAAAGACTACTATAATCATAGGTGGCATTTTCTCCCAAAAACTACTATAATCATAGGTGGCATTTTACCCCAAAGACTACTGTAATCATAGGTGTCATTTTCTTCCAAAGACTATTATAATCATAGGTGGCATTTTCTCCCAAAGACTATTATAATCATAGGTGGCATTTTCTCCCAATGACTACTATAATCATAGGTGGCATTTTCTCCCAAAGACTACTATAATCATAGGTGGCATTTTCTCCCAAAGACTACTATAATCATAGGTGGCATTTTCTCCCAAAGACTACTATAATCATAGGTGGCATTTTCCCCCAAAGACTTATAATCATAGGTGGCATTTTCCTCCAAAGACTACTATAATCATAGGTGGCATTTTCTCCCAAAGACTACTATAATCATAGGTGGCTTCATCAGCACTGGACTATGGCGACCACCCTGTATGCATAGCAATCCTAGCTACCTAATCAGCATAATTAGCTCATGCCACCTACTGAAAACCTCACTGGATTTTGTTTATGTCTCACAAGCAGAGTACTAGTTAGAGTACTAGTTAGAGTACTATTTCCATCCGATTTTCATTGGAGATCATCTATAATCATTGCAGATCTAAGAGGAAAATGTTGCTCTGAAATTAGCTGTTTGTGGGACACAGTGGATTTTAAATGTTGAAGTTTGTATAACGTCCCTATCCTTTACACTGTTTATTGGGAATACATTTTCTTGCAATACTAATATTTCAATTAGATTAAATACAGTTACTATTAAGCGAGGCCATTCTCTAAATTAATCAAATTCGAAAAAAAAAACAATTTTCGTCAAAAATATAGATGGTTCCTAAAAATGGACTTATTTTTTTACCAAATGTTGTTGGTCCTGTAATTTTTAATGAAGTCATGTATGATTACATTCTCCATGGCTCATTACTCTCATTCGAACGATCCGCTACATACGGATATATTTTCTAAATATAGGTGCAAGGTGATGAAATGAATCCTATATTGCATGTTTAATTGCCTGCCGTTCTTGTATTCAACCCTGGACAAAATAAGAGACGTATTTGACCTTAATATAAGGAGACACGAGATGTTGATCAATGGACAACTTTCAGCATGATAAAAGTTTAGGAGCAGCAACGACAAATTTCCCCTAGAAATAGGTATTCTGAAACAAGAGAGAATGTTTTTATGGGGCCATAGAAGATTATGGGTCTTTTAACAATACAAGTTGGCCCACCATAACTTGCCCTCTGTGAATGTCAGAAATAAAGTATAATCATTATACCTAATTCTGATTCTTTAAATCCATTAAAGAAAATTCAGTGAATTGATAGAATTACTAGAAGGTTACGACTTTACATTATCATAAAGTGTATGCATTGGACGGTTAGAGGAGAAGTGAGGAAGAAGCAAGTCTGAGTGTATCTTTAGCACTGCCAATAGAATGATAAATGAAGAGGATATACACGGTGGTAAGCACTTATCAGATGCTTCAACCTACCGCAGATACGATGGTAAGAATCCATTCAGACGCAAATGCGATGGTATCACGGCACGCATGTAACTTCGTGCCAGTCTGCGTCACGTGCAGTGGAAGCACAGATAGAAATTAATGGTGGAGCTACCGAACATTATAGGAAGGGGATATAGCTATTAATATTCTATGACCCAAACATAACTTTATCCCTGGGTATATTTGCAGAAGATATGTATGAAGAAGGGGGCTGTTGACTCCTTCTTTTTCTACTATTTCGGATTAGGATTATACTTTTTAAGATCAAAATAAAATTGTTTGATTAATTTTATGTTTTTTTTACATTTAACAGTTGATCGAATTATTGTTTTCTACTTATAAACTATAAGTTTATCATTCTATTCATCAAATCTATACTTCAGACCTATAGTATAATTTTCCAAAAGCTAATGGCAGAAAAGGAAGATGGTAGAAAAGTAGGTACTGTTGCAAGGTGAAATACTTAAATAGCAATAACTCTTGAAAGATACATTGCAGTCTATCATTAGGGCAGTGGATAAATCAAGATAATCTGTTATTATCGGAGAAGAAATCTGCTTATGCCTGCGATATTACCTCGAGTAGTGGCAACATACATCCTCATATTATAAGTGAGGGACAAGACCATAACAAGGGGCAAGACCATAACAAGGGGCAAGACCATAACAAGGGGCAAGACCATAACAAGGGGCAAGACCATAACAAGGGGCAAGACCATAACAAGAAGCAAGACCATAACAAGGGGCAAGACCATAACAAGGGGCAAGACCATAACAAGGAGCAAGACCATAACAAGGGACAAGACCATAACAAGAAGCAAGACCATAACAAGGGGCAAGACCATAACAAGGAGCAACCCCATAACAAGGAGCAAGCCCATAACAAGGGGCAAGCCCATAACAAGGGGCAAGCAAATAACAAGGGGCAAGCCCATAACAAGGGGCAAGACCATAACAAGGGGCAAGCCCATAACAAGGGGCAAGACCATAACAAGGGGCAAGACCATAACAAGGAGCAAGCCCATAAAAAGGGGCAAGCCCATAACAAGGGTTAAACCAGTACTAAAGTTAGCCAGATACTTACCTCACCTATAGGGATCTAGGAATACTCGATCGTTCTTGGAACTTTCGGCCTCGTTTAATAATGATGACTTAATTAAGATATAAAAAATAAAAATTTAAAATTATTAATGCAATTATGTGTTGTGTGCTTATTAAAAGAGGATGATATTATTAACCGTTGTAAAATGACGTGTAACGTTAGAAATTTTGACATGTTTTGACACTTATTTAACATGAGATATGAGCGTGAAATTGAGTCTAGTAATTTTCGGTCTCTGAAATTTCGCTCTGACGAAACAAAAGATAGACAGTTAAATGTATCAGGAGGCATCCCCCCCCCCCAACCTCCTGTCAGATCATTAAAACAATCATGATATGTACAGTACAGTAAACTAGCGGACACAACAAACTGCATAACGGCCATCTAAGTGGAGAGTTTCAAAATATTCTTCAACTACTCCGAGACTGAATTTTCATGACCGAAATTTCCGGCTACCCTTACCTATATAGAAAGAAATTTATAGTAGGTTTATCGAAGATTTACTCCCTAGTTACCACCGAAAGTCCTGCCTAGGAAGTTTTGGTGGTTCTTCACTCCATTAACATTTTAGATGTTATTCCATACAGAAGGTACTACAGTAAACTACATAAATGAAATGAAATTGATGATATAAATCATTTTTGATCTATTCCCGTGATGCACAGACTGACTGTACGACCTAATGGTGTATATCATGTTAATAAATCATATATTTACAATGTAGTAACATTGGTACCGATTATAACGTCTTAGAAGTTAACGCTATTTTGTGTTACATTTAATGAAGATGTTTGATGTAGTGGAATTGAACGTAAATTGTAGAAATTAGAAAAAAACATGTATGTATATCATGTAGTCCTGCAATGACTATAGAGTCATTGGCACATTAATAATTGCACTGTAGGGATAGGGTTAGTAAAGAATTATAGGTCAGTTTCACATCTTCGGTTATAAAAGAAAAAAATAACGATATAATAATAATTATTATATCGTTTTTTTTCTTATACGTAGCTAGGTATCTTGGCTAGAAATTATGATTATAAGAAAATATTTATTATTTTAACATCTTTTTTCTTATTAAATCAACCTAAGATGTGAAACTGACCAATAATTCGTAACTTACCTATATACTGCATTGCCCAGTAGTACCAAACTACAAGGTAGATCTCTCATAGTTAAATAGTACAAAGTACGTTTGAATTTACTATCTATGAATTTTCTATTTTTCTAAAACTTTAACAAAGCAAACCATTATCTTTATTAAGTAACTCTAATTAAGTACATAATTGACAATTTCAGCACATCGTCTATCTAATTATCATATATTATATACATACATGAATATAATTGTCAAACACCGTCATCGGTTTTAAGTGAAACTTGAATCAATGAATAGTTATTTTATTATCAATATATAATGAATTCATAGGAAGCTAACATTTTGAAAAATATAAACATAATCTTTTGACATTTATCATAAACATATTCTAAGTATATCAAAGAATCATTGATCTTTTGGTCAATATAATCATTATGTTTATAAGGGTTTGGCTGTTGGATGAAGCAACTGCTATAAACATATAAACTAAATATTACTAATGTAGAACGAGATACAAAATGCACAGCCTTGTAATTTACTATGCAGCTACACAGGTGAATAAATCTTGAGGAAGGTATCATCTTTAATTCCAATTATCTTTTTATGTGTTTATACCTTTGTGTAGTACGAAGAATGTATCAGGCAGATGTAGGGAATAAATTGTTGCTGTAGGAAAGATTAATTCATATCAGTACTGTTTCTAATGGTGCTAGGAAAATTCATTCACGGATAATTCGTCCACGGAAAATTCGTCCATGGAAAATTCGTCTGCGGAAAATTCGTCCACGGAAAATTCGTCAGCAGAAAATTCGTCCACGGAAAACTTCAATGAGATCAAAATGTCACTGAAGTTGTTCTATTTCCTAATAGTTTCTAAGGAAGAAGTGTAAGTACCCTGCATTAAAATGTCTACAATTTTAATTTTTTTTCCTTTTATTCACTGCCTTTTAGTAAGTAAAAACACCGAGTTAACTCTAAGAATAACCTTCGCGCAATGACAAAAATAATCACCTTCACTCTTTGCTTACCTGTTCTTAAACCATGTCCATCAGTTCAAAAATGTTTCTACTTCCTAATAGTACAATAAGAGGCAGAGAAAAAGAGACCAAAATACAGTTTTTTCATCCATTGGTTAACGATTTACAAGTATTTGAAAAAAGCGGAAACATTTTTGTGGCCCATGACTCTATAATACACCCATTTTAGAATATGTATTTGTATGCATCACAATACTAAAGTTTTTATTGTAAATGTAAAATTAGTAAACAGTGTAGAAATCAACACAGATACAGTTTTCCTTGACTGTATGTAATAAAGTTAGCATATATATTTCATGGTGATGATAAGACGTACGGCGTCTCTCCAATTACATCCCATTTTTCAAAGCATGGCGCTTCTCTCTAACTTACTGGTGAGTGCTTGCGAAGAGATATACATCTAATTATCACCTCTGTAATGTGTTTGTAGTGGCCTTAAGCCAGTGATGTATGAGTGATGAACTAATGATGAGACTTATGAACTTCTATTACAAATCTCAACCACATACTAACTAGGGATAGTTATGGTGGGGCGATCTTATATTAAGTTTAATCCCTCTTAATCTTCTGCGGCCCCACCATGGCTTTCTGTTAAGGGTTTAAAAAATTTCTTTATTTTTTCTTGAAAATGAAGTTTTTGTGGTGCCGAAAAGGTTTAGGAAGTTCTTCCAATTACTATTAAACTAGAAGAAGTTTTTTTTTCGTGTGAATTCAAATGTCTGTGACCATAGAGCCATTAAATTGGAAATTAATTGGTTGCTTTTTACGCCTAATAGATCTAATTTGAAATGCATCTTCTTTGTACCTATTTAGAGTATTTACTTTCTCGTTAATTAATAACATATCAATGTTTTTATTATTTGCATTGCTTTAAAACATATTGAAATAATAATTGTAATTTGTGAACTATCGTACTATAGTAAATTAATCAAAAATCTATCACAAAATAATTAATAAACCTGATTAAAATTTAAAAGAAAAAGATAAAATTAATTTTATTTCCATCATATTTTTGAAAATATGAATATCCTATATTTTATGTAGCCGCCTTATTTATATGAATAATTACAAAATGAGCATACGAAAATATATCTCTACATACTTTTCCTTTAGCTAAGCCAATATAGGGAATATTACGGTATAATTTAATTGACCATTAAAGTTCATTTTCCCAGGCAGGCATCGATAGCACCTCCTGTCTTCTTGTCATTCAATAATCAATTTAGTACAGTTTATGATTAGAAATGTTCTGAATCTTTAAAGTTCACACTAGCAAATTATTTTAATTATTCTTCAATCAAATTTAATTAAAAGGGAATTTATCATGCAAAAGCAATTATTCAATCAGATTTCAAATTAATTGTAAATTAGACTTAGCTTTCTCCGTAACTCCTGGAAACTCTTCAAATCCTTGCTTGCTGGCATCATTAACATTAATGGTTATATTTAGCAACAATGAGACGTGATTACTGCTTGAGTAGGTGATGAGTTAAAATTTTATAGACATCAGAAAACTTATAGTCTTGCAAGAAAAATAAAAAATTGCAAACTTTTCTTTTGCAAACTAAAATTAAAAAAAAATGAAGAAAATAAATAAGATTTTGAATGTTAGCTATTTATAAAGTGTAAATACTGAGTTATTCTATGTTTATCTGAATGAAATGGTTAATTAGGCTTTTCCCCATTCCAGTATATTCACCTCTTACCAATTCTATTAGAGAGAGAGAGAGAGAGGAGGCTATTTGCATATCCTGAAAGCATTTGGTGGGTAGCCTGCATAGAGATCTGTCTCAATCAAACCCCCAAGATGTATTTAGTGCCGGCAAAGCTAGCCATTACCCTGATGAATTACTTCTGCCAGAGTTCATTTGTTAACTCGTTTCAAGACATCACGGGAATTATTCTCATGAAAAACCATTTAATGTTGAAAACTCTGGACTTTTACACTAGTGAGGCATGATTTTAAGAAGTATATAAGCCCACCTAGGATGAAGCTAGGTTCTACCACTTAAGGCCATTCTAAAAAGCCAATATAAACGAGTAGTGTAAAAAGACTATCATATCCACGATATTTCATTATTAAGCTGATTAATCGATTATGGTCAATCACTGCTCATTGAAGTACCATCAAAGATGTAAGTCTCAAAACTCTCTGGTAGATCTGACCTCTCTCATATTTTCAACTCTCCGTCAGCGCAAAGTCACAGCAAAGATTACCAAATGGAAATTCATAGTAGGTTAGTTTTGATAATTTTTTCAACTTTTGCCTAAATCCATTGAGTTATCAAAATGACAAACTCTAAATATTATATCATCAATACATCTGAGAGGTCAAACTGTTGTGTATTTCGACTGTTGTTTTTAATTTTTCTTACCAAATCCTGCAAATTAGATATTCATTCATTAAAAGAGTAACCGCAGCTCATTTTGAATTATTTTATATCGCTTTTTGTAATACACTTTTTGACCATTCTCGATGATTTCCGTGATGTTGAGGTCTGTCGCGTTTGGGGATGATTGTGTATATTTTTGCTGAGGAGTGATGAATCACGTGTAGGTTTGGGTCATTTCTCCTGTGTGATGAATGTCCGTTCATTTAATTGCTAACTTTCCTCCCAATGGATGTGTCTTCATTAACTGATTCATTGCTCTTTTCTATCAAATCCATGGATATAATTTTATAATCCCGAACTAACGTTCCAGACAGCATAGTAGAAAATTTGTTTTCTGTCAATGAAATTTTTTATTGTACTTTAGTTGAAAGGTATTAACTATTTTAACATATTCATGACAGTTTATTTGGTTTGAATAAATAAAATATACATTTGTGATGGTTGCATATATATGTAAAAATAAAAGTCAAAATATTTGAACATGTAAAATCTAAAATATGATATATTTTAAATAGATTTATTTCTATTTGGAAAAACTTATATACTCAACGTAATGCTAATATTTTCGAAACGGTAATTAAAATATAAAAATTAATGAGTTTTTAGATTTGTCATAAAATTTATTGTTTAGTCCCTCTTTTAAAACCTATTCGTGATGATGAATAGACATCTTAATTACCATTCGAAAACTTGAATCCTAATAACCTTCAACATTGTGCTTAAAATTACTGGGTTAAAGATGTATTTCAATTTATTTATATGTAATCATTATTACTTTTTAATCTATTGTTTTATGTTCCATTAGGTTCACCTAAAAAATTCGAATCAAGAAATAAAAAATCCAGATGAAAATCTGCTATCTGATGGTGAAATATTTTTCTTGTTTTTTTTCTTCACGCGGCTCGCAATAAGTATTTTCGTGCGTGCTTTTCTTTTCTCTTTATCGATAATAAAAAGTAGTGATAGCAACAATATATAATTTTACAAATATTAGTTCATGCATTCTTTTGGAGGTTTGGTAGCAGCCTTGGTATTATACGCCACCTTTTTTGTCGGAACCTATAAAATGCATCATCGTACTTGAACGTACCAATGCGAAAAAAGGTTTTTGATAAATTTTCACAAAGTCTTCAAATACAGATTGTGTTGTTTCTCAATTCCAGAAAGAAAGTTATGGTGGGCCAAACAAGATTAGGTGGGTTCCCTGCTAAATCTGTAACTACTACACTGATATGGTTAGGTTTTGCAGATTTAGGAAGGTTTGCCTCGCTGATAGCAATCGCAAATCAATCTTTTATCAGATGAACAGACCCGGACACAACCACCTTAATTCAATATTTAGGTGTCCACTTCGCTACTTCGTGAAACAAACCTTTTCGATGATGACTTTACCACATTTCAATCGAATAACTTTTTAAAAGTACTTTCGGGCTCTTTTCAGTCATATATATCATCCCTACTCAAATATTTGTATATAAACAATACAATTGATTGAGTAATTAAATTATATTATTATTATTATCTAACAGTAATTATACTATAATATAATAATTATGCATGATTTTATTACTATGTATACATTTTGTAAACATTCTAAAATGTATCTATCTCTTTATTTTCTACGACAAACAAATTTTTGAAAAAGTGACTGGAAATTAGGGTTCAATGTTAAATCAAACTTAGACTATTTTCGCAAATTTGCTACTGAGGGAAAGTTCGCATACCAAGGTATATATTTAGTAGGCAAATCAATTCAAAATGAAATAAATATTAATATAAGTGAATCAATATAAGTCATTCAGTATTATTTACAATATCATTCCTGTACTCTTTCTTACTTCGATTAGCTTATAAGATTACCATTCCTTCTAAACCCATATTTTCTATAAAACTATCTGAAATAGTATATAAATTTGTCGAACTATTTTCTAAACCAATACCTCCACATAGCTGACCTTAAATAATTACTCTTATCATAAAGTCTAACATAAGATCTAATACGCTCTTGTACCCAAGATATCCTCTCTCTTCCTCCGTGTGTACCTCTTAAGGGCCGTACACACCCAGGGTTTTAAGTCTTTCCACTTTTGCTAAGCTCCTCGTACTTTTCCACAAGAATATAAGAAAAATCTATATAAATCGTATAAATATTAGTTAGTATCCATGATACCTGCAGGTATCATGGATACCAACTCTGTGTGTGTACAGCCCTTTAAGTCCTGGCCAGCAAATCTTTTAGCGACATCCCAAGCTCCTCATAATTGTGGGTTATGAGTGACCTGTCACCGGGCAAAGGACTCCAATCACCTCACGACATCTGGTGGCTAGGTCTGTCATTTGAGAACTCTAAAGTGTTTGCTGTGGTACTAATGACACGTACTTTGATCGCAAGTCCAATCGCCACGATTGATAAGCACCCCGAGACGTAACCTTTGCTGTGACCACAGAAAAACAATCTTAGCAATCATGTCTGTGTGCGATCGGAAGGGAGAATTGATGCTGGATTTATGAGTTTGGATAGGGAGCTTTCAAAGGAATTATGAGTCAATATAGTATAAAAGAATTATTTTTATTTCACATTTTATAGTAACTATAGTGAATAAATGAATATAATGTTCCTGTTAAATTTGTAGCTATAATATGATTATTTCACTACGTAAATTGAGAAAATAAAGTTTTTGATTTTACACTTTCATTTTTATACATGCAATAAATCTAAATTTTGACAATATATTCACTACAATATAATCTCAATAACAATAATCTTAACAATAATAACTACTGAAATGTATAGATTGACAGTGATTACATTTTATTAGTTCACACAACAATTATTGCTTAACGTGTTTTAATTATATAAATACCAAAATATTTTTGATAGGTTAAGCTAAAATTGTAAATATAGTAATAAAATTTACCATTTACCAAATACAAATTACAATAAAGAATATCGAGGCAATGTTCTCTCCAAAAAGAATATATTGTTTTGTTCATATAACTTGATGCGTCTTTTAATAATAAACCTATCAAAGTTTTCACCCATGTATTCATTTAGTTTTTATTTTAATGTACCCTAAGTTACTAGTCTTCATCACGTGTTGACATTAGTGTAAATATCGTGATTTCGACCACTTCAAGCTAATGGCAGAGACTTACAATGACTGAGAGTGCAGGTTTCTTATCACTGAACTATCCTGTTAGTTTCTCTTGAATCCACTGGGCTTTCTGCCCAATTGATTTATATTAGCAGTGCGGATAATTATATTGAAAAGCGTCTGAGTCGTGATATACTAAGCACCCCGCCAAGCCATTACGATGCCATATCGACGCCATTACGGTGTCACCACGATATGGAAACCTCTACTAACGTGTTGGCGCGAAGGGAGTCATGCTTGATAAATATCCGTAATTGCAGAGCTGTATTCAAATAAGAGTAGGGGGGAATTATTCATTGAAATTGGAAGTATGGTCAGCGGAAAACTGTAGGAGAAGTCGATAGTTCATGATGTAAATTGTATGTAATTGAATGAGGGAGTTTCAACTCTGTGCCCAAGATATATTTATTCATTGCGTACCTATAATATAGATTTTTCAACCATGAAATATGGATTACATATTCGCATACGTACTATATGGAAATTTAACATTTGACGCGTAATTGCTTTTACAGTTCTTTAACCTTTCGATAAACGTTTTATATTTATTGGAAAAGCATATTGAAATCCTATAAAGTTTCTCGAATATATTCCAAACACTTTATTCATTTAAACATATTTGTATATTTGAATCAATTAGTCTTCATCCATTTATGCATAACGACAGACATTGCACGTTTGCAACTGTGAATTTTAATATCATTTCCATGTGGAAATCTAAATAGGCATGAGTATACTTCTTCACACTCAAAGAAAATCTGAAAGTGTTCCAGTGTGATGCACTTTAGTGCATGTCTCTAATAAATATCTAAGTGTCAATCTCCGTAGACTTATTTTAAGTGCATCGCACTGATCGAAACACAAGCTGAATTATTTTATAAGCAGAAAATATATAAAAATATGCTTCATAATCTGCTATTAATGTTCCAACTAATTTTTAAATACCTAAAGTTTATTTAATATATATTCTCAAAATTTAGAAGTATTAATTAATAATGAATTTCAGATTTTAAAGGAAATTATTATAGGTAACATTAAATATTTGTGATGATGATTTTTTAAATTATAATTATATACAAACAATTCCACCATATTTTGTTTAGTTAATTCAAACTTAAATTTAACATCGAGCATAACTTATTTTTCCCCTTCATTCTATTGTTTTATATTGAAAATATTTGTTTTTAATGCGCCTGGGGCCCTTCTCTTGATCATCAGTCTGTCCGTCACTTGTGGATGTCTTAACGACGTTCGATGAGCGCTGGGAGTTGCGATTTCAATTTGAGATTTGGCGTCAGAAAACCCGCTTATTGATCTAGAGGTGACACGGACCTGTGAGATAAAATACCTCTAGTTATTGATACCCCGACAGTGCTGTACCCAGGGTAGAGTTATGGTGGGGCAATAGAAGATTAAAAGAGAATTATGGTGGGGCAATAGAAGATTAAAAGAGAATTATGGTGGGGCAATAAAAGATTAAAAGAGAATTATGGTGGGGCAATAGAAGATTGAGAGGGGAAGATATGGTGGGGCAATAGGAGATTAAGGGAGGATGTTATGGTGGGGCAATAGGAGATTAAGGGAGGATGTTATGGTGGGGCAATAGGAGATTAAGGAGGAAGTTATGGTGGGGCAATAGAAGATAAAGAGGGGAATTATACTGGGGCAATAGAAGATGAAGAGGGGGAGTTATGGTGGGGCAATAGAAGATAAAGAGGGGGAGTTATGGTGGGGCAATAGAAGATGAAGAGGGGGAGTTAAGGAGGGGCAATAGAAGATGAAGAGGGGGAGTTATGGTGGGGCAATAGAAGATGAAGAGGGGGAGTTATGGAGGGGCAATAGAAGATGAAGAGGAGGAGTTAAGGAGGGGCAATAGAAGATGAAGAGGAGGAGTTAAGGAGGGGCAATAGAAGATGAAGAGGGGGAGTTAAGGAGGGGCAATAGAAGATAAAGTGGGGGAGTTATGGTGGGGCAATAGAAGATGAAGAGGGGGAGTTATGGAGGGGCAATAGAAGATGAAGAGGGGGAGTTAGGGTGGGGCAATAGATGATTAAGGAGGGGGGAGGGCATTTAATCTTCTTTGGCCCCATCATGATTCACTCTCCGATGACTCAATTGAAAAATATTGAGAAACATAATAATTAGAGTTTTGAAAAAGGATAAAAAATAATTTAATACAATTTTAAGATCCCAAAATAATTTTAGATTAAAATATTAATTTATCTTTTTGTATGACAGAGAATTGATCATTTAAAAGTTAAATTAATTCTTAATTAAATCAAATTTGTAAGAATTAGAGATATTTTGCAAGAATAGCAATTAACTCTCAATATATCTATTTATATCATTTACAGTTTATATATACCAAAATTATTATCTTGCTAAAATCAATTCTGTAACCTATAAGATATTGTTTATATCCAGCCTATAATTAATTAAATAACATATTGCAATAAATAACTTAATTTGCGCTAAAGCATGTCAAATTAAATTACCTGTAATATACTTTGATTTGTGGCCCTTGTTTAAAATTTGTCATGACCTATTAAACAATAAAATCATACTATAATAACTCTACATATTTTAATAAAGAAATTAGAACATTTAAACATGATTTCTTGAAAGATGCTCAAAATGTACCAAAAAATATTGCATTGCAACCTACCGTTATTCTGTGCACTGATAGAAATGTAAAGATAAAGCTTGAATAAAGATAAAGCTTGAATAAAGATAAAGCTTGGATAAAGGTAAAGCTTGAATAAAGATAAAGCTTGAATAAAGATAAAGCTTGGATAAAGGTAAAGCTTGAATAAAGGTAAAGCTTGAATAAAGATAAAGCTTGAATAAAGATAAAGCTTGAATAGAGATAAAGCTTGAATAAAGGTAAAGCTTGAATAAAGGTAAAGCTTGAATAAAGATAAAGCTTGAATAAAGATAAAGCTTGAATAAAGATAAAGCTTGAATAGAGATAAAGCTTGAATAAAGGTAAAGCTTGAATAAAGGTAAAGCTTGAATAAAGATAAAGCTTGAATAAAGATAAAGCTTGGATAAAGGTAAAGCTTGAGTAAAGGCAAAGCTTGAATAAAGATAAAGCTTGAATAAAGATAAAGCTTGAATAGAGATAAAGCTTGAATAAAGGTAAAGCTTGAATAAAGGTAAAGCTTGAATAAAGATAAAGCTTGAATAAAGATAAAGCTTGAATAAAGGTAAAGCTTGAATAAAGGTAAAGCTTGAATAAAGATAAAGCTTGAATAAAGATAAAGCTTGAATAGAGATAAAGCTTGAATAAAGGTAAAGCTTGAATAGAGATAAAGCTTGAATAGAGATAAAGCTTGAATAAAGGTAAAGCTTGAATAAAGATAAAGCTTGAATAAAGGTAAAGCTTGAATAAAGATAAAGCTTGAATAAAGATAAAGCTTGAATAGAGATAAAGCTTGAATAAAGGTAAAGCTTGAATAGAGATAAAGCTTGAATAAAGGTAAAGCTTGAATAAAGATAAAGCTTGAATAAAGATAAAGCTTGAATAGAGATAAAGCTTGAATAAAGATAAAGCTTGAATAGAGATAAAGCTTGAATAAAGATAAAGCTTGAATAAAGATAAAGCTTGAATAGAGATAAAGCTTGAATAAAGGTAAAGCTTGAATAAAGATAAAGCTTGAATAAAAGTAAAGTTTGAATAAAGAAAAAGCTTGAATAAAGATAAAGCTTGAATAGAGATAAAGCTTGAATAAAGATAAAGCTTGAATAGAGATAAAGCTTGAATAAAGGTAAAGCTTGAATAAAGATAAAGCTTGAATAGAGATAAAGCTTGAATAAAGGTAAAGCTTGAATAGAGATAAAGCTTGAATAAAGGTAAAGCTTGAATAAAGGTAAAGCTTGAATAAAGATAAAGCTTGAATAAAGATAAAGCTTGAATAGAGATAAAGCTTTAATAAAGGTAAAGCTTGAATAAAGATAAAGCTTGAATAAAGGTATAGCTTGAATAAAGATAAAGCTTGAATAAAAGTAAAGCTTGAATAAAGGTAAAGCTTGAATAAAGGTAAAGCTTGAATAAAGGTAAAGCTTGAATAAAGATAAAGCTTGAATAAAGGTATAGCTTGAATAAAGATAAAGCTTGAATAAAAGTAAAGCTTGAATAAAGGTAAAGCTGGAATAAAGGTAAAGCTTGAATAAAGATAAAGCTTGAATAAAGATAAAGCTTGAATAAAGGTAAAGCTTGAATAGAGATAAAGCTTGAATAAAGATAAAGCTTGAATAAAGGTAAAGCTTGAATAAAGGTAAAGCTTGAATAAAGATAAAGCTTGAATAAAGATAAAGCTTGAATAGAGATAAAGCTTGAATAAAGATAAAGCTTGAATAAAGATAAAGCTTGAATAAAGGTAAAGCTTGAATAAAGATAAAGCTTGAATAAAGATAAAGCTTGAATAAAGATAAAGCTTGAATAAAGATAAAGCTTGAATAAAGGTAAAGCTTGAATAAAGGTAAAGCTTGAATAATGGTAAAGCTTGAATAAAGATAAAGCTTGAATAAAGGTACAGCTTGAATAAAGATAAAGCTTGAATAAAGGTATAGCTTGAATAAAGGTAAAGCTTGAATAAAGGTAAAGCTTGAATAAAGATAAAGTTCGAATAAAGATAAAGCTTGAATAAAGATAAAGCTTGAATAAAGGTAAAGCTTGAATAAAGATAAAGCTTGAATAAAGATAAAGATTGAAAAAAGATAAAGCTTGAATAGAGATAAAGCTTGAATAAAGGTAAAGCTTGAATAAAGATAAAGATTGAATAAAGATAAAGCTTGAATAAAGATAAAGCTTGAATAAAGATAAAGCTTGAATAAAGGTACAGCTTGAATAAAGATAAAGCTTGAATAAAGGTATAGCTTGAATAAAGATAAAGCTTGAATAAAAGTAAAGCTTGAATAAAGGTAAAGCTTGAATAAAGGTAAAGCTTGAATAAAGGTAAAGCTTGAATAAAGATAAAGCTTGAATAAAGATAAAGCTTGAATAAAGATAAAGCTTGAATAAAGATAAAGCTTGAATAAAGGTAAAGCTTGAATAAAGATAAAGCTTGAATAAAGATAAAGCTTGAATAAAGATAAAGCTTGAATAAAGATAAAGCTTGAATAAAGATAAAGCTTGAATAAAGGTAAAGCATGAAAAGGTAAAGCATATAAAGGTAAAGCATATAAAGGTAAAGCATATAAAGGTAAAGCATATAAAGGTAAAGCATATAAAGGTAAAGCATATAAAGGTAAAGCATATAAAGGTAAAGCATATAAAGGTAAAGCATGTAAAGGTAAAGCATATAAAGGTAAAGCAAATAAAGGTAAAGCATGAAAAGGTAAAAGTTACCGTAAGTGCCGTTACCTCCGTATCTCCATAACATGATGTATCTTAATTAAGAACATTAATATGCCATTAGAGTTCGAAGCATCTTCTTTCCTACCATAAATCATAGGAGAGGAATCTGAAGTGCTTTATTTATTACCATAACTATGTAAATCGGTAGGCTGGACATTTTAAAGAGAATACCCTGTGAGAAACTATGGTGGGGGCATAGAAGATGGGACTCCTCATATTCATCTATTGCCCCACCTTATCTTGGCATTATATCGAAAAGCATTTATCTATTTGAACATGCATTTACTCCATATATATGTAAGGGTGTTCAGAGATTGAGGTCGAAATTGGTAGGCTTCTTCATTTTATATTGTGTTTCAAATAAATTTACTTTTAATCAATAGATGTATTTGTCTATTTTGTTAATTACAAGGAATAGCTAACTTCATCATGTATTTCCATCAATAATACCAATTACCTACCAATAATTCTTAATTCTGATAAATGAGAAGTTCGTAAAACTGTTTTCTAATAGTATACTGATTAAGGTCAAAAGATCAATTAATAATGATATATTCTTTATGATGTCTTCATATCATATGAACTAACTTTATTTTGCCCTAAGAATCATGAAAGAAATATATCTATTGCAAATTATTATAACCAGAAAAAATTATCTTTTTTCACATAAAAATATATAACTCAAAAAAATTCATGTTTTCAAAATTAAATCATTTAAAAAAAAAACATTAAAAAACAAAAAAAAGACTTTAATCATTTTAAATTTTTTTTCATAACTAAATCATTTGAAATAATTCAAAAGTATAATCATTTTAAAAAATAATTCTAAACTAAATCACTCCAAGATGTAGACTCGACAAACTCCTTATAGGTCGCGTAACTGTTACCTCATATATGATATATCGAACTACATGCATAATAGCTATCGAATTGTCCAATAAATAACCATTTAATTCATTAGAGTGTTTCTACGAGAGAGACAGCAAGGTAGAAGGTGAACCAGTTGTTCACCTTGAAAGGGAAAGGGTACTAAGGTAGTTAACGGTTAAATAGAGATATTAGTTCTAGCTTCATATACTCTGATGGAACGAAACTAACTCAATGAAACTTAATTAGGTGAAAGTAAAGGAGTTTTAATCTTAATTGTATGTGACACTTACCTACTTCATTATATCAGTTAGTGTCTAATATGAAGAACTACTGTAGTTTATAGGGTAGGTACCTGCAGACAGTTACAGTAAAGGCATACAGTGTATCTAAAGGAACCTACAGCTATAGGTATACGATGTGCCTACTGTAAAGGTGCCTACAGTAGGTACCTGGTGTACCTAATATGAATTGGCTTTAACCCGAAGATGTTTTTTGTATCGTTCGATTAAAATATTCAAAACTATCCTTTTGTATATAAAAACAATTGAACTTTAAAAGAATAGCAAATTTACCGGCTGATGTTGCGATTTATATCAAATATATTACTAATTTATTTACGTGGTACAATAAGAACTGATTATTTTGATTGAGATCTAAGCATAGTTAATATAGTTATCCTTCTATTTAATTACAATTACATTTGAATTATTAATTTGAAAAAGGATATTATTGACATTATTTAATATTCATAAGTACAGCAATAACATGGCTGTGAGTCTTTGGTTATATCTCAATAAGTAAAAAACTGAATAAAATAAACCTAATTTACTAACATACTCTCGACAATAATTACATAGAAAAAAGTTACTCGTAATACACTCCTAAATATTAAGTTATATTCTCTCTCATTAAATAAAATATTATTTTTTTACCAGACAGTTAGGTACTATAACTTGTAAAAACCAATGGCCTCTCACTTCACTAATTTCTAAATCACTGCTCCCTATTTATCACATTATTATTCAATGCCAATCCATAATACAAACAACAAAATAATTTACAGCTAATAAAAAACCTACCTATCTCCCAGAAGAATCAATGTCGCTTCATCTGCAAGACATAAAGCATTGCTGAATATAATTTAAGATGCAAAAGAACATCACGAATTATATTATTAGGCGATAATAACATGAGGAAGAGCGTAATGTCTAGCATGGCTATTAGGCATTCGGACGCTCAAAGTTCATGACCGTTGTTTGCGCTTTCTAACACACGACTCACTATTAACACGTCAGCCACTGTCATTTATAGGCGTATATTTCTCTCAGCCGAGAAGCCAATTTGAATCTTTATGGCATTATGTGAAAAACGGTGCATTAAAGATGCCTCTTAACTTTTTTACAAATACTGACCAATGATTGGTTGTTCTCCGAATAGGTAGCTTCAATGCATGGATTATATTTGCAACTGCGTTGATGGTGACGTAGGAAGAGTAGTGGCTACTTGTCTGCTGATTGGATGAGAGAGTTTTACGTCACGCCCAATAACTTGAGATAATGGTTGTGATTGGACGAGAGAGTTATACGTCACGTCCAAAAGCTTAAAATATTGTTTGTGATTGGTTAAAGCTTACTTAATTATTAACTTTTTACCCATGAGCAAATTAGAGATATTGCTTTAACTTTTCATAGAACCTAATCTTCTTAACTAATGTAAACCTACAATTGCATTACTAACTTCTTACCAAAAAATATTAGTTATGAATCGATAATGTTATTGGAAGCTGAAAATCATTTAAACTCTTCTTTCGTCTCAATTTATATAGGAACATAAAAATGTAATAGCTCAATAATTTGTACAAAGAATTGGAAACTGTATTTGTACCAGAAATATATCCATTAGATAATGTAGTTTCGGTTTCTATTGCATATAAATTAAAAGGTACTTTACCCGCAGAGTGAATCGATAAATAAGTACAAGCAGTCAATTTGAAAGCGACCTAATCTGATTATTGTTTAATTTGATATTATTTATTCTGATCCTAAGAGATACCTTTGTTAGAATTGGAACCTGGCTGCCTATGTAAATATTGCTAGGGTATAATTAAATTTGATGCATATTTGTGGACACCAAATAAGGGGTGAAATTGACTATAATGAGCACCGTAATATTCAACATTGATGATACTTAGTAAATAAATACACATTTTAATGTCATACCTAACGTATAAACACATTTATTAAAGTAAATTATATAGTAAATATATAATAAAAACTATATTCATTAGATCCATTGAATTATAATCTCCCAAAACTACTCCTAATAAAAATTTAAAAATTCACTCAATTATTGTTATTTTATAGAATAATCCTCTTAATTTCAAAATCTTTATATTGAGATATGAAAATATAACGTATTGAGAAAAACAGATATTAAATCAACAATATACGAAAACTCTCATTTATGAACTCAACAAATCTTCAAAACACATTATACACAAATATCTTTCATATAACAATGCATTTCTTATATAGTACATATGTAGATACGAAGTCTGTACCTATGTCCGTACTATAAGCCTCTACACGCGCTCTATAAATCTAAGGGTCAGCGCAATAATGACAGTACTAAGTACTTGTTTTATGTCTTCATTACTGGCAAACATTATGCCCGTCAATACTCACTAACTGACTATACATCAAAGGTCTGCCTTGGTATAAGTGGAAGCCACCGGGCAATCCCTCATACCCCACCAAGGCCCCGATATCGCCAGTAAGGGTGTTGTGAGTATATTGCGCCAGAGTCTGGTGAACTGAGGGGGTTAGGTGGATGATATCATACGTTCCTGTGGTTTGGGAATAACTACAGCCCACCTACCTGATCAACAATAGTTTTAACTACAGATAAACTTCTTTGTGTGATGAATTGCCTTCTCAATTTGTAGGTATTCTGTTTGGATAAGATTAAAGGGAAAACTTTGAAATCTATTAAGCAATTCTGTGCTTTTTCTTTTCTAATGTATCACTATGTTCAAACAAATGATCAATATATTTCTACTTATTGTTGATAGATGAGTTAAACGAAGATATTAAGCTATCATATTTGAAAAAAGACGATGTGCTCTTGCGTAAACTACTTTCAATAATGATTTTTAGACTTTTGGAAATAACTGTTTTTTTTCATTTTCAGTTATTAATTTAAGGATCAAATTTGACGACCACTTTCAATTGACTATATTTCTTTATAAATACATTTATTTATTTATTTATTGAAAAGAAAATTTAAAATTTGCGTAACGTTTGTCACAAATCTCATCTTCAGAGTAGTAATCAAAATTCAGGTACTATTGATTAAAATTCCGAAAGTATTAATTAATTACGGATTCTATAAACAGAAAAAAATGGTATGTTCTTTTTTACTTTTTTTTGTAGAGAAGAGAGAGAACAACAATTGAAAGTACGTAAGTACAGTGCGAATCAAAAGAGAAAGACTAAAAGTTAGTTGCCAACAAGCACATTGTGAAGTAATTAACTATCAAATACTATTGAAATGATAACTTATTTTCACAATGTTTTTGTTAAAATGAAAATTAAATAGTCTTATGTAAACGGTTATATAAAACATAATATGAAATTACAAAAAGAAAAATGTACCTAGGATCAAACTTACAAATAGGGACTATAGTAAATAATTTAGGTTTAATTTATTTATTAAAGAAGGTGGAGTAACGGAGATATGACTAAAGTATTTTATACATAGATGCTATTTAGTGCTTCGACCAAATCAAAATATGTAAATGCATTACACTGGTGTCACTCCATGTTGATGTTGCTTAGTGGAAAGTATTCTTTCTTATTGTAGTTGGTTTCATTTACTTTAAGTGGAGAGCGGAAGATTATTTGCATAGAAGGTGTTACATCTGCAATTTTGATATTTTCATTATTTGTATCTTTTTTATGCTTCCTTTTGGGTATGGGGTAGTGCGCTTTGTTTTCGGTTTGCAGAGGTACAGTCAATGTATAGAAGGTTGACACACCTCACAAACGTATTTCTAAACTATATTGCAATTTGTTTCTTATTTTACTTCCTTATTGCAGATGAAAAAATTTGAAAGTTTTCTATTGGCTGTGGCCTGATGTGGCCATTTAATATTATCCCTCAAGTTTTGTTCTTCTTGCTGCATTGGCTGGTCATTTAATTATGGTAATACAATTCAGTAGTTTTTGTAATCTGGGTTTGAAGGTCAGTTAGCTATAAAAAGTGAATGTTAAATTTTTCAATAATTAATTTGTAATTGTATTTACGTTAATATGAATATCTATTTTTATAAAATCATGCTGGAAAATATAAAGAAATCTTTAGGAAATTGATTTTTATTCGTTTCAACTATTCTTTTGTGTTATTATTTTTTTCTTCTCTAAAAACATCATTCTAAAAAAACCTCCATCATTCTGAGAATATTTTAATCATTACTACTACGATAGGCATTCAATAAATGAGTCACATCCGATAATTTATTTCATGGTTACATCATTAAGAATGAGTACAAAAACTCCCGATCATTAATACTAAAAAATATGAAAATAAATTGAAAACTTTACGAACTATAACCATCCAGTTGGCGCTAAAATATGGCGAATATAATCAAATAAGTACAGAAATTGGGACATAACTTTTGCATTGATATTTATAATTGGTCGATAAATTGATTGCGCATATCTGTACATTTATTTAAGATTATCATTAGAAGTATATCGAAAATTGACTGGCGAGTCCTTAATAGGTTTGGCCCAATTAAGGAAGTCACCATTTTGCAATTCCTACAGTAAATTAGAAGCTATTAAAGAGTCAATCCACGCCACACCATTTTACATTCATCGTTTCCTAATACTCCCTATAAAGATAATACCCGAAACATAAAGATAATATACACAATATAAAGATAACACAGACAATATAAAGATAATTATCCCACATCTAACATCATGATTCTTCTCAAAAAACCTGTTAGAAATCAGCCGAGTGTTAGCTTCCACGGGTACAGAAGTTGGTTCTCCAGCCACAGGACAATTGCCTTCTTGAAACTAGGGTCACAAGGACAATGTCCAAATCATGCAGTGTCCTTAAATTATGCTCGATTATGTACAGAATAATTTTCTATTGTCCTTTTTAGAATTATATTCTGTGCGTATCGCCTTCGAATGTTTTGATAAAAAAGATTGCTGTCATTATGTGTGTTTGAAGAGGTTACCTCATTAGAAGATGCGATCGAATTTAGATATTTATTGTCCTCACATAAAGGGTTCTCACTGACGTACTTTTTTGATGCTCACCTGCAGGCATGATGTTGATGAACAAATGAGAATGTTGTACAATTAACGGGCAAATAGACTAACACATCTATCTAACATTAGTGAGTAAAGGTTGATGAGGTAGATAAATTCTTAATTTGCCCGATATGACTATAATGAAAATTTCCAAAATGGTAGTTAGTTCCTTTAGTCCATTTGTCCCTAGATAAATAACAATAAATTAGTGTTTGTATTGTGCCTTATTCTGGATTAATCGAATAAATTTGACTAATTTATATGTTCAAATTTTAAATAATGCATTGTGTTATGATGTCTGTACGAGTGAAAATTTTCTTCTGATGTTGTTCTGTGCTATTGACTTTTAGTCTCTATTATTATTATTATTATTGGTATGTATCACCATAGATAAAGGGATCGGGGTAGAATAATTGTATTGTTAATGCACATAAATAACAGTTCTTACTGAAATACAAGAAAAATTCACAAACAAATTAGCTTGTTGGAAAGAAAATCATATTTCTTTTAATTTAGTGTCTAAACCTTCTCCCACGGCTTTGCCTACCCCGTGGATTTCACTTCATCACATATGCTCTATTAAGTCAGATGTCCTGCTGCTAATGACTTAAACCCTATTTGTAATGCCACTTGAGTGTAGTTACTCCAAATAGATTGACAGATGGAAGGTACTATCAAGTTAAAATAAAAATATGACAAAATCATTTCTTGGTTCAATCAGGTTGCACGGATAGTAGAATAAATTATATGAAAACAGTAGCAAGCATTTTATAATTAAGAATAGAGTTAGAATGTAGAAATTTCCATAGATATCAAGAATTTATTTTGAATTAGGAAAAATTTAGGTATTATTCAATCTTAAATTTGTTAAAAAAAATTAAATTAAAAAAATTAAATTTCATATAAAATTGGTCTGTTTTGTCTGGCAGTGAAATTGAATTGAAATACAAATGCTAAGGCTTTGGATCCAATAAACAACAGATCAGTGTTTCGATCATTTGATCATTAGATCTCTCACTATCGTGTATCTCAGTAAGGAGAACATCAGATAAAGTTCCTTTAATTAGTACAGGTATGATAATACATCCGCTACTGGTATCAGGTATATATCTTTTTATAGAGTTAATCATTTGTGTGATATCTATAGTTCTATTCAGCCAAACGATTTATACAAGCCATTATGTATAGTTAAATTTGGGTTCCAGGAATTTTCGCCGTGGGAAAATTCGCCGTCGGAATTTTCGCCGTGGGAATTTTCGCCGTAGGAAAATTTGCCGTTAGGAAAATTCGCCGTGAAGAATATTCGTCGTGATGAAGAAATTATAGATGACATAACTATTCAAATACTCATAAGAATTTATTAAAAATATTGATAATTATAAAGTAAACCAATTTGTTAAATAACTATATAAGAATTTATAATTGTAAATATTAATTTTAGGTGATTATGTAATATTGTATATCTGATGAAACTATGAAGCCCAAAATTTATGTTAACTGTTCATATATGCAATTTATATTTCAATCAGTAATCGTATAATTTTGTGTCACGTGAGGTCGCTGTATAACATTTGGAGTGTTTTGATTGGTTGACTAAATAGTCGAAGCTAATTTCTTTGTTAAAAAACTGTTCAGTAAAGATGAATAAGATCACTAGTGACTAGTGATAGTCAGCTGTGTTTTGGCTAATCCAAGTCGGTTTGCGTCACTTCCCTTAATTAAATGTGTTAAGTGTTCCTGTGTGTTTAATATTGTGAATTTTAGATAAAGCTTTTCTAATTATTGTACTATGCCGAGTTATTGATGGTTTCATACCAACCTTATTATTGATTTTTTATTATTGATTCGGTATTACATTGTACGGTTTACCTCTTGAAATCTGATTTATTGTGCATGGCACAGATTTTTCAAGGTAGTACCTACACTGATTAGAATGCTACATTCAAAATATCTCTCTTGTGAGTGTATGTGATATCTCTAAACCAAAATTCCATTCATTTCTATTTTAGAATCCATAAGAAATTAAAAAATTTCGTTACTGCGATTCTTACGTAATATGAGGAATAAATAGGAATATAATATGTTTAGTCATACATTATTATTTATACTATTTCCATATAGTTATTAACATACATAGAAATAAATATATTCAGTTACATTATTATTTAAATATTCCTCACGGCGAATCTTCCTAACGGCGAATTTTCCTAACGGCGAATTTTCCAACGGCGAAAATTTCGGCGGCGAAAATTCCGACGGTGAAATTTCCCACGGCGAATTCTCCGGTCACCTTAAATTTGATCCCTCTACATTACACTTCAACTATATCTTACTGAAATATTTCAACAACAAAGATATTTCAATGATCTGAAGGCTAAAGATAAATTCTTCTAAAATAAAAGCTCTAAATACCAAAGTTATTCGTCTCTACAGGAAGATACAAATGATATTCCAATAGAGATGAAATCTTACCGTGAAGAACATTCACACAATTTATAGTTTAGTCAGAAAGAATTATTAAGAATTGTATTCGATATAAAATAATAGGAATTCGTGTAACTCTACTGTTAAGTTCATAACATACAGAGTGGGACGTAAAGAAATTAAAATGGATATTCTATTGTATCGAAAAATAATTAACAATATACAGATATCTATCATTTCATAAACAGCAATACAAAGCAAAAATAACAGTTTAATTCATTCAAATTGTCCCCCTTTGGATTTGATTACTGCCTCCAGTCTCCTGCGAACACCTTTTGCCACGGAACGCAGATGTTCTAGTGAAATTTCTTGCCACGCTCGCTGTAGGAGTTTTAAGTCTTATAAACTGTTATAAATGTTTTCACAGGTCTTGGCTTCGAGGATGGACCACACAGAAGAGTCCATGGGATTCAGATTAGGGGAATAGGGTGGCCATATTTCCTTGGACTAAAAGCTGGGAATATGCTCTCTACACCAGTTCTGAGTATCATTCGCTGTGTGTGACGTGGTACCGTTTTGTTTGGATGTCCACAATGTATCCTCACAGAAAGGATATTCAGCTCATTCCAATATTGGCTTCAAATTTTATCAACATAACATTTGGAGTATATTTTTTCACCTTGGCCTACAATATGAGGGGATTGAAATCTAGTTTTCTGATACGGCTGCCAAGACCATTACGGAATCTCGTTACAGGTCTCGGCACACGGTTTTTTGATCATAAGGAATATCTTTGACATTTCTACCAATAAGATAGGATGTAGTTAGTGAAATACTCATACTGCGAAACTATTTTACAGTAGTAATTGTTCCACAAGATCAACAATCGCTGCTAGTTATAGATAGCACATATCTGTATGAAACGAGTTGAAAAATCTTCTGTAATATTAACTTACTCTCTCACAGCATTTTTCTTCAAGTTTACTAAAATTATAGGTTCTGTTATCAAGGTTAGAAAATGTTCGTAAATCGTGGATTTCACAGGCACATATTTTCCTCTTAAAGACCCTACAAATCTGGCCGTAAGTGTTGTTTTTGGAGACATTTTCCTCCGTTTTCTGTTTTCATTTCGTCACAGCCTCTCACTCCATATATACTTTGGCACGAAGCGTGAAGCAGCTTCAAATTGTATAATGACGGACTATGACGTCACTTGGGGGCATTTGGGGGTGTCTAAACTGCCCCAGATCACCTCCTGCCAACACACCTTCCAGTTAATTGGCTCAGATTGAGATGAGGAGAGCCTGTCTAGTCCCCAGACCTAAATTAGGGGAGTTCTGGCGCGAATGACAACATTTTAGCCGCCCTATCAAGTTGTTTAACGCTAATTGTCAATCAATTTAAAGTAATGGGCGGTTTCGCTGGCATGGAAATAGATAGACTCTCTGGGAGACTTTTGCATACTTCATTATCTTTGTCAACTGATTTTTCCTGGACATTTGGAAGCGTTAAATGATCTTTAATTGATCCGTGTAATCGGTGCAAATGCGAGTTTGAGTTGTTAATATGTCGTCGGATTGTCTCTTATTGTGCGGGGAGACACTGCCATTAAATTGGAGCTCTGAAGCTTATTTATGGGACTGAAGAAGCGGTGGAATATTTAGAATTGAACATTTTACAACAATCGTGATAAGATAGGCTTCTTGAAATAAACTCGCATATTTACTGCATTTGATACATTTAATAGAAAAAGAAGTACATTTTAATGATTGGATAGATTTGTTTTATTAGAGTGATATATAATTAAAACTTTAGTATAAGGATATTATATATTTGAATATACGTAACCCAATTAGGTTATAACCTTTAATACCGATTCATTTAATTCTTTAATAATAGTGATTTCTCACAATCTCATCTCATATATGCCGTGGCGTTTCTATGTTTTACTGATATATAAAATTGTATTCGAATATAGCATAATATATATACTCTTATGTATATATAATCTGAAATTCAATATTCATTCTATATTCTACATCAGATAGGCTATTTTTATTTAATTCATGCACTCTACCGATGCGTTAAATGAGTAATTTCAACAGTGTATCATAAAATACAGATCAACTTCCGGCAGATTCTGCACGCTTCTGTGACGTCACAAGAGATAAAATGTTGCAACAATGTGCGCAAAATATCGAATCATCGCTGTATTGACGGTAGCAAATTGCTTCAAAGTCTATTAACCTGTTCAAGATATTCTATTAGAGTCCCCGCTGTTTCAGTGAGTGGACCTTATGCTACTTGATCATCCCGGTGAAAATAGGCCTGGCTGATTCGTAGAAATAAAATGATCGAAAACAGTTGCTCGAGAAAAACAATTTGCACGAAAAACAATTAATCGAATAACAATTGGTTGAACGAACAATTGCTTGAATTAATATTTGCTCAAACGAGCATTTGCTCAAACGAAGATTTGCTCGAACGAACATTTGCTCGAACGAACATTTGCTCAAATGAGTATTTGCTCGAAAGAACATTTGATCAATAGAATATTTATTTGAACGAACATTTGCTCAAATGAAAAATTGTCCGAAAGACAATTGCTCGAAAAACAACTTATTGATCTAACGTACAATTGACCAACTGATCGAGCAATCGGGAAAGAAAAGTTTTAAATTTATTATTTCTTGATATCATTATATATTATGTCATCTGCCTTGCATCAATCTTCTCCTACACTGATTTTATGTCCAGTTGACTATTTAATTATCTTTGATTGTTTCTAAATGATTTAACAGTTTCTAGTGTTAAAATATAGTATACAGTTGCTATATATGATGAATATAGAGGTAGGCAGTCTTTTCTACCTTAGTAGAGACTGTCTATATCACCTATGTTAATTTACATAGGCTAATACACACCGAGAACACGCGTATGGGTAACAATGCTTCCTAGATGTACAAAACCCACTCATTCGAACTGAGTATAAATAGAATTTACTGGTATAGAGTTGAATTCATCAGTACATTTTATTGGTTAGCATTATCTTTTGTTCCTTTGTTAAAAATCATACATAGGCCAACAATCAAAATAAATTTAAAAGAAATATATGAGTTTGATAACATTGTATAATGGTATAATGCATTAAAAGTACATCCAATCTTGAGTAAAAGTTTGTTGTGTCACTGAAAAAAAAATATTTCGACCAACTAATGAACATGAGCAATATTGTCAAAAATAATCGAAAGGAATGTATAAATTGTGAAAAGTAATGCAATAAACTCCTTGTGTTCTGTGCCCAGGTAGCAGTGATTTTGGAGCCAATGTTGGTCCAATGTTGTCCCAATATTGCCAATGTTGGCCCAAGAAAAATTGGAACCTGATTACCTTCTGCTGAATGATAGTATTGCAGATATCATCCATATACCGCGCTGTGTGTTCACATTATATAGATGAGCAGGTCTTGAAATGTGCATCAGCTTTCACTGGATTAAATTCTCCATCATAGGGTCGGTTCCTGAGCACACTCACTCATATTGACTTGTTAAACGATGCGCATTGCTTTGCAAAGCCACACCAGAATCAGTCTGTTTGTCTGCACAGCCGCAACTGAGCCTTTGGGAAGCTGTGCCATGGAATACTTTGATTTAATAGATATATTGATGAAATTAGAACCTTAGTCTTTCTGTGGAATTTTGATATCACTATGTTGTTAAACCTATAGTATATGTGTTTATTTAAATATGGAAACCTCTAGTCTGAATTGAAGTGAAATCTCCATTCTCTTAACCTTTTTCTATGTCTGATGTCGAAAGTAAATAGAATAGATTTAAAAAAAATCTGATTTTTTATTATTAATCTTCAATTAAAAAACGTTTTATTTCGAAAACCAAAATTAATAAATTAAACCTTCGATAATATTTGATTTGATGTTTAGTTACACGTAATCTTCAATAGATTTCATTTTTTTAAATCACGGCACAATCATTTAGCAAACAGTCATCCATTTTAGTATCAAGAAACAAAAATAAGGGGAGGTCCTATAGGAAATAAATTAGCGTTCCATTTAAACACTTTTATGCCTTAAGGTGACATATATGTCCCCTTTTTTGGAGGTGTATTTTGCACATTTTACTTAGACATTTTCCTAAATCGATGGAATAATTTGTTTCGTATAATTTTTTTTTTTTTTAGGGGGGGGGGGGGTAACAATCTTCATATTGTTTATGTTTTCTTTACCTATATATTACAAGAATATCATAACAATTCTCGTTTTTACTAACTAATTCAGCGCATAAAGGGTACATCTTCTATGGCCCCACCATAACCTTGTCTCAGGGTATAACTCTTTAAAAATTTCCTTCAAATAAGGACAGTGTGGAGAAAATCCCCGTTCCATTGACTTTGTGTTCGCTGAAAGGCAGCATCTAATGTGTGTTCCTATGTTTATTGAAGAGCAGGCAGTCTCGCTGTGAGGCTCAAACAACTCAAATTATGCGTGTCATTTCAACACATTTAATTTAAATCAACTCTGAGATTTCTAATTAAAGTCCTGAATAAAGACAGACAAAACCAAGTGAAGGATGCAAACCAAACTCCTTTCAAGTCGCCTTTGATAATTAGAAAAATCGTGGAAAGCCTTTCAATCTCTCTACACCTAACTAGTTTTCTATAAAGTGGCATAATTAAAATATTCTGATAACATTTCGCAGAGGTGACCAAAAATTAGGAACATTACTTATCTTTATTTAACTTTTTATTTTTTGAGAAATATTCTCCAGAAATTTAAAAAAATATTTGAGTGAATGTTACGTAGCATGAATTCAAATTTTAAGCTAAAATTGAAGTATTGAAATAATGATTCCGGTAAAATAAATTTAAATCTAAAAATATTAAAGTTTTGAACTTGAAGTATAATCAATTATTAATTATATTATCATTATAATTTAATTTATGTTACGGTAATCGAATCGAAATTACATAATTTCATTCTAATTAATATCTTATTATAAAAATTATCAACTAGTAATTGATAATCAAGAAGATATTTACACTAATCGAAGGGCAATTAGGGTAAAGATGCTATCAGAAATTTTGAGATTTGTCCTTCTTCATATCGGGTAAGGGATCTACCTAACACTCAGGCCCTCTACTCTAAATTAATTTCCCTTACTCTAACTCCAATTCTCCTCTATGGGTAAGTTACGAATTATCGGTCACTACTACATCTTCGGTCATATAAGAAAAAACAATATAAAAATTATTGTTATTACAGAGTACCTACTTCTAATACTTCTGCAAACCCGAGTTTGCAGAAGTATTAGTTTTTTCTTATATGACCGAACATGTAGTACTGACCGATAATTCGTTACTTACCCTGTAGAATCTTTTGGTATCATTTTCTCACAAATGATTACCTATTCATCCTGTTTAGCCTATTTAGCCTATTTGTCCTGTAAAATGTAATTATACGTTCTATAAATAATAACTCATTTTTCAATCGTGTACCCTAATTTTTACTGATTTACCTACGGACCATATAGTAAAGAGCAGGCACTTATTTTAGTAATTAAAGTGATACCCTTTGTTATTTGGGGGCTTTGAGTGCCTTCTGTTTGAAAATAGTCATTTGGGGTGAGCTGTGCAGTGTAAGTCCATGGGCCCGGCAGGGGGCCTCACGATCCAGCCCAGTGACAGCCCCGCACATCAGAAGGAACACCTCGAGACTTTTGTGCTGCCCTGAAAAGGATGGAACAACGGCCAGTGGGAAGACAAAAGTCATTTGCTTCTCTCATTATTAAATTAGTTGCGAATAGGAATATGTGTGACTTTGTGTAGTCCCTCAGTATGGTAATGACTTGGCAATGGGTCTCTTTGAATTGTTTGTATAAGAATCAGAAGACAAATTGCCGTACAATTGCAAGACTATGGCAACACGCTTGTCTTTGGCTCTTTAACTTATTAAATATGAGATATTTTAATCAAATTATCCTTTCATAAACAAATATTTGGGTATAAACACTTAGTAAATATATATTAATATAATATAATGACTTCTTCAGATGAACCGACAAGATATCCCTTAGGTTCAATTGTAATCTACTGATTTGCTTTCCTTTCACGTCTTTCCTTTGAGAAGAAGCGAAAAGAAGTGGATTTTAGAAGACAAAAACTCTCCATTGTTTCTAGAAGAAATAATGTAGATTTTTCTAGTCGCTTGCCGGTGGATTCAAGCGTCCGAAGGTTTATTTAATTGCTGTCAAATTGATAAAGTGTATCTGAAACCGGTTCCAGTGGGTAAATGTTATGTTAATACAAAGGGCATACATTGTTCAACTTCATAATTCATTATGATAATAAAATCTAGATGTATATGGAGTCATTATACATTGAATACTGATAAGAAAATTCAACAGTATTATTAACTATTAATTTATTATTCATCTCTAAGAATTATCATGATTCATGTCGTACTAATATATATTTTACCTAAAATACTTAAATCAACTGCTCCACATAAATTACCTTAGATAAATTAATTTAAGACTTAAAATAGATATAATCGGGCAGTAGCCAGGGAGGAAATTATGGTGGGGCTTTAGAAGATTGTTTGCCTTGGCCACGCCTTAACTTTCTCTTTCAAATTACTCAATTTATGTGTGCATCAAATATACCTACACTCAAAGTATATTATTATGCACGTGTGCTTAAACTTGGCGTTAAAGCACACAAATTTTCTTTGTAAAAACAACAAGCAGTCGTTACGAATTATCGGTCTGTTTCACATATTCGGTCATATAAGAAAATACGACATGATAATAATTATTAAATTTCTACTTTTATTAGTAACCATGATACCTGAAGGTAATTTTTTTTAATTGGTATCTATGATGCATGCATATATTATGGATACAAATAAAAAATAAAAATAAATGATAATTGTTATATAATCATTTCGATATAATAATGATTATTTAATTTATATTTTTAGAGGTATCCATGATACCTTCTGGTAATTTTATCCCAATTTGTATCCATGATACCTGCAGGTATAATGGATACAACTAAAAATAAAAATAAAATAATAATTATTATATCGTTTTTCTTTTCCCTGAAATAATATTTTCTAAGTAATTAGAAAGGCCGATTTAATGTTCAATTTCCCCAGTATATGCACCTATGTATATCTAAAGAAACACATTATAATGTTGTACAAACATAGGGACACACTATGTATTATAATAGGCAGACACCTAGGAACTTTTATAGGCTGCAAAAACAATCAACATGTTCTTTTAAAACTCTATGGGACACTTGATTTATAATATGAATATTATATAGTAAGTATACACAAGCTCTATAAAGACTGACTCTATCTTATATATCATTATATACATATATACCGTATTTATTTTATAATAATGCACTCTTTTATAGAGTTCCTATTATTGTTAGCATGAATGGCAGTTGGAACCTAAAGAATATAAAAATTACTTTTCTTTTTGTTAGATGTGAATTGATTTCAATTTAAGTAATCTTTTATAATTAAAAATCAAGTAATTTGATAAGATATATTAATTTATTTGCAGTAACGTTCAGAACAATTATTGTATAACCCCTATTAATTATATTATATAGAACTTTATTATCATTTCTAATTTTATATACCCATTACTCAGTCATTAATTCTTAGTATGTCACATTATTAAAATTATCTGCTTTTTTTAATTTCCAATTTAATTATTTCAAGTAAAATCGACTTAAATCTAGGAAATCTTGTTATTATTGAACAAATATCAGAAAAGTGCTTGCCTGGATTGTGTCATAATTATACACAGCTTAATCAATGGTTTTTATTTTGGATTTCTCATACCCTGCAATTAGAGGGTGTTAACCCCAGGGAAAAGATATCACCTTGCACATCTTCCTTAACAACAAACCCATAAAAACATCCATAGAGTGTGAAAAAGTGATGGATGCAGTTTATTGGAAACTATCTAAGATCATCGATGGTTATCGGAGGTTTAAGGTTATTTCAAAAATGTCGATGGTTGATCTTTGGCGAAAGTGAAATCGATTTGAATATTGTGAATTCAATCGGTTTTAATCTTTCTTTTTGTAATTGTAACAGTGAATAAATGTATGCACGTTTTAATTATATTCTGATAAATATAATATTAGCAATGGTAACTAAATAAATAATGGCGGAAAGTAACGGGGGAAAAAAATCCAAAGGAATCGAAAGTATGATAGTGAAGACATTTACAAGTAATAATAGATCGTACCATCTTAGTGTTCTACTTTTTAAACTTTAATTACTTCATTAATATTGTTTCTATATTTTATTGGTTCTAAAACAATCTCAAACTTTAAAATTTTACTTTGCATACGTATCTATGTCAATTGTCGAAGAACTTAATACAAACGACTATGCAGTCGTATTTGCTGAAGATATCATAGCAAGATGCAAAGATTTTTCATTCATAGGATTTCCTTTTATATAGCACATAATGTTTTCTGATGAAACACATTTCCATATCCACGGTGTAGTAAACACTAACAGTTTTAGTTATTGGTGGGCTAAGAACCAGCCGAGAATTGCCACTTCATTCACCTCCTATCAACCGTGAGGACGACCATATGGGATGGGTTAATTTTAGGTCCAGTTTTCATTGATACAAATGTTACTGGTGATAATTATCTCGAATTATTTGACATTTGGTCTGGAATTTCGATTTTACCATATTCAGAATAAATGTTATTTATGCAAGATGGAGTTCCTGATGGAGTGAGGAACTCCAAGATGGAGTCCCACCTCATCGGCAGTTTCAAAACAGGTGGAATTTGGCAGAAGTTCAGATTGCAATTTTAACATTCCTATCGGTGTAGTCGAATAATTAGTTCCCTCCTAATTCGATGAAATAAAGAAAGATAAAATTGAGTAAGTGACATACGAATCTTAGATAATTACGGCTCATAAAATCTGTTCAAACTATTTCTGCCTCACAAAAGACCCTGAAGCTCTATGTTTTCAAACTTCTGCCCACCTATGAAAGTATGCCTCGGTTTAATTTGGAGAGACAGAAAAAAAACGATAAATTCATCAAAGTTGCCACTATGTCACAGGCAATCGTTCTAACATTTGTCATCAGGCCTCAGTTGGGGTGAATTGAGATGAATACCTACCATCAATCGACTCCATTACTCAGTCTGTCATTAAGTGGTCGTCAGGGTGGGCAAGGCACTGCCACCTGTAAGGGGCCTAGACCTCACACTAACATGGATTAGACAATTTATTGTCTAACTGGTATATCGACTATTGTCTATAAGGTATACAGTATATCGACATTATTGTCTAAACTCTAAAGGGTATATCTACTATTGTCTGTAGGGTATATCGACATTATTGTTTAACTTTTATATCTAAATTATTATTTAAAACTCTAAAGGGTATACCAATTAAATATCAATTAGACCATAAGAAAGATAACAAAACAATAAATTATTAATGTCGATATTATAAATTTCTGAATAATACGAAATAATAATTACAGTCAATATTTTATGCAGATTTGAGGTTAAATTCTTAGTATTTAGACAAATTGAAACCTTGAACGTTTATGAAAAATAATATAATCGATAAAAAGATATTAATGAATATGATAAGACTTAACAATCGTTTATGTGCCATTTGACAATAAGAATCTTTATAAAATATAAATTTACTAACAAACTAACGAGCTGTGAAAATAATATGAAATAAATTATTGGTAAATATAAGATAATTAAGGCAACTACCCAACCGATGAATAAAAGATTTAATTAATTTAATTTGGTTTCCCAATAATACTCTGACTTTTCCAATCGATCGAAGTTTGTTAAACTATTGTCATTTCGGAACTCAAGAGTTCCCTTACTAGTTACGCTGCAGAAATTTAAATACCTCTTATTTTAATCTAAGTCTATTGATGAAAACTAATATGAATAATTAACAGAAAAACAAAAAAGGTAATATGGTCATCAGATCATCTACAGTGTCTACAGGCCTCATCATCTCCAGTGTCTACAGGTCTCATAATCTACAGTGTCTACAGGCCTCATAATCTACAGCGTCTACAGGCCTCATCACCTACAGTGTCTACAGGCCTCATCATTTACAGTGTCTACAGGCCTCATCATCTACACAGTGTCCACAGGCCTCATCATCTACAGTGTCTACAGGCCTCTTCATCTACAGTTTCTACAGGCCTCATCATCTACAGTGTCTACAGGCATCTTCATCTACAGTATCTGCAGGCCTCAACATCTACAGTGTCTACAGGCCTCATCATCTACAGTGTCTACAGGCCTTATCATCTACAGTGTCTACAGGCCTTATCATCTACAGTGTCCACAGGCCTCATCACCTGCAGTGTCTACAGGCCTCATCACCTACAGTGTCTACAAGCCTCATCACCTACAATTTCTCCAGTATATTTTCCTATTTCATTTCTTCTCATTTTATAGCAAAATTTGGATCCAGTACACAATGCCTTCCAATTCCCCTTAATTCGAACTATCCTTCTTATTCTTCATACATCAAAACATGAGGAGTTCTACCAGCCCATAGCTCGTACCTGGGTGGCCATGGACCCTATCCATCTGATAAGCATAGTAAGGACCTATTGATACATCTTCCAAATCAATGTAGCAAGCCATTAGGCCATATCAAGACTGAATTTGATGGCCCTATGAACCCTATGATTGCACCTTGCATAGGCAAGAACAATGCATACTTTATATAAGCACATACGATAATTCTATACTTAGTTTTGTGTACTGTAGTATATCAGAAAAATATGTAGTTCGTTGTTGTAAAGTGTATATTAGGAAGATACATAATTCTTATAGCTTACTACATCAAGAAGATACATGCACAACTTATACACCAAATATATATGTATGTTAAAGATAATGTTCAAAAATTTAAACTGATCTCTTATCATATCTCCAATTTATTGCTCACCACCGAACATTATTGCTAATAAATACATCTCAACGTGTTTGTTAGGTATCTTGTAACATAACATGATTAAGATTTCAAATAGTTATAATTAAAATCCAACCGATTAAACGCTTCACCGACACTGGCCGCAATAAATTAATAAAGCTTATCTTGCCATACTTTCTCTTTATTATCAGTTTTAGGTTGTTTCTTTTTAAAATGGACAAAGAAACACTGGCGTCCGCGTCCGCGTCTCCTATCCTGCTCGTAATTAAAAGATCGCAACATAGAGGTCGCTGTGGCTGTCGGCGTGCATCGTGTAGAGCAAATTTTACACAAGGGTTACAAATTAGACAGACATTAGTGTTGGGAGCCTTTGTTGCAGACCGCTTTTTCGCCAATATTGACCAAAGATCACGCTGTGAAACACTGGCCATTCAATGAGCAGCAAAGCACTGGCACGGCACTGGCACGCATGTGCCCTAGCCAAATGGAGGGGAAATGTTGTGGAGCAGATCAGGTCAATTTGTGATACGAAACATAATTGGAAAACTAAAAATACATGTGAAGTATGAATATTCATGATAGAAGTGAAATATTTCTAAGCGCGTATAGAAGGATATTTGGAAATGAACTTCAAGGAAACTATTTTGTATTGTTTATTATTATTCTCAATTAAATGAAATTTTCGTTAGATAATTATTTTATATATCAAACATTTTTAAGATAAACTTTTTCTTAATTATGACTAAAATTGTAACTGTTATATTTCTATAAATTTAATTCAAATTAGTTTTATGATTAGTTGAATAATAATAGTATCGAAATCTAGTTAGACTATATTGGATAATTACGATCATTTCTGTCCGTGTAATTTGCTGATCTCATCGCCATCCACTAAATTAAACACAAAACTAATAAAATATCTTGCACTTATCTCCGTTATCTTTGCTAATGATAACTTTTCAGGTAACAGTTCTCCTTTAAATACCATAATTCGTACATGATATAGGCACTAAATCATCCTATAACATCATAACTAACAATAGTCTATATGACGATCAAATAAATCACCTAATTAACAAGAAAATCCAATCAGTTTCTTAAATTTATTTTAGTCATCATTTATAAGTAAATTTATATAAGTCATTTAATTAGACTTAATTCTCTGGTACATTATTTGATTAGCTATTTATGATCTCTTGCTTCTCTAATTTTATATATCAACTTAAAAGTTTTAAACTTTAAAATATAATCGCCCTTCAAGAATTTAGTGATTTTATAAAATAACATAAGTTTGATCAAACTCTCTTTATGTTATTAATGTTTAGAGAATGTTTGTAAACTTCCTAATTATGGAATACATAATTTAATTTGAGAAATATAAACACTATATTAATTAATAAACGATATCCATAGATATATTATTATGAATATTACGCGCAGAAATATACACATTTATTTTATATTCTTTTCATTTATGAAAATAAAACAAGATGACGACAATGACTAGCTAAAAATTTGATATCATTATCAATTGGTGGCTTTTTTCTAGATAAATTAAATGATCTTCTCTTAAATAATCATTATGTAGAATTGTAGATGAATAGAGTATATATCATATTACATAATTAATTATACTGATTCCATTTAAACACATATTAGCAGATATTTGGTTGATGTATCCCCCTCCTTTTAAAGAGACTTCAATGCGTACTAGAAAGTGATCTACTGTCCGTAAATACAAATAATGAAGGTACTAGCTGTTACCAGGGTTAAAGGTATCGTGGGGCCAGAGAAGATGGGCCCCTTATCCTTCTATGGCCCCACCATAACAATCTCTCTTGATTTGAGTGCCAGTGTAAGTTTGAAATAATAATGATAATAAAAAAGAATTTATTAATGACGATGCAAAGAACAGACGAAAAATTTACATTATCTTTATGGGAAACATATAAAAAGAATTCATTTCTAGTTCACAGATATAATAATTCACAATTAATATTTCCTTATAATCCTATTGACTGGTAATGAAGTAAATACTTTTAATGTAACAACTTAATAGTATGCCTACCTAATTTTTATATTATTACTAATAACTCGAATTGCCATGTCATTTATTTACTTTTCTCACATCTAAATGATTAATCTACAATTTGTATCTTCATTAAATTCATTTAAAATGACTTCATTAGCAGCAATGATTTGCTGAAAGAAACAAAATTGGCGCCAGAAACTAAGTGATACTCCTTAGAAAGTTGCATGTTTGTGCAAGTCCTTATAGAGTTGCAAGTTAGTACAACTCCTTACAGTGTTGCAAGTTAATGCAACTCCTTATAAAGTTGCATGTTAGTGCAACTCCTTACATTGCTGCATGTTAGTTAGTGCAACTCCTTGCAGTGTTTAATGTTTGTGCAATTCCTAACTAGCTGCATTTTGTGCAACTTTTAGATATAGTTTCTACCTGCATGATAATGTTTCTAACTAATGGATTACTTTTAACTATGAAAAGTTAATGGAATATTTAACTTAATAAGTAAATGACAAAGAAATAAAGAATTCAAATTTCATCAGCGAGAGTTAGACCTTGCACACTAATAGAATAAATTCCAAATTATCGAACGACTCTACATCTTCGACCATATTAATAAGTACGAGTTAAATTCAATCAATATTAGTTACTATAATATATCATAGTATTAAATATAAAATGCTATATTTCGTATTCATTTCAACGGAATATTTTTAGTAGTCGAATGAAGCGACAGAAAATTGATATACCAATAATCTAATTAAAATGCTATTTATCGCAATTCAATCAAGTTATAATTCCTATTTCAATATAGATATAATGCATTAGAACAATAAATTTTACATTACTATTTACCCGAGATGTTGAGAGTAACATTATGTTGTCCTCGGCGTTTATGAAGGATGATAAAGCAACTATTTTAGTTTTCTAATGCCTCTTTGTTTCATAACTAGTATGAGAAAAGAGCAACGATTTAATCATGAAAAAACAATGACCAGTGTTGCACTGAAATAAGTGGCTTAAAGTGATGGTCACATGGAAATTAAATTAGACCGATTGTGACCGAGAAACTTACGACTGAATAGAGTAACTTACGACTGAATAGAGTAACTTGTGACTGAATAGACTAACTTATGACTGAATAGAGTAACTTACGACTGAATAGAGTAACTTACGACTGAATAGAGTAACTTGCGACTGAATAGAGTAACTTGTGACTGAATAGAGTAACTTGCGACTGATAGAGTGACTTACGACTGAATAGAGTAACTTACGACTGAATAGAGTAACTTGCGACAGAAAAGAGTAACTTGTGACTGAATAGAGTGACTTGTGACTGAATAGAGTAACTTACGACTGAATAGAGTAACTTACGACTGAATAGAGTAACTTATGACTGAATAGAGTAACTTGTGACTGAATAGACTAACTTATGACTGAATAGAGTAACTTACGACTGAATAGAGTAACTTACGACTGAATAGAGTAACTTGCGACTGAATAGAGTAACTTGTGACTGAATAGAGTAACTTGCGACTGATAGAGTGACTTACGACTGAATAGAGTAACTTACGACTGAATAGAGTAACTTGCGACAGAAAAGAGTAACTTGTGACTGAATAGAGTAACTTGTGACTGAATAGAGTAACTTACGACTGAATAGAGTAACTTACGACTGAATAGAGTAACTTATGACTGAATAGTGATTTTTCTATATTTACTGAAATAATTTCAGCTTGTTTCTAAAATTTTCGATCAGGCAATTCTGTCGAAAACTTTATAAATATTCTATTATTTATAATTTAAAATAAGTCTTAAAACATGTTTCACTGTCAAACAATTTAAAAAACTGATTTTGACTTCAATATCAAGTAAAAGAGATGATATATGACATATATGTCTATTATTATAACATGTACATCTATTAACCGATCGTATAGTTAACCGCATAAATAACACTATCCTTAAATAATGTAAAACTGCATTGTTTTATACACATTATAAATTATTTACATAATAATGATGATAATCTCAATATAGATTTATTTAAATAGTTTTAGACTATAATAATGAAATATTGTCAGGTATATGACTTTCTTGGTGATTAAATATTATAGGTCTGTTAAAGTCTTTACCCATATAGGCACATCATCCGGCACTATAATTTAAAGCATATAGTCTACTAATTATAGACCAGGGCAACAGTTTCAGCTGGCTAATGGTCTCTTAATTATTGACTGCATATAGAAAAGCTAGAGAACAAAACCATTCTGTACTCCTTTATTAAAGTAAGTGTGCTGCGATCACCTGCTTAAATTAATACAAATATTGTCTATTTATTTATAGAAATAATATTTCTAATGGCGAAAAGGGAATCCTTATGTTTAAAAATAAAGTAGTTCACTTTCTTAGACTCGAAACTTTTCGCCATCTTAGGTTCAACAAAAGTCAATCACAAATAAATGATTAAATTAAATGGTTTATGTTGAGTTAAATTTATATGCATTATACAGTATAATTTGGTGAGATAATAACTTTAGCTAAATCTGACCATGAAATAAAAGTATAGAAAAAGTATAATTTTCACTTTTTTCATCATCACAGTGACTCTTTTCTCTGATAATACATCATCACAGTGACTCTTTTCTCTGATAGTACATCATCACAGTGACTCTTTTCTCTGATAGTACATCATCACAGTGACTCTTTTCTCTGATATTACATCATCACAGTGACTCTTTTCTCTGATATTACATCATCACAGTGACTCTTTTCTCTGATAGTACATCATCACAGTGACTCTTTACTCTGATAGTACAACATCACAGTGACTCTTTTCTCTGATAGTACATCATCACAGTGACTCTTTTCTCTGATAGTACAACATCACAGTGACTCTTTTCTCTGATAGTACAACATCACAGTGACTCTTTTCTCTGATAGTACATCATCACAGTGACTCTTTTCTCTATCAGTACATCATCACAGTGACTCTTTTCTCTGATAGCACATCATGACAGTGACTCTTTTCTCTGATAGTACATCATCACAGTGACTCTTTTCTCTGATAGTACATCATCTCAGTGACTCTTTTCTCTGACAGTACATCATCACAGTGACTCTTTTATATGATAGTAAGTACATCATCACAGTGACTCTTTATCTGATAGTACATCATCACAGTGACTCTTCTCTCTATCAGTACATCATCACAGTGACTCTTTTTTCTGATAGTACATCATCACAGTGACTCTTTTCTCTGATAGTACAACATCACAGTGACTCTTTTCTCTGATAGTACAACATCACAGTGACTCTTTTCTCTGATAGTACATCATCACAGTGACTCTTTTCTCTATCAGTACATCATCACAGTGACTCTTTTCTCTGATAGTACATCATGACAGTGACTCTTTTCTCTGATAGTACATCATCACAGTGACTCTTTTCTCTGATAGTACATCATCTCAGTGACTCTTTTCTCTGACAGTACATCATCACAGTGACTCTTTTATATGATAGTAAGTACATCATCACAGTGACTCTTTATCTGATAGTACATCATCACAGTGACTCTTCTCTCTATCAGTACATCATCACAGTGACTCTTTTCTCTGATAGTACATCATCACAGTGACTCTTTTCTCTGATAGTACAACATCACAGTGACTCTTTTCTCTGATAGTACAACATCACAGTGACTCTTTTCTCTGATAGTACATCATCACAGTGACTCTTTTCTCTGATAGTACATCATCACAGTGACTCTTTTCTCTGATAGTACATCATCACAGTGACTCTTTTCTCTGATAGTACATCATCACAGTGACTCTATTCTCTGATAGTACATCATCACAGTGACTCTTTTCTCTGATAGTACATCTTCACAGTGACTCTTTTCTCTGATAGTACATCTTCACAGTGACTCTTTTCTCTGATAGTACATCATCTCAGTGACTCTTTTCTCTGATAGTACATCATCACAGTGACTCTTTTCTCTAATAGTACATCATCTCAGTGACTCTTTTCTCTGATAGTACATCATCACAGTGACTCTTTTCTCTAATAGTACATCATCACAGTGACTCTATTCTCTGATAGTACATCATCACAGTGACTCTTTTCTCTGATAGTACATCATCACAGTGACTCTTTTTTCTGATAGTACATCATCACAGTGACTCTTTTCTCTGATAGTACATCATCACAGTGACTCTTTTCTCTAATAGTACATCATCACAGTGACTCTATTCTCTGATAGTACATCATCACAGTGACTCTTTTCTCTGATAGTACATCATCACAGTGACTCTTTTCTCTGATAGTACATCATCACAGTGTCTCTTTTTTTCTGATAGTACATCATCACAGTGACTCTTTTCTCTGATAGTACATCATCACAGTGACTCTTTTCTCTGATAGTACATCATCACAGTGACTCTTTTCTCTGATAGCACATCATCACAGTGACTCTTTTCTCTGATAGTACATCATCACAGTGACTCTTTTCTCTGATAGTACATCATCACAGTGACTCTTTTCTCTGATAGTACATCATCACAGTGACTCTTTTCTCTGATAGTACATCATCACAGTGACTCTTTTCCTCTGATAGTACATCATCACAGTGACTCTTTTCTCTGATAGTACATCATCACAGTGACTCTTTTCTCTGATAGTACATCATACAACAGTGACTCTTTCCTCTGATAGTACAATCTATCATCACAGTGACTCTTTTCTCTGATAGTACATCATCACAGTGACTCTTTTCTCTGATAGTACATCATCACAGTGACTCTTTTCCTCTGATAGTACATCATCACAGTGACTCTTTTCTCTGATAGTACATCATCACAGTGACTCTTTTCCTCTGATAGTACATCATCACAGTGACTCTTTTCTCTGATAGTACATCATCACAGTGACTCTTTTCTCTGATAGTACATCATCACAGTGACTCTTTCCTCTGATAGTACATCATCACAGTGACTCTTTTCTCTGATAGTACATCATCACAGTGACTCTTTTCTCTGATAGTACATCATCACAGTGCTCTTTTCTCTGATAGTACATCATCACAGTGACTCTTTCCTCTGATAGTACATCATCACAGTGACTCTTTTCTCTGATAGTACATCATCACAGTGACTCTTTTCTCTGATAGTACATCATCACAGTGACTCTTTTCTCTGATAGTACATCATCACAGTGACTCTTTTCTCTGATAGTACATCATCACAGTGACTCTTTTCTCTGATAGTACATCATCACAGTGACTCTTTTCTCTGATAGTACATCATCACAGTGACTTTTCTCTGATAGTACATCATCACAGTGACTCTTTCCTCTGATAGTACATCATCACAGTGACTCTTTTCTCTGATAGTACATCATCACAGTGACTCTTTTCTCTGATAGTACATCATCACAGTGACTCTTTTCTCTGATAGTACATCATCACAGTGACTCTTTTCTCTGATAGTACATCATCACAGTGACTCTTTTCTCTGATAGTACATCATCACAGTGACTCTTTTCTCTGATAGTACATCATCACAGTGACTCTTTTCTCTGATAGTACATCATCACAGTGACTCTTTTCTCTGATAGTACATCATCACAGTGACTCTTTTCTCTGATAGTACATCATCACAGTGACTCTTTTCTCTGATAGTACATCATCACAGTGACTCTTTTCTCTGATAGTACATCATCACAGTGACTCTTTTCTCTGATAGTACATCATCACAGTGACTCTTTTCTCTGATAGTACATCATCACAGTGACTCTTTTCTCTGATAGTACATCATCACAGTGACTCTTTTCTCTGATAGTACATCATGGTTTAGTTCTTTTTCTCCAAATAAAAATAGCTCAAGAAAGCATTATATTTTAAATCTAATATCAATATAGTTCTTCAAAATAATTTCTAGAATGTTCAAGATATTAAGTACAGTTAACATATACTTTGGAGTAAAAGCTATAATAGCCAGAATAAGAGACTAAAGCTGAATTATAAAGATTTCTATTATTCCTTACTCATTAGTGTCGCTTAACATGATCATTCCTTGTGTAGTTGTGTGGTAAAGTGACCTATACAATAATATTTGTGTAGTTTTCTATTGCACATAGTTAAGAGATGTCAGGTTTCAGAAAATGATAAAGAAATATTCTTTAAGTAAGATTTATATCTGAAAGTATTTTCCTATGGAATATTCTTTTATTTATGTCTTATTTTCTATTGTACATGCAGGGCAAAGAGTCAATTACCGAGTTACCAATTAGATACCAAATGAGAATTTAAGTAAATAATTTGTCAAAGTGCATAAAATAAATCAATAAGTTCAATTTTTTCTTCTAAATCTTAATTATAATTTTTTTTCTATTATTATTGTAATTAATTTAAATTTGTTACCTAATAGGTATTGAATATTAATCAATTAATAGAAAAAATGTAAAATTGGGTATATCTAACTTTTTAAAGTATCCATTTCGGTTAAATAAAATGTGAATAATATAAATAGGTATATTTATATGTATTTATAGAGATTCGCAGATTTAAATAAAATAACATCATTCGAAAAAGTAAATAATATTGTAAATACCTACATATATCATTAGTATAACATATATCTTACTATATAACATTTAAAATATATATTTCCTTTTTTTAAACATTCAAAATAAAGTATGTTTTAGAGTCAAATAGAAGCATCTTCACATTGCTGCACACAGTTCGTAGGTATGTCGCTTCTACACCCCATATTTCAGGCAACTGACACCTCATAGTAATGACGTGGCTATAAATTAATCCGCTGTCTTTGGATCAGTACATTAAACTCCTACGGCAAATTGGTTAATTTCGCCAATCTGAACCATTTACTTGGAGTATCTCAACCCGCTATGATACTTATTTGGGTTAAATAAAATAACAGTGAGATAAGTTAGTGTTAATTTAAATATATGATTTGTATGATATTCACCATCTACCGCTATTGTGACTTCATTATTCTATTGAATATTATTTTTGATGTTATTCATTACCCAAAATCTAGTAATTGATCATTAATCAGCTAGTCCAGCACTTACAGTACTGGATTGTTTTGGACATCATTGTACTAGTCCAGCACTTACAGTACTGGATTGTTTTGGACATCATTGTACTAGTCCAGCACTTACAGTACTGGATTGTTTTGGACATCATTGTACTAGTCCAGCACTTACAGTACTGGATTGTTTTGGACATCATTGCACTTGTCCAGTACTTACAGTACTGGATTATTTTGGACATCATTGCACTAGTCTAGCACTTACAGTACTGGATTGTTTTGGACATCATTGTACTAGTCCAGCACTTACAGTACTGGATTGTTTTGGACATCATTGTACTAGTCCAGCACTTACAGTACTCGATTGTTTTGGACATCATTGTACTAGTCCAGCACTTACAGTACTGGATTGTTTTGGACATCATTGTACTAGTCCAGCACTTACAGTACTGGATTGTTTTGGACATCATTGTACTAGTCCAGCACTTACAGTACTGGATTGTTTTGGACATCATTGTACTAGTCCAGCACTTACAGTACTGGATTGTTTTGGACATCATTGTACTAGTCCAGCACTTACAGTACTGGATTGTTTTGGACATCATTGTACTAGTCCAGCATTTACAGTACTGGATTGTTTTGGACATCATTGTACTAGTCCAGCACTTACAGTACTTGTCTAACCTAAATATAAGTTTATAAGTTCAAGAATAAATACCTGCTATACTTCATCTGAAAGAATTCCATATCCCAACAATAAATTACTATCTCAACCAAACTGATATCCACAAATATATTTCCAAAGATTGAACACTGAGTTATTAACTTCGAAATGCTTTTCACCAGCTTACCATATCGCCAAGTCATCCCCTAGATATCCCTTGCGAACATTAGTCGCTTAATTGACTCGATATTGATTTATCGTTCTGGTAATTAGCGATAGGAGGAGAAGATTACGCGCAATTATCGCTCATCGGGGCCCTTTCTTCGCCGGTGACGATGATTTACCGCAGCTTATCGTTGTTCGATAGATGCATTTATCGGTTTGGTTTGTTTAGAGTAAACATGGTTAATGTTCTGCTTTCGGTAGAGCATTAGAATAGAAATGAAGAGGGTTTAGGTTCGGTTATGTATGTGAGAATAATACCCATTATAAATAAGCTAATGATTTGATATAGGCAAGAATCCAATGCAAATTTTAAAAAAAATTGTTATATTCATCCTTTAAAAATAAATTAAATTCGGACCTTTGTGAGAAACGTGTTAATTCCAATTTGAATTAAAAACGCTTATATGTTGTTTTGAATTCTAAATAAAATTGAAATACTTTTTTATTATACAATCTTATAATCTAATGAAAATTTTAACGAAAATATTCCACAACAATTTATCCATTGAAGGTATAAATACCCCAATCTAGTAACTTTATTGGTTCTAATTCATCTTTCCAAATAGGCACCAACAGCTTTTCCATCAACTCTGTGGATTATAATTGAATGCAATCACCCCATCGTATTTACCTTCCATTACCCATCACTCTATTATTACATTACCCATCACTCTATTACCACTTATCACCTCCTAACAATAGTATGATGGATAATATATTATAGGATAAGATGGCCCGGTGTTGTACCTCATGTCACAGTTTCAATTTGGCGCGCGTTAGTCCCGTCTACACCGTGACGTTTTTTCGTCTCAAACGCAACACCTCAACTGATACGGTTTAACTTCTCTGTTTTTGTTTGGGTATGAAGTATGAAGACACCTGGTAATGGTATCACGTGACTCTTACATTGTGTGTTCTTTTTTCGATATTATTGAAATTTTAGATGCTATTTTTTTAATGTTTCATCATTCGAAAATATTTAAAATAATAATATCTAACCAGGATTAGGTGAGTTACTTGTATCTAACTAGTTCATTTTCCTGCCAGAACCTTATTTCTAATAAGTCAATTGATAAGTAAATAGTATACTTAATGTAAACTGTCTGAGGAAGAAAAAAACATAATTAATAGAGATATAAATAGTATATATAAAATTTTACTAAAGTAATTAATTTAACAATGACGATTATATTATATTTAAATAATATATATTACAGAGGTTATAAAGAAAGCTCATCGTTATAATCATAATTCTCTATTAAAAATACTATTAACCAAATTCAATTTCAAAATAATAAGTCTTTGAATATTCAAATTTTCTCAAAATACCGGACAAAATAAACTATGAAATCTTGACGTACATAACTGAAAATTATAAGTAATATATACATGACATATGGTGAAATTATACAACTCAGAGAGAAAGTTATGGTGGGAACATAGAAGATTAAGAGGGGACACCACTTAATTTTCTATGCCCCCACCATAACTGGCTTACTGGGCTGATACCAAATTTCCTATTGTGTCCTTAATTCCAATCGACAGCCTTATGTTTCTGTCTCATTTTTAGCGTCTTTTCGCAGTCCTCACAGCGGGTCAGCAGTTTAATAAATAGGCTGAGGAGGGCGTGCTTTGCCCGCTGTTTGGGCAGCAAGCGATGCCACGTGCCCGTCACGGTAACACTCACCAAACAATAACGACTCGAACTAGTCAGGGGTGACGCTGTTCGGTACCATCGGTACAATGTTGTCTATGTTCATTTAATACATTTAATTTAATTTATTATTATAAAACATTTGTGTATACAATGTCATTAATGTTGCTAACTTATTTTAATGTGTCAAATGCTTTAACTATGTTTATAGTGTAATTAGATTCGTTCTACAATAGTACCTACCCATAGGCATTAATTTTGTAGATATTTAGTTTGCACTGTATCCATTTCTTTTAAAATGTGTATAGGTCTTCTAATCGTTATTTACAACAGTTCAATAGGGTATGATACGTAGGTTGATTACTTCTATTATTGTCTGCTGCCATTTAATATAAATGGATTAACGAACACTTTTCGTTTTTTTTTTGTCTTCTGCTAAAAATGATTAAATGTAGAATATAATATTTAAAAAAATTTGGCTTGAAAAACTGAAATGAATAATAATTGTTAAAATTGTATTTGTTTATTATGTACTAGTTCGATTATTTGAAGTGTATATGTTATCAATATTAATCATTAACATATAATAGAAAGATTTCTCTTTCTATTATATATTTCTCTTTCTTTCCTATTTCTCTTTCTATGACATTTTCAATATTAATAATTACTGTTAACCATTTTATATTTTTAATTACCACTACCATAATAAAAAAAAAAGATTAAAGTTATAAGCGCACTGTTTTTTTCGAACGTCGATATCATTAAATTCACTTTTCAATGATCATTGTTATTTAAAGTAGTATTTCGGTATAGGCTTTTCACTGTCCTATTTTTATCTAGTCCCATTTTAATCATTATAATATGGACTAGTGACTTGTAACTGTCACCGTTAGGTCTTCTTTCCATTTCCTTCCAATTTCTTGTTCTACTTCTTACCGGCACACACGCGTGCTTGTACTCATTAATTAAAATGCCCAGGTGTTGTGGGGAGGACTTGCGCTAACACAAAGACCTGCACAACATAAAAAATGATATATTAAGTAAAAAGATTGTTATTTATAATTTGAGAGATGATAGGGTTTTATAAATTAGTTACCCAATGATTGAAATGAGTTTAAATGTGAAATGATTTTAACGATAGATCGAAAATAAGTGTAAAGTTTAATTATTTTCTTGTACATATTAATCATACATACATATACATATTTCTTATACATATTGTATTTATTAAAAGTCATAATCGCATTATTTGTCTTTTCAAGAAGAAACAAATAATATTCCACTAGGAATGAACTCTTACGGTGAAGAACATTCACACAATATCTATTTACAGTCAATACAAATAATATTCCACCAACGATGAACTCTTACGGCGAAGAACATTCACACAATATCTATTTACAGTCAATACAAATAATATTCCACTAACGATGAACTCTTACGGCGAAGAACATTCATACAATATCTATTTACAGTCAATACAAATAATATTCCACTAACGATGAACTCTTACGGCGAAGAACATTCATACAATATCTATTTACATTCAATATAGATAATTAAAATATGTAAACAATATCGAAAATATGGTGACTAATTACTTTTCCTCGTCTGTTTAGGGTTAAAACGAGCATTTTTTTATAGGGAAACATATCGATATACTAAAATAATATGTAAATAAATAACTTCAAATTTTCATATATAGGAAATAAAAATATTTGTTCAAATTTTCATATCTGTTTTTTTTATTATTATTATTTAGCGTTATGGTAGGTCCAAAACTGCAGTTTACTTACTACACCCCTACCAGAGTCCTCCGCATTCACCTCAGGAATATGTTATTAGGAGAGCTTTGGCGTGGATGGGGGGTCATAATTCATTATAGAGAACATATTGGAAAAAAACTGATCATTATTGACGGGCGGGACCGAGCAGTTACTCGCAATGTAAAACAATTATTATATAGCTGTTTTGACTTGTTTTTGGTCAAATAGATATGTATTGAGAAGCAAAGTAAGCACAGCACTATGTGTACAGCTCTGTAAGTACAGCACTATGTGCACAGCTCTGTAAGTACAGCACTATGTGTACAGCTCTGTAAGTACAGCACTATGTGTACAGCTCTGTATGTAAAGCCTATTAAATAAAGCTTTTAATTATGACGTTGTTTAAACTATAGAAATATACCTATCTTAATATTGATTAACTTCATCTAATTTCGTAATTTGTACAATTTGTCTAAATTTAAATTTATTTTTAGGAATTATCTTTTGAGCAATTTGTAGATTTCTGATTTGTTTTTAATTTTAGTTTTTAATTTTTCTCCATTTGTGTCTTTTTCTTCTGTATTTTCTCCTTGTACTCTTTTTATCCCTGTTTTTATTTACCATATCCATTTGACTGTTTTTAACATATTCTATCATATGCTAACTGTACTGTTTCGATAAATTCTATTCAGTTTATATCTATATTTTAATTACCTGAGCCATTTTTAATACTGAATTTTATAGTAAAATATTTGTTTAGGTTTTCCCTTACAGATTTTTTTTAGCCGGGATTCATTTTTTATTCTTTTCTATATTTCAAATTGTTGTTTCTAAATTTTGTACTATATGCAGAGATTATGAATAAAGATTTTTTTTTAAACCAAAAAAAAAAAATACATATCACTTTCAGGAGAAAGTTATGGTGGGGCCATAGTAGATCAAGTCCCTCTCCTTCTTCCATGATAACTTTCTCCCTGAGTGCTTATAGGAGGTATTAGCTTCAAATTTACAGGTAATTAAAAGAAGGGAGGTAAGGAGTTATGAGTTAGAGTCCCTTTCTGTTTAGTGACTGCTTCATAAATTGTGGAGAGCTATGGACTCTATTTGCTGGAAATTATGGAAAAATAGCACTCGCTAAAAACAATCACAGGGAATGGCATATATTGGTGTAAAGGGACTGGAAATATATACTTAAACTATTGTATAAATGTATACTTAACTATTGAGAGAGAGATAGTGAAATGAAGATATGAACGATATGATTGGGAGATATGAAAGATATGATTGGTAAATATGAAATATTCCATATTGTAAAAATGTTTAAAAATGTTTAACAATAGTTTTCTGTAAGAATAATAGAATATTAATATTTGATATAAGTATTATAAGCGTTTATGGTGGGGTCATAGAAGATAAAGAGAGGTCATTTCTTATACTCATCTATGGCCCCATGCACCGTAACTTTATTTATATTCCTGCCTTATTTATTCCTAATTGTTTTACCATTTATTAAATATTCAGTCAGTACTTTATGAATAGTGATGGTGGTTGTCAACATATCATATAATATATAACGTACTAAATATCATACAATAATATGATAATATTATGCGCCTGAAAGTATCCTTACTATTATATAGGCTTGTGTTTCTTGTATTTTATTTCTTCTCAATAAATATTATCATTATTATCATTATAGCATTTCACGTACCATACTATAAAATACCTTATAAATGGGAAAAGGAAACGGATAGTAATTTTATTATTATTTAAACTTATATCCATAATCATATATTACTTAGAAAGTTACTTTATTATATTGATGTCTATAGGTCATTATTTTCTATGGCGCCACCCTATTTTCTTACTGGGTACACACTCAATATGGAGCTGTTATAATTTTCAGTGTGTATTGTTGCTTATCCTACCAATGTGTTTTTAAGATCAAAATTCCTCTTTATTTAACCAGAGTTAATTCGTTATCACTTCTTCGTGTAGAATTTATCAACTAACTATGATGCTGAGAATTTTCTATAGGAGTTAAAAGTAACAAATTTGTTCGATACATTTAACATTGCCATCTTTGAACTCATTGGTGTAGTCCTGATACATCTGAAATATTTAAATAACTATGTGCATTTAATTTAGAAATCTATATAAGAAAAATCCTATTCAGATATTGTATCTATTATTAGTTCTGGTAAATCTTTAAAATATTCTACAACTACGTCCTTATATGTATATGGACAATGGAAATGTAGGGTAAGTTACGAATTGTCGGTCAGTTCCACATCTTCGGCCATATAAGAAAAACTATATAATAGTAATTATTTGATTTTTATTCTAATTGATATCCATGATGGTAACCCTGATACTTACAGGTATCATGATGGATACCAATTAGAATTAGAATAAAAAATATTACTATATCCCGGTTTCTTATATGGCCGAAGATGTGGAACTGACCGATGATTCGTAACTTAGCCTATATTCTGTTTTCATATATCTCTTTACATTATACTTCCATTCGTTGCTGGTAAGTGTTTAGCAGGCTTTAGAGTTTAGAAGGCAATTGTTCTACTTTCTGAAGCTATTTATTAAGTGATGGCTAAGCATTGAGATATTGGCGGCAAGTGGTGAAGGAATCTGAGAAATAGAATTGCGATTAATAAAATGCTTCTGCAGCTTTTGAAGATCAAGTGATCTAACCTCACATTGATACCTTCTATATCTAAACACTTCACCAAAACTAAATTACATATTGAAAAAAAAACATATAACTCTAAATTGATAATATCTATAATCAACATTGTCTTTGAATTATTTTCCTGAGAGTCTGCAGGTATGTCGGTTAGTTTTTCTAGGTATGACAAGGCCATGTTTCATCTTCAGGACATTCTCTGGTAGATTTTCAGTCCATTTGCCGTGTGTTTAGTAGCTACAAACTGTTTCTGAGATGCTATCTCACTTGGATCTAAGCAGCAGAGGGATAAAGGAGGGACATAAAGAACAAATACTAAGGAACTATCTTGATAAACATTCCAGCAAGGAATCAGAGAAATGCTCACATAGTTGGTAGCGACATTGCAACTGAAATTGGTTGTAATAAAAGGGAGTTTGAAACAGTTACGCCGACAGTTCTTATAGAGTCTGGCAAAGTGTTAAATCTTATAGAAATAATTACAGATTTCTTAGAAATTAGCAGACTTAAATTTTAAATGAAAATTGTTGATAGTTTATACCTATATATTATATATTACAAAGTCACCTTTATAATAAGTATAGTAAAGGTTACTGCAGAGTCTTAATATTATTGAATTAAACACCAACATATATATATATATAGGAAATTGCCCCACAAAATAACAAAATCCCAACTAATTGGCTATTGGCGCTGTCTCTTTCCTTTATTAAATCATTTTTCTTTTAATTGTCTAAAATATAAATAAATTCTTTTGGAATATTTTCAGAATATAAAAATTGTAATTAAACAATTACAGATTATAATTAAAGAATACGTTATACATTAATTTAATGTGAAGCAAGTCTGGGAATAGTTTCTTTAATGGTTAAATACTGCATTGAATACACATTGACTGTATAATAAATAGTGCATGGGTAGCTATGCAGGTAATCTCACTTTCATCAATAGTTATTTATTAACACCCTAGCAAATACCCCAGTAAAAGAAGTGAACACATTATACATCACTCTTAGAAGTACTATTTGTAGTAGGGCGAGAGTTTAAAACAATTCGAACGTTTTCTTAAAAATCATAAATGGTTTCGATATGGTAAATACTCTTATTCCATATTTTCGATAATATAATAAAAGTATTCAATAAGTACTAATTAATTTTAATTTTAAATATTATATGATGGGAAATTTGGATCTGTCAGATGACTCGGAACCTACATAGAAAGTTACAGTTAAAAACAAACTGTAGTTTTCACTTTTTGAGCCAATTTCTACAGAGACCACAGGAGCGTATGGCAGCACAACCTCCTCATAATCATGAAGTCATTAGGCAGATGCATTGTTGAGACTACCACAGATCCAAGTGAGTCAACGTAGCTCCTACAGCGATTGGCTTCTGTGATCCAGAGAGGGAATGCCTTCATCATCTTCTCAGCCGAGAAAAATAGATTTCAGGGCCGGGTCCATCCTTTCAGGGAACTCAACCCCTCATTCGTAGTTCCTGAGGGAATTTTCTTTTCTGTAAAGATATAATTCTTGTTGTTTTAATGAAAATAAGACTCAAATTAAACCATTTTCAAGTTTTGCTAAGTAGTTACTTTTATATAGTGTGATAACGATCGAAAAAAATACAAATTGAGATTTTGTCATTTTTGTTTGTTGATATATTTATATTTTGTTTTTAGACATAAATTTCATATTTAACATTCTATTCTCTTTTTATTTAATTCAAGGCTCTGAAAATATCGAAAAATATCGGTGATATGTATCGAATGTTTCCAGTAATTGTCCAGTAATTCCAAAATTCGGATTTAATATCTTTCACCCACATAAATAAATTGTGGTATGATTATTGATATTAGCCGTAAGTACATCATATGCTAATTAACCTGCATCAATTATGTCCTTTAAATACGAACATCTACTTGTAATTTTAATTACAGACCCAGAGATAATGGTGGGGTCATACGCAATTATGAGGGGTTATCTCCCAATATTCGGTGGCCCCACTATATGTTTCCTTCTCTTACAATCACGACACTTTAAACAACTGAATTTGATCTTTTCCATCAACTGGTTGAGGAGTTCAAAGGAGGTTAAGTAATCGAGTTGAGGAAGCCATCCTTTAGTCCATAGGAGTCTAAATCCAATTAAATCACCGTGGTAGCTCACGCATGCGCACCAGTCTCTTTGTTGCAAAGATTATAATGCAGTAAAAACACATCTACCTATTTGCTATACTTCTCACCTGTGATCCATCACCACTAATTTATTCATTGCTCATTTGCAAAATCTCACACCTTTTCTAGCGGCTCGAAAGCTTATTACTCGCTCATGAAACTGAAAATAATCTAGTTAACTTTAAATGCTTTTTAACTCGTCCTTCATGTACGAGATAACGTCTTTTTTATTTGAATTATTTAACATCAAGTACATTTTGCTGCAACACGCAAAATTGCAATGGAGAGACAAAGTACGATATCTAGTACCTAACACCTAACAAACTACTCCTCTTTTAATTGGTATTTTTTGCTGTGCGCAGGACCTGTTTTATGGAAGGCAAGTCCTTATCAGTGTTTCTTTTATCTGCGAGGCATCACAACATCAGCTCTAACTAACACGTCAGACCAATGGCAAATAATCCGAACACTCTCCGACGAATAAAAACAATATTTGATAAGCATCATGCGGTGTGCATGGTGGTGATTATCTTTGGACTTCGAGCAGAAAGGAGGAAGGATGAGGATTCGAACTAGCATTGGGAATGAGATTCGTTCACTCGACGAAATGAGGATTCATCCTCTACAGGGAATCGGAATTCAACTTTATGAAAAGAAATGGATTCAACTTCGTATATTTGTCCACGCAAGATGGCTTTCAAAATAACGATATATTGAATCTTAAGGTTAAAGGTCCTCTTCAAGCTCCGGGGAAAATGAGTTTATTACAAAATATTATAGAAATAAGGTCTATGATCATTAATCTGCAAACCGTATGAGATTCAATTCACTATATATATTTTTGAATTCTTTTACAGTTTTCAATACTCTGTGTGTAACTTTATTATTGTACGAAACACTAATCTGACACAGAAGAAAAAGATTGTACGCTCTTAGAATTGATTTCCAATTTTTATTTCATAAACAAATAATGCGTGTTCAGCCTTCATTTAAGATTTAAATTGTTTCCTGAAGTATTTAAATGTTTCTATAATAGGTTTCTCCAATTGAATGCCCTAACAGGAATAATTAATACTTATCTAGTTGACATTCAAAACAAATGGTGTACACTCTTTTTCTTCTGACTGAAATTAGGCTATTGATTGTAGAGTTTTGAGAACGAAAATCTTCAAAACTTGAAATCAAATTTCATGGGGTTTGCAGTAAAATGATAAGAAATATTATCCTTATTAATAAGCAATAAAAAAATGTTTGGAGGGTACTTTTAAAATGGTTATGTTATGTATGTATAACAACAACGAGGAGTAGGATTTGGAATTCATTCTATAGCGAAAAAGGGAGAAAAAGAAAGGGAGAATTGGGAGAAATTGAAAAAGTAAATCCATAGACAGAAATGGTTCAAATATTTTTTAAGATGAATTTTATTACTATAAAACTAGACCGTTCTGTCTATATAGAATCCATAAATTAGATGATAAGAAACTGAATTATCTCTGAGAACATGAAAACACAATCAAATTGCATTAACAATATCGTTTGGTTTCAAATAGTTTGTGTTCTTGCACCTAGAAGCAGATTAACGAATAGCTTCACATTGTTGAGATTTTGTTAAGACTTTCTAGAAATTGCAGCTGCCGCTAGAAAAATGTCACGAATTTTCATTACTGCAAAGCATGAGTTAGGACGCGTCAAATTTCATCATAGATTTGATGGTAGTGATAAGCTATGGAAGGGATAGCAGGGGACTGACACGCAAACAGACTCGTAACGGGACATGCGCATGCGATCTGTGAAATATAAAACACTTTATAGCAACTATAGTCATTTCAACTATATATCTACTCTTTTTGAAACAAACAAGCTTGGAATTTTTTCTATATTGATACGAACATCAGTTCAGTAATTGATATTGACATATTGATTATTCATAGCATGTATAACAAGATCTAGAAACTTGGTCGAAGAACAATCACGCAGTTTCATACTTGAAATTGAATGTTATTTTTGATAATTGATACTATTGCGATAGTCTTCATATATGTTTAAAACTATTAGAACTTAAAGGAGATTTATTCAATATTGATCTACATACATTCAAAAATGTTTGTGTAAATACGAAAATTAAAATAATTTATTTCAATGCATTTAATTCTGTATTAATATTGTACTACTAAGTATATATATTCAAAAGTATCTGAAGAGTATTTTGTGTATTTTACACGGAGAGATGAGCCATAAAGTACGGAAATACAACACCAAAGAGAGCTAAGCAAGTAACCAATAGATACAATCAGCAACTCCAAGCAAACCTACCCGTGCCAGCTCTAGCTAAAATACGACCTAATTCATTTTCGGCAGCTTTTTAAGGCTTTATTGGAGAACTCAAAGGACAAACTTTCCATATCGTCAATAAAAATCCAATCTAAGGTGTTTGGGATTAGCATCTTGGTGTGTGAGAGCTATTGGGTTACCGGTTAATGGGGCACTTTGTAACCAATTTCAGGGGAAAACAATGTTTGTCTTCATCGCTGATAACATAGGTAAAACAATCTATGGGGAATTTCACCTCTTTGCTCTAACAAAATGAACTAAATACCCACTGAGTTAATATAAAATTATTAAATACTATAATTATATGAATCACTATATATGAATATTATAATATATCCTCCTGGTTTTAATATAAATCCATTTTTTTGACAGAAGTCAATAAAATGTAGTGAGGTCCTTGAACTTTTATTTTTTGAATTAAAACATTGAGTATCCTATGTAATAAAAATAGGAAGAGTTATCAATTCTGTAAAAAATTTAAGTTGCTAAAATTGATACATATATAATGATAATAACTAATATAATATTTCTTTCTTTTTATAATCTAAAATCACATTACTCTGTTTTGTTGTTTCATATTAATTTTACTGATTTGGTTTAGTAGTACTTAGACCAATTCAAAATATCTCAAAAAATGGATTTGTTTGTCTATCTTTAACTTTTTTATTTAAAAACTCTGGAAAAATTCCCTCAGGGACTTTTTCTATTTTTCTGAATTTTGGGTCTAGCAACATTTAAAAAATATTTTTCAATTAATTAATATTTAACCTGCATTTTTTTATTTGTTAATTTTATTGAATTTGTTTCAGGATTTAAGCAATTAACACTGAAATTATACAGCAAAATTAGCTCTTATTTTCTACAATTATTAAGATGGATATTAAAATTGGATACTATATATAATTTTTACCATGAATTATTTGGTTTTAGCTATGATTATGTGCTTAACTTATTTCATTTGTACATATATAACTAAAAAAAGAGATACAGAAAATGATAAATTGTAGTCGTTGATCGTCTGCTTTGAATAGCGATTTTCTTGAACAGTAAAAATCAACTATCAATAACGATATCTTATGGTATCGTACGATCATAATCGGTTTCAGTATCCCAATGATCTCTCGTTTATAAATTCCTAACTGGGTAGACGGTTTGCCCTATATAATATATATACTTCGATATTTTCTCTTTCTCTTCGCTTCTGATTTTCTTTTTTTCAATTGGAGGTCAGTGAGAGAATACGAGACGTAAAGTGATACCTCTTCACATTTCTCTAAATCACGGATAGATTCGAAAATTTAAACGTTACGACGAAAGAAATTTTAGATTCGATATCGTCAACCCTTTGTAATTAGATCTTTAGTTTATATACACTCATGGAGTAAATTATGGAGGGGACATAGAAAATGAAGTGCTGTTCCCTCTTCATAGTTTGCAATCCAAAACTTGGAAACCTTGTTAAAATATATATTATAAATTTTTGGAAATAGATTTTAGTGAAATTATTTTTTAAAATAGAACTCAACAAATTATACAAAGTAATTCGAATTATTCCGATTATACACATAATCCTGGTACTAGATATTATTGTGTTATATGTAGATAGCATATATATCCATTATCAATTCCTCACATAACTCGCTTATTGACAATTACCTTAGTAACCTCTTTTCATTCCCCTTTATGCAATAAGTCATTGTTTTTTTCTCGCCGTTGGCTGTCGTTCCTAGCATCAATTAGCTGTGTTTTTTTATATAGTCTATATGTATACATAAATAGTGTATGTAGTGTATAAACTGTATATGTATTATGTATACAGACTGTTCCATATATAGGTGTTTCAAGTCTTCATATCTACTGGTATGTGATTGATAGTAACATTAAAATGTTACCATTTTGAAGATAAAATATAAATCAAATATTTTATACTTTCTCTAGGATAAGTTACGAATTATCGGTCAGTGCTACATCTTCGGTCACATAAGAAAGAAAAATAAGAAAAAACGATATAAAAATTGTTATTATTATTCAGTGCTATCTAACACTTCTGCAAACCCGGGTTTACAGGAGTATTAGATAGCACTGTGTAATAATAATAATTTTTTTTTCTTATATGACCGAAGATGTAGTACTGACCGATAATTCGTAACTTACCCTAATACTATTTATTTTCTATTTACTGACTAGTTTTCGATATATTCAATGTTATAATTTGGCCATGTTTACTATAGCACACTATAATACACATGTCAGGACTGTTACTACCAAAGGTCACCAGATCAGCTCTATCGTAAGCTAACTAATTAATTGCAGGTAGAGTTATACTGACATACCCTGTGTATTACGTAATAGTGTATTGACTGATGTGCTAGGAAACTGGGGTTTGATTATCGATGAGAAAATTGAAATCTTCATCTTTATGATATGTTTTTTCTAGATATTCAAATCTTTAGTTACGTTATTTTTTATTTCCAAATTTTTTCATATTTATTTTCACACAATGATTTGATTTATTTTTTCATTAGTAATTGCGACAATAGGATATCTATATACATAAATATCATCTATACTAATAATTTCCTTAGTGTGTATATTTATTTGGTGTCCGCTTTTACACGACGGGTACATATTAAACATGAAGAATGTAACTATGATACGCACGGGAATATATTGACTTGATATTTAAATTCCCCTGTTTTTATTAAATTTTTGTAGGTATTTTATCTATAAAATAAATTAGACTATGCAGAAATTTTAATTTTAATTGAATTCGTTAAAAGTAACCTAATAACGAGTAATAAATTGATATTGATGATGATCTCTTATTTTTAACGGTAAAGTACACTAGTTTTATAATTTTGTCAATAAATTTACCCGTTGAGTTAAATTTTATTTTAATTTAGGATGCGTATCTTTTAATGATGAATCATAAGTACATTTATTCTAAAGAATATCTACAATATTACAGAGAATTTGAACAGAGAGAAATTAATATAATTCCTTTTTTTGAAAGCTGGAAAAATTTTCTGCATATTTACGTATTTGTTATTTTTATTCAATTCCATTTGGACAATTATCATCTCAATTATTAACTAACATAAATGAGCCACAGAAGCAAATAAGGTAGGCAATACATAAGATTTAAAATTTACCCTATACAGGGTGTCCCACAAAGAGTGTATGCAAGTTTGAATTAATATAAATATCGTACACGTACAATCTTAAGCAATGGCGATGGTAGAATGAATGCATGAAAAATATCTAACTTTTGAATTTACTTCAACTCATTTTATCACTACTTTTAAATATGATATTTATATCAACTCTAAGTTGGTAACACTTTTTTGTGGGTCACCCTGTATAATCCCTCTCTCAAATCTCTTATACAATATCTATTATATACTCAGGCTATGATACCAACGTTCATCACCACTACTACCTCCTAACTTCACTTATTGCTAGTCTATAATCCTCTATGGCATTTATGACATTGTTGTCCCATACGTTATCAAAATATGCCATAAAATTGGTCCATAAACAACTCTCTTTAGATATGAAGTGACCGCGTGAAACAAGTTAGAAAAAGTATTAGCCCGATTGAAAAGGCAGTAGAAACAGGTGAGCAAGAAGCTTCTCAATTGCATACCTGTAATCATGATTACAGTCTATCATAATTTAATATGCATAGAAAAATATCTTGTGAAATTCGTATTTGAAATGTTAACAGAAAGTTATTTGTTTCATCAATATCTATTAATACAGGGTTTTCTATAATTTGTAGGCATCTCAAATATTATGGAAATTTCAATAGGTTTGTTAGAGATAAAACACATAAAACAATATTGAAATATATATTTTTATGTGTTCTTAACAATAATATATTAGATATTTTAATATTTAATATTCACTCATCTTGTGATTGTCTGAATTACCAAAGGATGTTGAATTATTTATCTTGAAATGCTACTTTCACATTCATAAATTCAAAATACTCTATAATTAACATAAAAATACAATTTTGTAATATATCCCATATTACCAAAAAAATGAAAACACAAATGAAATAATTAAAATAATTCTACAAAATATTCCATATATTTCAATAGAAAGCGGAATAAATTAATAAATATACTACGAAATTACTCATAAAATCTATACTATCAAATTTAATAACATTTACTCTAGTAAAAATAAAATTATATCAATTTTTATATATAATTAAATAGTCATTAATCATTAAATATTAACTAAAATTATACTAACTAAAATTATGATAAATTATCACAGTATCTTAAATTACAATAAATTATACTTCGTAGGTAAAGAATATGAATAAATTTATCAAAACGTATTTAGATTTATTTGAAAGTAACTAGCAACTGCATTATTGTATCATAAGTTGCATATCCAATGCATGGGTTTAAGGTGATTACTTAGTCATATTTATGATGATTACCAAATTAGAAAATAATAAGAAGTTACTTCCGTGAGAGCCACTTTATAAAGTAAACCTATAACCATACTATGAACATATAACACTGTAAGATGATGTAATGGAATAAAAAGAAAGAAAAGCTTCTAAAATGTTTTATGAGTCATTTACAAATACATTACAGACAACATGTTTTCAAAATCTATAGGTCTAACTATAAATAATTCATTTTTATTAATTAACTATAGATAATAGTCCTATAAAAATGTATTCTAATTACTTAAACAATGGTTAGTTTTTTATATAATGGAAACGAATAAAATTTATCACCATCCTTGATATAAAAACTGAATGTAAGATTTTATTAACATTTTCAGTTGATAAATTTTCTACAGTAATGTTACTGCAGAGAACCTTTAATTAAATGACCGAAGAGAACCTTTGAATGACTGGAGAGAACCTTTAAATGACTGCAGAGAACCTTTAAATGACTGCAGTGAACCTTTAATTAAATGACTGAAGTGAACCTGTGAATGACTGGAGAGAACCTTTAAATGACTGCAGTGAACCTTTAAATGACTGCAGAGAACCTTTAAATGACTGCAGAGAGCCTTTAAATGACTGCAGTGAACCTTTAAATGACTGCAGAGAACCTTTAAATGACTGCAGAGAACCTTTAAATGACTGCAGAGAACCTTTAAATGACTGCAGTGAACCTTTAATTAAATGACTGAAGTGAACCTGTGAATGACTGCAGTGAACCTTTAAATGACTGCAGTGAACCTTTAAATGACTGCAGTGAGCCTTTAAATGACTGAAGTGAACCTTTAAATGACTGCAGTGAACCTTTAAATGACTGCAGTGAACCTTTAAATGACTGAAGTGAACCTTTAAATGACTGCAGTGAACCTTTAAATGACTGCAGTGAACCTTTAAATGACTGCAGTGAACCTTTAAATGACTGCAGTAAACCTTTAAATGACTGCAGTGAACCTTTAAATGACTGCAGTGAACCTTTAAATGACTGCAGTGAGCCTTTAAATGACTGCAGTGAACCTTTAAATGACTGCAGTGAACCTTTAAATGACTGAAGTGAACCTTTAAATGACTACAGTGAACCTTTAAATGTCTGCAGTGAGCCTTTAAATGACTGCAGTGAACCTTTAAATGACTGCAGTGAGCCTTTAAATGACTGCAGTGAACCTTTAAATGACTGCAGTGAACCTTTAAATGACTGCAGTGAACCTTTAAATGACTGCAGTGAACCTTTAAAAGACTGCAGTGAACATTTAAATGACTGCAGTGAACCTTTAAATGACTGCAGTGAACCTTTAAATGACTGCAGTGAGCCTTTAAATGACTGCAGAGAACCTTTAAATGACTGCAGAGAACCTTTAAATGACTGCAGAGAACCTTTAAATGACTGCAGTGAACCTTTAATTAAATGACTGAAGTGAACCTGTGAATGACTGCAGTGAACCTTTAAATGACTGCAGTGAACCTTTAAATGACTGCAGTGAGCCTTTAAATGACTGAAGTGAACCTTTAAATGACTGCAGTGAACCTTTAAATGACTGCAGTGAACCTTTAAATGACTGAAGTGAACCTTTAAATGACTGCAGTGAACCTTTAAATGACTGCAGTGAACCTTTAAATGACTGCAGTGAACCTTTAAATGACTGCAGTGAACCTTTAAATGACTGCAGTGAACCTTTAAATGACTGCAGTGAACCTTTAAATGACTGCAGTGAGCCTTTAAATGACTGCAGTGAACCTTTAAATGACTGCAGTGAACCTTTAAATGACTGAAGTGAACCTTTAAATGACTGCAGTGAACCTTTAAATGTCTGCAGTGAGCCTTTAAATGACTGCAGTGAACCTTTAAATGACTGCAGTGAGCCTTTAAATGACTGCAGTGAACCTTTAAATGACTGCAGTGAACCTTTAAATGACTGCAGTGAACCTTTAAATGACTGCAGTGAACCTTTAAAAGACTGCAGTGAACATTTAAATGACTGCAGTGAACCTTTAAATGACTGCAGTGAACCTTTAAATGACTGCAGTGAACCTTTAAATGACTGCAGTGAACCTTTAAATGACTGCAGTGAGTTTTTAAATGACTGCAGTGAACCTTTAAATGACTGCAGTGAACCTTTAAATGACTGAAGTGAACCTTTAAATGACTGTAGTGAACCTTTAAATGTCTGCAGTGAGCCTTTAAATGACTGCAGTGAACCTTTAAATGACTGCAGTGAGTTTTTAAATGACTGCAGTGAACCTTTAAATGACTGCAGTGAACCTTTAAATGACTGCATTGAACCTTTAAATGTCTGCAGTGAGCCTTTAAATGTCTGCAGTGAGCCTTTAAATGACTGCAGTGAACCTTTAAATGACTGCAGTGAACCTTTAAATGACTGCATTGGACCTTTAATTGACTGCAGTGAACCTTTAAATGACTGCATTGGACCTTTAATTGACTAATTTGCAGCTTCTTTATGTGTCCTATGTAAAATTTATGCAAAATATTTAACTCATAAATTCTCGTCTCAAGTTTATTAACAATGAAATAATTTCAAGAAGCATTAATAATATTTAGAGACACTTTTAACTCAATTTAGTATTTATGAGTTGTCCGATGAGGGATATGATGAATTATGAAGGAGAGATGACAGGTATTTTTTTGATTTATCTTAAATATAATGTGAAGTTTGTATTTTGTGAATGAATTTAACGAAGCATATCTTCGTAACACGAAAGCTAGTTATTATACCTTCGTATGAACCATATACTCGTAAGTCAATTTACAGTAAATATAGTTAAGTTAACCATTATCATATAGTTACTTCTGACAGACTTTAAGATTAGATGTTAGATTTTATCTACAGGTATCACCATAAACTGCTACCTTCACATAAATTGCACGGCATTCTTTTTTTGAAAAGGTAAAACGCCCCTAGCAAGGTTTCCTAGTACCTATAGTTACTTTCGATTTTTCTCTGATGGACTGGTAATTAGAACATATATATCCATATATACTCTGGAATACTATGTAGGGCAAATTATGTATTGCAGTACATTTATTCATGTCAACCACATTCACCATGGTTAATTTGTTAAAAACCTTCTATTTTAAAAGATAACCTACGGTGACACGTTTTATCAAACTGTGAATATATTTATATTATATTACAAATGTACGATAGTGCGTAACTGTCGGAATATCGTCACTTACCCTACATCGATGCCCACAATTTAATAATCGAAAATCATTATAAATAAAGTGTATAGAATTTATCTATTTTTTATAATCATTCTAAATAATAAATATGAACTTGTGTAATATAATTCATTTGATAAATCAATATAATTTGTATTTATTATCACTCTGTATGTAAATACGAAAACAGTCTCGATAAGACAAAGCACATGTGCATTATAACAATCTACTAATTTTCTCCACAGTGAGTTATAGTAATCATTTCAAGAGGTTTCAATTTTACATGTATAGACCTCACACCAGTCAATTTTTTCACCTTTCTCCTAAGCTTTCTATGTAAAAAATACTAAATATAAATGTCAGACATGTTATTATTCATCAGTGCCCTTTATTATACATATCATTACTAAATAACTCATTACAATAATGTCAATATATAATGCCATTTACAATTACTATTCCTTCAAACTATTGTAAGTTAAATAAGTCTGCAATTGTTTCATTTCTTGAACTAACAACTCAATGAAGGTTCATTCTCTTCATTTCTCATGTTAATGACCGCAGTGACAGTTTGGCCACACTCCTCCTCCTTAATAAACCATAATGTATAACTTTCATTTAAGATGCCATTTGGCTCTGAGTCAATATGTCCCTGTAGCTTCTCCTACATAATTACACTGCTATGTTAAATCTTCGCCTGTGCTATATAAGCATAGTTCCCATTGGAAAAAATTGTGTTGGATAGTAGTAGATTGAGTATGTTTTATAATATGGACTTATCTGACTAAACGGTTTACTAAAAGGTAACAGAAAATATAAGTATCGCTAGAAAAACAGTATATAGTGAAGGTTATGGTGGGGCCATAGAAGAATTAAGAGATAACTCCCCTAATCTTCCATGACCCCACCATAACTTTCGCTTTGATCAGCGGAGAACCATCATCAACGTTTAAAATGAATTTATATTTAATATTTAAACCAATACAAAAGATCCAGAAATGAGAAATAGATAATTGACAAGTGATCTTTTCATGTGTATCATGTTACCCAAATTTAAAGAAAAAGAGCAGATTGATTAATATATTATCACACTAATCATTCTTCTAAATTATCTTGGAAATTATCAATTATCATATCCTATAATTTCTCATCAACTATTGCCATACGATTACTTTTGAGCAAAAAACCTCTTCATTTCATTGTGATACCAAACTGTAGTTATCTTACAGTTACTATTCCACAATACCTTAAATGGTGCAGTCCCATTACCCTGTATCATGTTTTAAAATATCATATCTACAAAAATCTGAACATGTTTCATTAAGATTAACTCTCAGGTTCATAAGAGAGAGAGAGAGAGAGGTTGATAAAATGAAATCCAAGTCCTTGTACCAATTAAAGCACAATTACTTAAGTTCTGCCTTGACATGAACATTTATTTGCTGGTAGGACATGGGGTGGTCCGAGAGAGACATACGGACTGCCCTGACTTTACACAAAAAATGAGATAGAACAAAACACCTTTTTCAGAGTTTGGAAAAGTGCTTGAGTTTTCTGAATAATTATTAGTTTAAATATGAGTATACTCCAAACGGTTGATGAAAATACTAAAAAGTATCATGAAATATTTCATCTTATCGTAATTAAAACGAACTAACACATGTAAAATTATAATGTGTTTCTATAAACATACATAAATTCTAAGAAATTACAAATCATGTAAGAGTATATTGTTGCGAAAAACGATATTCAATTACCAAGTGACAAACCATTATTAGGAATTATATTACAACGCAGCCAATAAACCTATCAGCAAGTTACTATTAACATGAATGATAATCACATAATACATATTCATGCTAATTAATGATGATAATTTACTAGTGGGTTGTGTTCACAAAAAGTCAATGGCTACCTATCATAGCAACTGCCAGAACATTCACTCTAATACACCTAGAAGGCTCTTTTATCTTATGGATTTAGGGATGCTATGACGATCTTTAGGCACTGCAGAGGTATTATAAATAGAATTTACTCCAGTTTTTCATTTGGTGTGCTGGAAGTGGAGGAATTATCAGTAGCCATTACCACTTTGATTCAATTTGTCTTGTCTGTCTGGGGTGAATTGCGGTCAGAGAGAGTGAAGCAGCGTGTAATTACCATCTAAAGGGCATCACTTTACTACATGATCGTCAAATATCTATAGAATCACTTGATCTGAGGCTTTATAAACGTCATTATAGTGTAATGTGTTGCTACATTGGTCCAGAAACTATAAATTGATACTCCGGCGCAAGGTGTTGTCACTTCAGACCACACAAGATGCTATCCACTTGGCAAACCGAGAGCTCTTTTAAACGCACTAAAAAATGCTAAGTTTGATTTATTTATTTTTTGAACATATGCTCAATCTTCTATAGTTAATTACTTTGTACACATTTATTCTGTTTACATTTAGCCCATTAGAAAAAACGAGCGCAATCATTTTAACTTGGAAGTCTAATCTTGAAGAATCTGATCTATTCATCTAATATAGTGTTGAAGTATCTATTATCTGATAATCACCTAAAGTATTATCTAAAGTGAATTCAAAACGATCAGCAATAAAATACCCGATTCTATATGTTCTTAACTCTATTTATTTACTAACTAATTGTCTTTATTGTTCCCATACTTGTTTTTAACCTGTTCCCAAAGTTATCTAACTCTAATTGCCATACTTTTGGCACCGTAAATATTAGTTAGAAACGTTAAGAGTACAATGACGCTTCTATTAAAGAGGTAATTTCACCGACCAATTATTATCTGCTGGTAAGACCGTTAATTAGATTCAATTACCCCTTATTCAAGAGGGGGTCCTCATGGTAACATCTTGGCACTTCACTAGTGGTAAAGAACACTCGGACCTCCTACCTAGTTAACAACAATTCTGCAATTTGTGCTATGCGGCTACTTAAATAACCACTCCCAATCATTAAAACTAAATGAAAATAATTAGCATCAGCTACTTAGTCATTATCCATAGAACTAGTATTGAAAGATATAAGTCATTGACAATGCTAATTTCTCTCCATTTAAATATATGTAGGCTTTGAGAGCTAATATAGCTTTGAAGTATTCATTTGATTAATGGCATGATGAGGTAGTGCAGAAAATACAACACTCTTATGCAGATCTTAAATATCTAATCTGAAACAGTTTGTCTAAAAACATGATGTTTGTCTAAAAACATAATTACAATATTAGTTATTTTTTCTTCATTAAAATGATTGCTCAAAATGGAAAATTGAGGCAAAATCTTCAAAGCTTCCGAACAGTAATTTCGATTCACTTTAAGGCCCATAAACTTTGTCTTGGATGCACCGGCATCAAATAACTTATATATCATTACACGGGGCAAAATACCAACTCTAAATCACTATTTATGCCTTTTTAAATGAAATAATGAGTATCTTGGCTTTCTATAATATTATAACAAACATTGAGAATTAATAAGTCTGATCTCTTTGCGATATGGACCTATTTATTACCTAGCGTCAAATAGATTGCTGAGCCACGTCACGAATTTCTTCGAAACAGAAAAAGCCTTTACCTACATACATATTCTTTAGTACCTATACATCTATGATATGTTAAACGCAGTATTTTGCTTAATCTCTTGCGTTATCTAATTTGTAAAAGTGCTAACTTTGAGTAATAAATTATATTGACTTCCCGTATTTATTTATAATATTTGTATAGAATTTGAATTTGCAACTTTGTTTATAAGGTATATTTACTTTTTAGCGGAGAAAATTATACGGTGAAAGATCATGTTTTAAATATATATACACATATGAATAGACTTATATATAAGAATAGCATGAGCTAAATTTAATATATTTTTTAGTTATTTTAACTCTTTGGCACTATTATATGAATGTTTTATTTTGCTCTGATCTTAATTAAGTTATACAAACTTTAAAAGTATTGTGACTCTTCATTGCGATTATTAAGTATAACCATTAACTAGCTTTAAAGACTTGCATAATTTCACATCGGAAAAGCGTAATAGAAATATGAGAAGTGACGGTAGGACGCTATTAAGTTTGTTTCAAAAATTCTCCACTGCTAAAAGTAGTATAGGGACTACTTAGGGAGATTTTACATGTTTGACATCATTAAAGTTTGATATCTTATGTCGATTGAAGAGTAACTGCATAATACATCTCGTATGCAATTAAAGAAAAGTGTATCTGTAATAACTTTTTTTGACAATTTACTAATTTCACATTAGTACTATTTACATATTGTGTAAATAGTTTATGTAAGTTATATCAGAAGCTTCCAATTATAATTTCAAATCAAATTTAATCTAGGTAATTAATTTATTCTATAATATATATTTTTCTATTACGGAAATTTTATACAATATGCGAGAGATATCAATTACTAAATATATAAAAAATATATATTTTTCTTTAATATAAATTACTCAAACCGAATTTCAAATAGTTTTGACACCAAATCTAGTTCACAATTTGTAAACTGATTCTTCAGTTTCAATCGAGTCAGTAATTTTGGTCTTTCATTTGAATCGTTTTCCAAAAATCAAACCTTAGTTACTACCAATTATAAGTTTATTTCGCATGGGTCAAATATGTCAAATACAAGACCCAAGCTATCCAGACTGTATCATTGATTAGGTACATACTCTGCAAACTGGTTGACCAGAATACATGAATAGCTAAGAGGAGCTGCTTTTGGCCATCAACTTGGTGAGTATTGAGTCATTTCGCTGTCAAATTTGATGTACAAAATAGATACCATGCCTCGATGCAATCAGACTTGACGGGGAGGCATAATCAGGCCGATACAGTGTTGCTTCATCTGCACTGCCATCTGAACTACATTGGCCTGCTCTATTGCATCATTCACTATTTTCTATCTCGGATCAGTATTCAGCTGATATCTTTTTTAAATATATCAAAGCACTTACGTATCACCAACGTGTAGTTTGTTTAAAATATTAGCAGGGCAAAGATCTGCTGGTTACCTGTAGTGTATTTCGTACACTCTATTGTATCTTCAGTATTGGAATGAAATTTGAAAAATAGCAATTTCACCAAACTTTCCTCATAGTTATCCGTAAGAAAAATAAAAAATGATTTATTTGTACTTCATTCCTAAATTGAATAAAATATAGTCAATATACATCTACAAAATTTGAATACTTACTGACTTCAATTCATTACTATTTCTGATATTATTTAGTATAGTACACACTTACAGTATTCTTATATCTGTTTATTTATACCTGAAACTTCAAATTTCAATTCTAAATTCCACAATAATGACATTGCCCTTCATTTCAATATTACTTTTTATTCCAAATAAAATGAACATTTTCTAAAAAATTCATTCATTATATATACTGGTATCCAGCCATTATTTTTTTAAATGATAATGGAATAATTTCATAATATTATCATACATCTCATATCGAAAGATTTAAAAGAAATTACTTCGAAACATGCATTCGAATATCTAGATCAGAAGATGATAACGTATCTTATCTATCTTCATATCTTTATGATTATATACAACATTTTAAACCTTCTCAGCTATTATTACAAGATCATTTTATTTAATACCTATAAAGTATATAGAATATTATACTGTTTAATCATATAATGTGTTTTGGAGAGCTCACATATAATTCATGCTTAAAAAGACCACAGAGTTAAAAACTATTAGTCGGATCTAATGAAAAAGAAGGTAGGTAAATATATATTTTTAAATTCTAATTACATTTTCCTCTATAATGTAGATTGGAAATTTAATCTAATCTCAGATTTCTTACTAATCATTAATGAATAGAGGACACTTACAGTCCTCTGAAAGTGGGGGTTTACGTAGATCATTAACCAATCTGACCTATAGGAATTTTTGATTGACCTGACATGACATGTGTAAACAGCCACTTTCCTTAAAACTGCGGGTCTGTCCGATCTGATGTCCCTTAACTTTATGAAACATTCGTAAAAGAATCTGTCTTGGTTCTTCCGTTAAATATTTTAGATCACCTGTACAATCCATACCCCAGTCCAGTTTGGGGTGCGGATTGTACAGGAGTGAAATCATTGGGGTGCGGATTGTACAGGAGTGAAATCTTGGGGTGCAAATTGTACAGGAGTGAAATCATTGGGGTGCGGATTGTACAGGAATGAAATCTTGGGTTGCGGATTGTACAGGAGTGAAATCATTGGGGTGCGGATTGTACAGGAGTGAAATCTTGGGGTGCAAATTGTACAGGAATGAAATCACATTGGGGTGCGGATTGTACAGGAGTTTAATCTTGGGGTGCGGATTGTACAGGAATGAAATCTTGGGTTGCGGATTGTACAGGAGTGAAATCATTGGGGTGCGGATTGTACAGGAGTGAAATCTTGGGGTGCAAATTGTACAGGAGTGAAATCATTGAGGTGCGGATTTTACAGGAGTTTAATCTTGGGGTGCGGATTGTACAGGAATGAAATCTTGGGTTGCGGATTGTACAGGAGTGAAATCATTGGGGTGCGGATTGTACAGGAGTGAAATCTTGGGGTGCAAATTGTACAGGAATGAAATCACATTGGGGTGCGGATTGTACAGGAGTTTAATCTTGGGGTGCGGATTGTACAGGAATGAAATCTTGGGTTGCGGATTGTACAGGAGTGAAATCATTGGGGTGCAGATTGTACAGGAGTGTAATCATTGGGGTGCGGATTGTACAGGAGTGAAATTATTGGGGTGCAGATTGTACAGGAGTGAAATCATTGGGGTGCAGATTGTACAGGAGTGAAATCATTGGGGTGCAGATTGTACAGGAGTGAAATCATTGGGGTGCAGATTGTACAGGAGTGTAATCATTGGGGTGCGGATTGTACAGGAGTGAAATCATTGGGGTGCAGATTGTACAGGAGTGAAATCTTGGGGTTCGGATCATACAGGTGATCCAATATCATCACTTTATGAACTTTTTCAATATGACACTTTCCATCTCCAACTCCGTCTTCTGTTCTCTCCCAAATCCACCTCCATGTTTTCCTCTATGACCCTCTCCATGTCCCTCTTCATACCTCCCTCCATGTCCCCCTCAATGTCCGCCTCCAAGTACCCCTCCCATCCATCACAGCATCATTGCAAGATGTCAAAACAGAGTGGTAGATGGCGCCTCTATCTCGTCAGTTCTCAATAGAAATTGCAGTGCTTGTGATAGGCTAAATTACACACCAATAGTTCATGTCTTGTGTTCTAGCTTATATATTCCCTATGTTCTGCTTTTGCATGCATTATACACAGCCACTGTGTTGAGATAGTGATCTTATGCGTGCTGCTATAGTGGCAGATAGACACTGTTATTATATATCGACAAGTGAGATGCCTATCACTGGATAACCACCTATCGTTAGATAGCGTCTGATACCTTTTTATGCAAATACAATAACTAGACAGTGATTGTACCTATTTATAATAGGTATTTAGCATCATTACACGCATGTTAAGCTGATTTCAAGCAATCATTTTGAGATGCAGTCACCTTTCAAATCTAATTACAGATATTTTATCAAGAGCATCTAACATATAATCTTATCTAAGTGTTGTTAGAGTCATTCATTACAATTTCTCAGTAAAGAGGAATTTATTTAGATTACTCTTCTGTTCAAGTTTGAGGGATTTTTGGGAATTTTGTATCTTAAAATTTTGATTAATAATCTGAATATATAATTGTTTTATGATAGAATTTTTCATAATCAGTTCAATCATAACCATTAATGAAGAAAAATCTACTTCAATGTTCCAATAACGTAGAGGTTTCCATTTCCAAGGCCATAGAAGATGGAAAATGGGGCCATAGAAGATTAAGATCGAGAGGACTCCTTTTAATCTGCAATGTCTCCACCATAACTTCCTCTCTGTCAACTATTCTATGATTTAATAACTGAGCAGGCCAGCCGCCACTGTATTTTTTATTGATTTTTATATATCTAAATATTACATTTCTTTAGCTGTAACAATATTGTTGATTTCAATTAAAGAGCACATTTTGCTAGGTTTCTCTATTTAAATATTATTTTAATTGAAAACGACCCAAGATAACGTATCGAAACATATTTAAACCAAATAACTGCAGATAGCATACTACTTCCCATGCTATTGACCAAATAACTGTAGATAGCATACTACTTCCCATGCTATTGACCAAATAACTGCAGATAGCATACTACTTCCCATGCTATTGACCAAATAACTGCAGATAGCATACTACTTCCCATGCTATTGACCAAATAACTGTAGATAGCATACTACTTCCCATGCTATTGACCAAATAACTGCAGTTAGCATACTACTTCCCATGCTATTGACCAAATAACTGCAGATAGCATACTACTTCCCATGCTATTGACCAAATAACTGTAGATAGCATACTACTTCCCATGCTATTGACCAAATAACTGCAGATAGCATACTACTTCCCATGCTATTGTCCAAATAACTGCAGATAACATACTACTTCCCATGCTATTGTCCAAATAACTGCAGATAGCATACTACTTCCCATGCTATTGTCCAAATAACTGCAGATAGCATACTACTTCCCATGCTATTGTCCAAATAACTGCAGATAGCATACTACTTCCCATGCTATTGACCAAATAACTGCAGATAGCATACTACTTCCCATGCTATTGACCAAATAACTGCAGATAGCATACTCTTCAGTCGCAGTGAGCTCTGATAGCATTAAGGCTCTCTCACCGGCACCCTTTGTCTTAGATTACTCTGTCACATTGAATGATTTATCAAATTTGCTCTCGTAACCAATCAACTTAATTCGGCTCATATTACCTATAAATCAAGGTATTACCAGGCCTATCCATTGCTAAATAACCACCACCATTCAAACGTAATGTTATTTAAATGTAAAAGAATATCAAGGGCGTTATTTCAGTATCTTCCTAGCGTATTATTATTTATATTAAAGGTCGTTATGGTTTATTGAGTGTAGGTCATGGGGAGGTTTAGGTGGTGGGTTATTTCATCAATAAATTAACTAGTGTCGCACATAGTGAGTTAGAACCTGTATTGATAAGTCTATCTATAGTAAAGAATATGATAGTTAATTAAGGTAATTGGCTTCTTTTAACCTTTTACCATGTTCTTTCCAATATTACTTGTATATTATGTAAATTGATATATAAACTAGAGTTGTAATCAATGGTTTTCTTACACCATTGTTTCTAGAGCAACATATTCCCAATGGTATAACAATTTCGGCAATGTTGTAGCAATATTGGGGCAATGTTGCCGCAAGAAACATAGTTAGCTGGGTTGTAAACTTATTTTTAACTGTTATGATTGAATATTTTGGTAATTGGAATAAATATAAAATAGTGATGACTAAAATATCTGAATATATATAACCAAGTGATGAAAGATTGATAACAATTACTGGAACAAGAATTAATGTTAATCGAGATATACAATACTATTATCTGAAAAGAATTATTCCTTTTAAATGCGTGAATATTTTCCAGGAAAGAGATTTAAAGAAAGTTAACTTTTATCAATCAGAAATTTTTTATCTCTTTACTCTCTTAGACAAATTTTATTTGATGATCGGTGATAGTTATCCCATTGGTGATAGTTATCCCATTGGTGATAGTTATCCCATTGGTGATAGTTATCCCATTGGTGATAGTTATCCCATTGGTAATAGTTATCCCATTGGTGATAGTTATCCCATTGGTGATAGTTATCCCATTGGTGATAGTTATCCCATTGGTAATAGTTATCCCATTGGTAATAGTTATCCCATTGGTAATAGTTTCTAAGAAATAACTGCATTGAAGTGCATGGCTCATAATCCAGTCCTGTAAAGGTACATTTACTCTAACTGCAGTCATCTTTATTCATAGTACTGCATTGTCTATTACCCATAGCTCTTAACTCGTATAATGCATGCCTTTTATATGATATTGGCTCAAAGATATTAGCAAATGGAATTTATTAATACATTTGATTAATTTTCAGTGGGCTGGATATTAATATTCATATTATAGTCTGATTAACTTTTTTCATTAATTTGTTTTTCTTGCTTTCTTCAACTTTCTGTTCTTTTCATTTCCATTTCTTATTATCTCTTATTCCCCTCCTCCTCATCTTACCCCCCCCCCTCCTATCTCACCCCCCCTCCCCATTAAATCAGCGTTTAGATAGCACTAACAACCATAGACAGACTGTAGGCGATAAACAATCCCAATTTATATTAGGCATTGGCCATGCCTGTCAAAACTCTGCCCCTGCCCCTTCTCATCCCAATGGGCTCCTTTGGGCCGCTGTACCAGGCAGGATGGGATATTCCAGTCACCAGGGGTTTAGTGGTTAATTCCAGGGGCTCATTGGAATAATGTTTTATTTACTGTGATAGAAGAGCTTCATGTTTGCTCGTAATTAACATTTGTGTTTTATTATTGCATTAAATCTAATTATCCCCCAGAACATTAGATAACTTAGTTAATGGCTGGAAAGCTTAATGTAATGCAATCTATTTAGCATATAAATAATAGTGACTGACTATATTGATATTTAAATATTGTGGTGGAAATTGATGAAAATCTGCGCGTTATTTAGTTATTATTAATTAGTGTGCAAAATGAAGTATGTTTACATTTCCATTAAATATATTTTAAAATGATGAACAACTTGGTAATAGAAAAGTTATAATTACTGCACTCACTTATCCATCTGCACTCACTCACTCATCTGCACTCACTCACTCATCTGCACGCACTTTGTCATCTGCACTTACTTACTCATCTGCACTCATTCATCTGCACTCACTTCACTCACTCTTTATCACTTCACTCACTTCGCTCACTTAACTCACTTCACTCACTCTTCATTCCCTTCACTCTCTTCACTCACTCTTTATCACTTCACTCTCTTCACTCACTCTTTATCACTTCACTCACTCTTCACTTACTTCACTATCTTCACTCATTTCACTCAATCTTCACTCACTTCACTCACTCTCCACTCACTTCACTCACTCTGTTGCATTTTTTCTCTATAGGTATTTCTTTTTTTCTTACAATCGTAGGAACAAGTTAAGCATTGGCTACCGATGCTACACTCGTGACAATTCCACCTGAAATTATCTCCCGCCGTGTTGAAGTCATACCCCTCCTAGAGTTACAAGACCTTCCCATGTCTACTAAAGAACAACACACAACCTAACTCTCACCTTGGTATAAAATAATCCTTTTACCTGTCCAATAACTTGGTCATTTTTTCTTATATTCTGTCCTTGTTGTTAGAGGTTGTTGGCCGCGTCCCGCCTAATTATAAACCAACAAAACACTGCTGCAGTTATTCCTTCAATAAAAGAAAAAGTAAATGAAATCCAAAGGAGATTGCCAACTGATTTCCTTCATCGATAAACTTTAATTACCACGAAAAGTTGCCGATTGGGGTTTTCATTGCTGAGTACCGACGCGAGATGCGACTTTGTAGAATCTATCGCAGATAGTAGCAACAAAAAAAGAATAGATCTTGTCTCCAAATAAAAAAGGATAACTTTAGGGACTCAAATGAAAAATTGATATGCAGTGGATAGAATTGAGTGTGAAAATAGTGATTACCAGTGACTCTCGATTAAAAAAGGATAGGAATCAGTGACTCTCGATTATAGTCTTGGAGTGCATGATTTTAATGATTTTTTTAAATTAAAAATTATTCAATGAATGATTAATCAAACTTAACTTTGATTTTTTTTTTTTAGAATTCGAGTCTTTGAATTCAAGATGTCGATTCATCATCAAGAAAATCAGGAGTCCTTGTTCCTGAAGATGAATGGATCATTTACAATTCGATAGCGCGAATCCTTAGAAAACCATCAACGTTAAGTTTCGAATAAAATCTTGAAAAAAGCAGTTACTATTCCCCGTGAAGTCTGTTGCATGATATTAAAAGCTATGCCATTTCTCAGCATCACTATTCCCCAGCATGTATATGATACACTCTATACACCCTTAGCACTGCTTGTGCTGAATGCTAAGCCAATTAATCAAAGAGTTTTTCAATTAATAGCATAGATTGCAGATAAATAGTGTGGAATTAAAGGCAGCCCCACAGTAATTGAGTGGAACGAATCGTACTGATGAGTGGAGAGGAGGTAACTGTGAGGGGGAAAGATGGGGTTACCCCCCTTGATGGGGAAAGATGGGGTTACCCCCCTTGATGGGGAAAGATGGGGTTACCAACCTTGATGGGGTAAGATGGGGTTACCCCCCTTGATGGGGAAAGATGGGGTTACCCCCTTGATGGGGAAAGATGGGGTTACCCCCTTGATGAGGAAAGATGGGGTTACCCCCCTTGATGGGGAAAGATGGGGTTACCCCCTTGATGGGGAAAGATGGGGTTACCCCCCTTGATGGGGAAAGATGGGGTTACCCCCTGGATGAGGAAAGATGGGGTTACCCCCCTTGATGGGGAAAGATGGGGTTACCCCCTTGATGGGGAAAGATGGGGTTACCCCCCTTGATGGGGAAAGATGGGGTTACCAACCTTGATGGGGTATGATGGGGTTACCCCCCTTGATGGGGAAAGATGGGGTTACCCCCTTGATGGGGAAAGATGGGGTTACCCCCTTGATGAGGAAAGATGGGGTTACCCCCCTTGATGGGGAAAGATGGGGTTACCCCCTTGATGGGGAAAGATGGGGTTACCCCCCTTGATGAGGAAAGATGGGGTTATTACCCCCTTGATGGTGAAAGATGGGGTTACCCCCCTTGATGGGGAAAGATGGGGTTACCCCCTTGATGGGGAAAGATGGGGTTACCCCCTTTTATGGGGTAAGATGGGGTTACACTCCTTGATGGGGAAAGATGGGGTTACCCTCCTTGATGGGGAAAGATGGGGTTACCCCCCTTGATGGGGAAGGATGGGGTAACCCCCCTTGATGGGGATAGATGGGGTTACCCCCCTTGATGGGGAAAGATGGGGTTAACCCCTTTGATGGGGAAGGATGGGGTTACTCCCCTTGATGGGAAAAGATGGGGTTACCCCCCTTGATGGGGATGGATGGGGTTACCCCCCTTGATGGGGAAGGATGGGGTTACCCCCCATGATGGGGGATGGGAAAATGTTGTTCTTCTGCATATAATGGGGAAAATTTCGCCCATTTTGTTGCTAATGGGGAAATATGGGTTTCATAACTTTTCTTCTAATAATAGATAAATATGATGGTCAAACACCTGGTCAAAGGTCAAGGTCACGGTCATTAATAACTCAAAAGGTAGAACCATATTGCATGAAACCTGGTGGGACGATTGGTTATTATCCAGTTACAGTATATTAGATTTTGGGAGAGAACGGATCAAAGCGGCGGCGAAGGTATGCGCTCTATCGAGTGCACGTAGTGTAGTCTTCTTATGATTTACGCGAATTCTATATTTTAATCTTCTTATAGATTTCTAACAATATATTTCCAAATATTAAAGATTGTATATGCTTATAAAAGTAACCCTATTATCTTTTTTTGTATCTGTGATACAGTTTCATGGACACAGCTTAGGTATTTCCTTGCAAATTAAGTAACTAAAGCATTGCCCCATTCCCATTAATTCTAACTATAAAGTGTTTGGATTAACAGTTGTCGATAGATAGCAAACACTGTCACTGGTGGAGCAGTGTAGCCAACTATACCAGACCAGCACCTGCACTGCTAATAAAACCTACACCATAATGAACAAAACAGAAACTTCTACTTCTATATTTCAGTTCTGGTTTCTCGAAAACAATATGATTGACTATCATATCATATCCCTTACTTCTTTAGTCAACTTTCGATTAAGTTGATCGAGTGAACACTTACTTTCTTAATAAACTATTTTCTTCAAGAACTATTTTCTTCATGGTCAGGTCTCAAAGAAGAGATGGCGAAGTATGTCCAGCTGTAAATATTTACTAATTGTAACTATAGTTGGGTACAGAAATGTGTTTGCAATAGTCTCTTTCTGTGCTATGCAACCTGTGCTACATATTCAGTAACTAAATGCTATGGTGGGGTCATAGAAGATTAAGTTGGGTACTGTCTTAATCCTCTGTTGTCCCACTATACCTATTACATTTTGGCTGCTTACGGATCGGGTCAAAATAATTTTTATCAATGGAATAATCTTGATGAACGAAATAATTTTCTACTGAAGAAAGAACTCTTCTAATTAAATAATCATCGTCGAAAATGCCAACCATAATTATCGATGATTAAAGGTCCTCTCCACTCTAAATCAAAATTTCTCTAGAAATGCTATAAATTTGTAGAGCTAATGTTAAATATCAGTTAACATTTTTTTTCAAGAATAATATAAATTACATATTATATCAAGAATGTAGAACCAAATTTGAAATTTTGTGTAATTTTATAACCATAGCAACCTAGTTCTAGTGAATAGAGTAATAAAAAATAGAATGGAGGGATCCTTAAATAATAGTCACTTAATACATATAGTCAATTCTAATGATATTTATCAAGATAGAATGTGAAAGTTTATGCATGATTAGTACCCTCTTTAATATTTCTTATATGATCATAGATGAGCAAACTTACTTTAATCATGCCAAGTAACCCTCGTAATGTACACATAGCAGTCATATACCATCGAAGATCTTCGATGCAATGTTACATCATGCCTATATACGATTCATGTCTTAACTGCCGACAGTAATTAATTATTTCAGTGTCTCTTATAATCGAACGATAACTTTGCCTTCCCTATTTATAGTTTCTATCATACAGTCTTTTAACTCAAGTTAATGCACTTCTTGCTGGAACAACTGTATTTCTTTGCGTTATTTGTGGTCCAATAAATCTTAGTTGAGGCTCGGAAAGATTAGCAAATAAATTTGTTTCTCACATTCTATTTGTCTTGAGAGGCAGTTTCAAACAATGATGCTGAGTGCTGTGGAGTTCCCTTTAATGGTTTCCTCTGCAGTTTCTTCATATAAGCACATAAGGAACTGGTGAAGAAAATAAACTTAACGGTTCTTCACCAGTTTTTGATTTATTAGAATAACTTAAAAATAAATCAATGTGAGAAGTGTGACCTATAGCTTATCGGTGTCAAAATGTTTGTGAAAAATGAGTGCAAGAGTTACATCTCTTTACTCTTTACTCACAACTCTTGACCAGTTCACTCACCACTCTTGACCTGTTCACTCACCACTCTTGACCAGTTCACTCACTACTCTTGACCAGTTCACTCACCACTCTTGACCAGTTCACTCACCACTCTTGACCAGTTCACTCACCATTCTTGACCAGTTCACTCACCACTCTTGACCAGTTCACTCACCATTCTTGACCAGTTCACGCACCACTCTTGACCAGTTCACTCACCACTCTTGACCAGTTCACTCACCACTCTTGACCAGTTCACTCACCACTCTTACCTCTTTTTCTCTACCTCCACGCCCCCCAAGCCATCACGTGTGGTCTCTCCTCAGTGAGAATAGCCTCGAGATGAAAACATTAAAGCCACTTTGGTGACAGATATAATTGAGACAGTAGCACGGGGTGAGAGCTGTACAACGGGGTGAGAGCTGTACAACGGGGTGAGAGCTGTACAACGGGGTGAGAGCTGTACAATGGGGTGAGAGCTGTACAACGGGGTGAGAGCTGTACAATGGGGTGAGAGCTGTACAACGGGGTGAGAGCTGTACATCGGGGTGAGAGCTGTACAATGGGGTGAGAGCTGTACAACGGGGTGAGAGCTGTACATCGGGGTGAGAGCTGTGCAAAGGGGTGAGAGCTGTACAATTGGGTAAGAGCTGTACATCGGGGTGAGAGCTGTGCAAAGGGGTGAGAGCTGTACAATTGGGTAAGAGCTGTACAACGGGGTGAGAGCTGTACAACGGGGTGAGAGCTGTACAACGGGGTGAGAGCTGTACAACGGGGTGAGAGCTGTACAATTGGGTGAGAGCTGTACAACGGGGTGAGAGCTGTACAACGGGGTGAGAGCTGTACAACGGGGTGAGAGCTGTACAACGGGGTGAGAGCTGTACAACGGGGTGATTGCTGTACAACGGGTGAGAGCTGTACAACGGGGTGAGAGCTGTACAACGAGGTAAGAGCTGTACATCGGGGTGAGAGCTGTACAACGAGGTAAGAGCTGTACAACGGGGTGAGAGCTGTACAATTGGGTGAGAGCTGTACAACGGGGTGAGAGCTGTACAACGGGGTGAGAGCTGTACAACGGGGTGAGAGCTGTACAACGGGGTGAGAGCTGTACAACGGGGTGATTGCTGTACAACGGGTGAGAGCTGTACAACGGGGTGAGAGCTGTACAACGGAGTGAGAGCTGTACAACGGAGTGAGAGCTGTACAACGGGGTGAGAGCTGTACAACGGGGTAAGAGCTGTACAACGGGGTGAGAGCTGTACAACGGGGTGAGAGCTGTACAACGGGGTGAGAGCTGTACAACGGGGTGATAGCTGTACAACGGGTGAGAGCTGTACAACGGAGTGAGAGCTGTACAACGGAGTGAGAGCTGTACAACGGGGTGAGAGCTGTACAACGGGGTGAGAGCTGTACAACGGGGTGAGAGCTGTACAACGGGGTGAGAGCTGTACAACGGGTTGAGAGTTGTACAACGGGGTGAGAGCTATACAACGGGGCGAGAGATGTACAACGGGGTAAGAGCTGTACAACGGGGTGAGAGCTGTACAACGGGGTGAGATTTGTACAACGGGGTGAGAGTTGTACAACGGGGTTGAGAGCTGTACAACGGAGTAAGAGCTGTATAACGGGGTGAGAGCAGTACAACGGAGTGAGAGCTGTACAACGGGGTAAGAGCTATACGACGGGGTGAGAGCTGTACAACGGAGTAAGAGCTGTACAACGGGTTGAGAGCTGTACAACGGGGTGAGAGCTGTACAACGGGGTGAAAGTTGCACAACGGGGTTGAGAGCTGTACAACGGAGTAAGAGCTGTACAACGGGGTTGAGAGCTGTACAACGGAGTAAGAGCTGTACAACGGGGTGAGAGCAGTACAACGGGGTGAGAGCTGTACAACGGAGTAACAGCTGTACAACGGGGTGAGAGCAGTACAACGGGGTGAGAGCAGTACAACGGGGTGAGAGCTGTACAACGGAGTAAGAGCTGTACAACGGGGTGAGAGCAGTACAACGGGGTTGAGAGCTGTACAACGGAGTAAGAGCTGTACAACGAGGTGAGAGCAGTACAACGGGGTGAGAGCAGTACAACGGGGTGAGAGCAGTACAACGGGGTTGAGAGCTGTACAACGGAGTAAGAGCTGTACAACGGGGTGAGAGCAGTACAACAGGGTTGAGAGCTGTACAACGGAGTAAGAGCTGTACAACGGGGTGAGAGCAGTACAACGGGGTTGAGAGCTGTACAACGGAGTAAGAGCTGTACAACGGGGTGAGAGCAGTACAACGAGGTGAGAGTTGTACTACTACAATGTACTCTAGCACTCATTTTTCATATAGTATCGGTTAAATTGATTAAAATTCACAATCATGGTTATTTCGACAACTCTGTACGAAATATAGTAGCTATATAACTATACAGGCATACCCACTCTTATAACGACTCACAATATAATACGTGTGGGACATGCCCCGCTTACATTTCTCTTGGTATTGAAATATGCTAAGAGTAACTTTGGCAATTTGGTTTTGGTGGTTTTCTGTTACGATGTTTTTGCCGTAACTACAGCAGGTGAGAGAGATTAGAAATACTTCTATCGAAAGTAATGTACTTTATTGACCATACACCATTTTTTAATCTATCCCTCCTGCATATGTTACAGCGAAAACCTTGAATACTTTCTATACTCATAGAAATAAAAGTGATACATGTCCTACTCTTATTCAATCGTCATAAGACTGAGTTTTAATTCTATGAACTTGGTATGCTTGTCCTCTAAATTTAAAATAGAGTATCACAGTACTATGGGGAAATCTTTGAAAGAGATAGGCTTGGAATTTAGTTAACCACTACAAATTTTAATTCATTTTCATCACCCCTAAGAGCAAGTGCCAAAGGGTGGCCATCTTTTGGGTGGCATAACCACCGAATGTCTCCTCGGACACTTTTATAGGCTATATTGTGGCTATCAATTGGCACTACCTACCTGACATTACTTACATCAAAGGTGTTACGAACTCGATCATAACTCAGTACGCTTGCTACATCTTAATTAGCTCTGCCAGGAGTGATGTGCCGGGGAAAAAGTTATGGTGGGGACATCGAAGATTACTTACTTGATAATTGAAGAGTCCTTATACTATCATCGAAGAGTCCTTACATAATCATCGATGATTCCTTACATAATCATTGAAGATTCCTTACATAATCATCGAAGATTCCTTACATAATCATCGATGATTCCTTACATAATCATCGAAGATTGCTTACATAATCATCGAAGATTGCTTACATAATCATCGAAGATTCCTTACATAATCATCGATGATTCCTTACATAATCATCGAAGATTGCTTACATAATCATCGAAGATTGCTTACATAATCATCGAAGATTGCTTATATAATCATCTATGGCAATGCCATAACTTTTTATCTGGGTTACTTTTCTATGTTCTGATAATTCTATATGAGTATTGATGAGTATTTAAATTTCACTCCTGAATTTAATTGTGAAAAGACCTGAATTTTTAAACAAATTTTTATTCTCACTGATATTTCATGATCATTGTGCAAATTGGATTAAATTATAATAAAGATTTCTGTACATAGTGTGAATATCTTTATGAATTAATAAAATATATAATACAAATAAGTTAACATAATATTGAATTTGTAAGTTTATACTATTAACAGTTTCTGCAATTTTTATCAATTTCTACATTATATAGAATGATAATAAAAACAAACAATTAAAAGAAACTTATCACAATTACACACATGAATTCAGTTACAATTTTACTAAATAAACTATACTTAATCAAATACAAATGTAATATTTATGTATTTCCAAAATCTTTAACATTTAATAATATTAAAAGTTACGATGAAAACTATTTATCATTTTTAAAAAGAATTATATAATAGAATGCAGTAAATTATTGTACAACAACAATCAGATACCTTTACAAGAACATTAGTTTTACTAATTAAATATAATTAACAATTATTATGATTATGGTCAATTATATATTTATCAAACAATTAGTTTTTGTTATTATTCATATACAAATCATTGACTTCTAAACATGAATTAGGTACCACTAAATTATTATAATTACAAAGCATTAATACCATTAATTTCATTTCTTAATTATTTTTTCTGCTGTGGAGAATTTAAATAGTGTAAATAATTTTAGAAAACGTTTCAGAAAATTGGCTTTCATGGTCCGGTTGCTGAACATAAATGACTTCATAGACAAAAAATTACAGCATCCATTCTACGAATTCTCCTTAAAATTAATTGACTGTTTTTTCAGTCAATTCATGACAGATAAAAAACAATTAAAATAACAACTATTCTTTCGCTACCAGGATACAGATAATGATTTCCCAAAAAATATAGTCATCACATTAATTTTATTTTTTTAAAACAAGGTATAGCAAATTCGTCACCTATTTTTCGATATTGATGATTAAATTGTTTGGGTATTATAATACTTTCTTGGTAGTCTTAATAAATTTATATACTAAAGAGCAAGTGAAACAGCGTAAATAGTCATTATTATTCAGATCTTTCGAATGATAACATGCTGGTTATCAGTATTCTATAGCTTTGACTAATCTTAAACGAAATATATAGAAAAAAGGTATATAATTAATAGATACCGAAATTAATGAAGTCACCTAAAAAGCTAATATATAATAAAGAAATCATAGAAAATTAATAAAATCGCCTAAGAAATTAAAAAAATAATAAAGGAAAAGGAATAGAAAATTAATATTAAAAAAAATATAGTAAATTAATAAGTTATCAATCCAAAATAGTTAAGTTAAATGAACTCGCTTGTTCATTGAGCGATGGTGACTGTTTATGAATGTACATAGATTCCAATAAACGAATATCACACTGGATCGAAGTTTGCACAATTTTGAAATTTTCTTCCTTAATTATTAGGTGATTAGAATCGAAAGAATGGTTACGAATTGAACCAAATGGTGGGGACTACAGGGTTATTAGTTATTTCCTTATGCTAATATGTTATTATTCGAAAGCTATAAAGAAAAAGAAAAAGACGATCATTTATTCCGTTGTTTCACTTGCTCTTCAGTTTATAAATTTATTGTTTGGCTATTGATATTGATTATTTGTAATGACTGTATATAGATATTGTATTAATGTTCTTCGCCGTAAGAGTTCATCCCTAGTGGAATATTATTTGTATGACTGTATATAGATATTGTATTAATGTTCTTCGCCGTAAGAGTTCATCCCTAGTGGAATATTATTTGTATGACTGTATATAGATATTGTATTAATGTTCTTCGCCGTAAGAGTTCATCCCTAGTGGAATATTATTTGTAATGACTGTATATAGATATTGTATTAATGTTCTTCGCCGTAAGAGTTCATCCCTAGTGGAATATTATTTGTAATGACTGTATATAGATATTGTATTAATGTTCTTCGCCGTATAGAGTTCATCCCTAGTGGAATATTATTTGTATTGACTGTAAATAGATATTGTATGAATGTTCTTCGCCGTAAGAGTTCATCCCTAGTGGAATATTATTTGTATTGACTGTAAATAGATATTGTATGAATGTTCTTCGCCTTAAGAGTTCATCCCTAGTGGAATATTATTTGTATTGACAGTGAATAGAAATTGTATTAATGTTCTTCATCATATGAGTTCATCCTTAGTGGAATTTTATTTGTATTGACTGTAAGTAGATATTGTATGAATGTTCTTCACCGTAAGAGTTCATCCCTAGTGGAATATTATTTGTATTGACTGTAAATAGATATTGTATGAATGTTCTTCGCCGTAAGAGTTCATCCCTAGTGGAATATTATTTGTATTGACTGTAAATAGATATTGTATGAATGTTCTTCGCCGTAAGAGTTCATCCCTAGTGGAATATTATTTGTATTGACTGTAAATAGATATTGTATGAATGTTCTTCGCCGTAAGAGTTCATCCCTAGTGGAATATTATTTGTATTGACAGTGAATAGAAATTGTATTAATGTTCTTCATCGTAAGAGTTCATCCTTAGTGGAATATTATTTGTATTGACTGTAAGTAGATATTGTATGAATGTTCTTCACTGTAAGAGTTCATACCTAGTGGAATATTATTTGTATTGACTGTAAATAGATATTGTATTAATGTTCTTCACCGTAAGAGTTCATCCCTAGTGGAATATTATTTGTATTGACTGTAAATAGATATTGTATGAATGTTCTTCGCCGTAAGAGTTCATCCCTAGTGGAATATTATTTGTATTGACTGTAAATAGATATTGTATGAATGTTCTTCACCGTAAGAGTTCATACCTAGTGGAATATTATTTGTATTAACTGTAAATAGATATTGTATTAATGTTCTTCACCGTAAGAGTTCATCCCTAGTGGAATATTATTTGTATTGACTGTAAATAGATATTGTATGAATGTTCTTCGCCGTAAGAGTTCATCCCTAGTGGAATATTATTTGTATTGACTGTAAATAGATATTGTATGAATGTTCTTCACCGTAAGAGTTCATCCCTAGTGGAATATTATTTGTATTGACTGTAAATAGATATTGTATGAATGTTCTTCGCCGTAAGAGTTCATCCCTAGTGGAATGTTATTTGTATTGACTGTAAATAGATATTGTATGAATGTTCTTCGCCGTAAGAGTTCATCACTAGTGGAATATTATTTGTATTGACTGTAAATAGATATTGTATGAATGTTCTTCACCGTAAGAGTTCATCCCTAGTGGAATATTATTTGTATTGACTGTAAATAGATATTGTATGAATGTTCTTCGCCGTAAGAGTTCATCCCTAGTGGAATATTATTTGTATTGACAGTGAATAGAAATTGTATTAATGTTCTTCATCGAAAGAGTTCATCCTTAGTGGAATATTATTTGTATTGACTGTAAGTAGATATTGTATGAATGTTCTTCACTGTAAGAGTTCATACCTAGTGGAATATTATTTGTATTGACTGTAAATAGATATTGTATTAATGTTCTTCACCGTAAGAGTTCATCCCTAGTGGAATATTATTTGTATTGACTGTAAATAGATATTGTATTAATGTTCTTCGCCGTAAGAGTTCATCTCTAGTGGAATATTATTTGTATTGACTGTAAATAGATATTGTATGAATGTTCTTCGCCGTAAGAGTTCATCCCTAGTGGAATATTATTTGTATTGACTGTAAATAGATATTGTATGAATGTTCTTCGCCGTAAGAGTTCATCCCTAGTGGAATATTATTTGTATTGACTGTAAATAGATATTGTGTGAATGTTCTTCACCGTAAGAGTTCATCCCTAGTGGAATATTATTTGTATTGACTGTAAATAGATATTGTATTAATGTTCTTCGCCGTAAGAGTTCATCTCTAGTGGAATATTATTTGTATTGACTGTAAATAGATATTGTATGAATGTTCTTCGCCGTAAGAGTTCATCCCTAGTGGAATATTATTTGTATTGACTGTAAATAGATATTGTATTAATGTTCTTCGCCGTAAGTGTTCATCCCTATTGGAATATTATTTGTATTGACTGTAAATAGATATTGTATGAATGTTCTTCGCCGTAAGAGTTCATCCCTAGTGGAATATTATTTGTATTGACTGTAAATAGATATTGTGTGAATGTTCTTCACCGTAAGAGTTCATCCCTAGTGGAATATTATTTGTATTGACTGTAAATAGATATTGTATTAATGTTCTTCGCCGTAAGAGTTCATCTCTAGTGGAATATTATTTGTATTGACTGTAAATAGATATTGTATGAATGTTCTTCGCCGTAAGAGTTCATCCCTAGTGGAATATTATTTGTATTGACTGTAAATAGATATTGTATTAATGTTCTTCGCCGTAAGTGTTCATCCCTATTGGAATATTATTTGTATTGACTGTAAGTAGATATTGTATGAATGTTCTTCGCCGTAAGAGTTCATCCCTAGTGGAATATTATTTGTATTGACTGTAAATAGATATTGTATGAATGTTCTTCGCCGTAAGAGTTCATCCCTAGTGGAATATTATTTGTATTGACTGTAAATAGATATTGTGTGAGAGTTCTTCACCGTAAGAGTTCATCCCTAGTGGAATATTATTTGTATTGACAGTAAATAGATATTGTGTGAGAGTTCTTCGCCGTAAGAGTTCATATACCAGGTGGAATATTATTTGTATCTTCTCGCAGAGACGAATTATTTTTCTATTGAAAACTTTTATTATGAATGAATTTTTCAAATTTAAAAACTGTTCTGAATTCTTTACACTATTGCGCAATATTTCTCTTCCATTCAAATAATTATAACCAATAATAATATAATTGAATTAAAAGGAAATCGAAAAAACTAAATTTTATTATGATAATTTACAATCATATAAATGACTTGTAATTTAATTTCTCTCCTATTTGTCTGGTTGGTAAAAGCATTCTACATGAGAGAGCGGTGAGGCAGAGCGTTAACTCCACCACCTCCTCACTCCATCGGGTCAGAGGCCCTAATGATACCAACACCAATCGCAGACCTGTTTTTTATCTGCACAGATACCAGGCAGAGGTCAGAGTGGTATCAACTGAAATAAAGTCTATGCACTAGTTATTATGCATTAGTTATAAAGTCTATGCACTAGTTATTATGCATTAGTTATAAAGTCTATGCACTAGTTATTATGCATTAGTTATAAAGTCTATGCACTAGTTATTATGCATTAGTTATAAAGTCTATGCACTAGTTATTATGCATTAGTTATAAAGTCTATGCACTAGTTATTATGCATTAGTTATAAAGTCTATGCACTAGTTATTATGCATTAGTTATAAAGTCTATGCACTAGTTATTATGCATTAGTTATAAAGTCTATGCACTAGTTATTATGCATTAGTTATAAAGTCTATGCACTAGTTTTTATGCATTAGTTATAAAGTCTGTGCATTAGTTATAAACATAACATAAGCAATAACTAGCAAAAGTATTTCATAAATTGCTCTAAAAGGTAATGTTAAAAAGGATCACTACTTGTCAAGAGTTGAAATCTCCAGAAGTAAAAAGTAATAATTTCAAGTGATAAATTTTACTATTTTTAAAATGAAGGGAAATAATTAAATTGGATCCTAAATTGTTACCTATTTATCTAAAAGAGGATTTACACTTATATAGAATTTAAGAAAAAATTTCCAAATTGTCTAAATAGTAAATAACTAATTTTATTTTGATGCACTTTGATTTTAGTGAAATCTTCGAAATATAAAATATATAGAGATATGATAATAAATAGATAAAATAAACTATAATAATCGTAAAAATTAGACAAAAACACTTTATTTTATGACCACCTGTTTGACAAGACCTACTCCTCCCAACTCCTCTTTCTAAATTTACACATCAATCCTAACTCCTTCTAATTTAATTCACTCTAATATACACCATAGCTCCTCCTATTAAAAATTATTAGGAGTTAGGTAAGTTTACAATTATTAAAATACGTAAATATTCTCTCTGCAATTGTTCATTTTATTAAAGATTGCAAACATAATAAAATAACCCAGAAACAATGAATTCGTAGTCTTGATACCTCCAGGCATCACGGATACGAAATAAGATAGTAATTATATAATAAAGGTTTTCCTACATTATCGAAATAGTAGAGGTGTTTAGTAAGTGTGCAGTCCCAACAAGAGAGACCACTGTTCACTCGTCCCTCCCACCAGCCAGTGCAAACCCTAGCAATGAACCTGAAGGAGGCAGTTGAGCAGTGGACTTTGTCGTAAGAGGTTAGCGCTGTACACCTCCCGTGCAACTCTCTCGCAGAACACGCTTCAATAGAGCCACGTTAAAAAAATACACTTACTTTGTTCTCTCGGCGTAACTTTTGGAATACTATTTGTGATATACACGATTGTATTGTCGTAAAAGTGCTTTTGTGAGTTGTCTATGAGAACTGCAGTTGCAATAGAATTTTAGAAGTGCAGTGAAATTTAATATTTGCAAGTGACTAAAGAATCGTGTTTGTAATTGTGTCACTCTAGAAGGATTTTTACGGAGAACTTCTCAAATCATTATTCTATTGTGAGGTGAGTCGAACAATAATTGCAGTCATTTTTAGAAGGTTTATTTTAACTGTCATTTGCGACATTTTTTGGAGACTTGAACGCATTTCGACTAGTTATCCATTTCTAAATTTTGATATTCCATGAACTGTAATATAATTATATTCTTCCTTATTTGAATTCATATATAATTGGTATAAATTAAAAGTTATTTTATTCCAAGAAATATAAATGATTATTTATGCGAATAATTATTTACATTTCTTGAAATATAATAAAATGATATAACTCATTTCTTATATGATAATCAATGTAAAAAAATATAATGATTAATATAAATAAATTAGTATCATTATAGAAAAAATCAACTTAATTAATCATTAATTTCACAGTTTAATCTCTCTCAAATTTTAATCATTTTATTAATTTATTTAACAATAAAATGCAATATTTAAATAAATAACTAATTAACTCTAAAAACAAAAGCAATGGTATCTTTATTTTATTGAAGGACGATGTACAGTAATAAAGAATGATTTATACCTTATTTTATTATCCAAGGCATATATAATACATATGTTATGATTACCTGTTATTCATTTTTGGAACTGTAATATGAATTGTAAAATTGCATATATGGTATACTTATTTTACAATTAATTAAAAAATATTTAAGTAATATTCGAACTTATCATAATATTATATACAAATTATCATATAAAAGCACATTTTTATTTCACGATATATACATAGGTAAATAGCTGGCTACTTGTATTTTGTATATATATTTACCATATTAATTTAACGTAAAAATCCATAGATTATTAAATCTCTTCCTATTTCTCTTAAACATTTCGTCACATTATTTTCTAAATCATTTCTCCTTCTCTTAAGTTCTTTTTATTCCATTTTTAACATTGTTTGTTTACATAACTGTTTCTTATTAAGACAATCAGAACTATTCGAAATTAAAAAATACTTTAAATATAAAAAAAAATACCCTACTTATCGTTTTGAATATAATTTTGTAATTTTATAAACTATTACTCAATAAAGTTTGCAAATAAAATATATAACAAATATGCTAAATAACAGGTTTTAATTACATTTATAATATATTTTAAATACAATCTTTTGCAACTCATTATTGCAATTTTGTCATTACAGTATTTTATTGAATATGCAATAATTATTTATTGCTCTTTTTCTTTTGACGCAGAAAAGAAATGATAATGCTAATATCTACATAGTATTCCCATTCTAAAATGTGAGGTTGTATATTTATTTTATTGAAAAACCAGGAATATATCATAAATTCAATAATTATAGAAATTCCTATGTACAAAATTCAATAATTATTATGAGAAACAAATACGTTTTTCTTCCATAGCTTTCTTTATTCGAACTGAAAAGTAAATATGTTTAATATATTGCATCGAAAGTTTTCTTTTGAAGATACGAACTAAGCTTTTGCAATATGAAAGATAGCTTTCTATTGTCAATACGTAGAGTTCTTATCTTTCCCAATGAATAAAACACTTGCTGATGAGAGGCAAATCTTCTATGGCCCACCAAGTGACCCCGTCGATAATTCCCCATTCATGCGTTTGATGCTATCAACCACACAGGAGAATGCCCTTATCTTCCTTATCTTTCTCCCTTAAAATACCTCCTTTTGAAGTTCTAAAATAATGCATGCAATCTGTCATCTCCAGAGGAAATATCAGAGGTTTAATGTTCAGCAACTGGACATATCAAAGACTTCACTGATCGAACACTTTTGGCTGAATGGTTAGATAAGTATGGCAATGTCGATGAAGAGAATTGCCTTCGATAATATTATCTATGATTAGATTTATCCAATTCGGCACTCTCGCTCGCCGAAACGTAATTTCTGACCCTATTTTCATCGCATGTAACCCCAATCAAGAAGTTCAGAGCGATTGCGATCTCCATCATAGACAATTGAACAATCGAACAAACCCAACAATGACTTTAATTGACATTGCGATACGGATCAAACACGCATTTATATACTCTATTGATATACACAGCGCGTATCAGCACACACACGCTTTTATCTGACACAGCAACGCGACTGAAATGAATCGTTCTGTCCGTGAAATTGGAATCCTATTTATCGGTAGAGACTATCGGAAAAAAATCTTAATGGAGGAGACGATTGGGAAAGGAAAGAGAAACTGTTTGGATAAACAGGGGAAAAGAACTGTTTGGATAAACAGGAGACAAGAACTGTTTGGATAAACAGGAGACAAGAATTGTTTGTATAAACAGGATATAAGAACTGTTCGGTTAAGCAGGAGTCAAGAACTTTATTACAAATACTAACTACGAATTTAACGAAAATTCTCCTAGTTTTCAAATTACTTCTTAACTCACTTTAATAGGAAATATCAATCAAGAAATGAAATATTAAAGTAGAATTGCTTTATTCACGGTGTATTAACGTTTATACGTTTCACTTAAGTTAATTTAATGAGAGTGTAGTCGGTCATGCGCAGCAACTTAACTAGAGTACCCGTGCTGACAAGAAACACTATTAATAATATAATTAGACGCTATGCGCCATTTCGAACACCTTTTAAACATATTCAAGAATTTGAGTCTCCAAATTTATTTATTTGTTTACGTAATACATTGGATAGGGTATGTTCCAACCTATCGGACAGTGCCACATTCTCGATCATGTATGAAAAAATGTAACTTTTATTTTAATTGGATATAAATTTTATGGATGCAAATTTAAATAAAAGTTAAACTTACCCAATTATTGAGTTAGTAACTCAGTATTAAAAGCTCTCTCATATAATTTAATTTGTGTTTTTAAGTCAATTGTAATTAGGGTAGGTAATAAAGAACAATCGGTATCTTTGCATATATGCACACTTTAATTTTATAGCTTAATGGTCCTTTTTATAGTTATATATCTAGTACATTAAATGACTTTTACTGAACAATAGAAAGTGAAAGTGCAGTCAATTTAAATTCATATAAGTAATTGTTAGTTTTAATATATATCTTCATATATCATAGTTCAATATACAATAATTAGTTAAAATGCGAAGTGTTTCAAATTGAAATTACGAAGGTGAGATTATATCAAAAAGTCTACGGGTTTGAAACATATACTTACAGGGAAATTAAATCAACTTGTTTAAATTATTCAAGTATTATCATTCAATAAGATATCGAGGCCTCTAATTAATTTAAATTGTATTCTTGGTGTAAATAAAAAAGGTTTGTGCCTTTAAACGTTATTTTTTATAGTTAAAAAACATTGAACAAAATAAATATCATAAATATTCTCTATGCATTGTTTTATTGAAATATAATATTTATTTACAAACAACGATATCATAATTTCTTCAATTCAATTCAAACTGAAAAGTTTATATCAAAATAATAGCATATAAAATTTTATGAACCGTTAAATTTCACATTCTAAAACGTGATTTCCTATTCTATTTCCAATGCAATAATTATTACTCACTAAAAATTATTCTAGAGTTTGCATGCATATTTCCCAATTATTTTTTAGTTTGAACTCTCATTGTAATGATTAAATGATAAATGTAAATATTTAAAGTAGTAGTTATCATTTTCAATACATTTATATTTTGTATAGGTTTTCATTTTGTACTGGTTAACATTATTGGTATTGCTACTGTATTGGATATACCATTAATTGTTAACATTATTGGTCACACTTTTGTATAGGTTATACTTTTGTAAACCATGGTATTGCTATAGGTTCATTTGGGCACAAGAGTTATAGGTTCATTGTGCTGAATAATGTACATAGGTATATTAGAATGGGCCTACAACCTAAAAGTTAAATGTGTTACAAAGAAGCACTTTAAGGATGTAAAGTATGGCACTCAAAGCAGACTTTAGATGTGATAATTAGGTACTTAGATCTGCAGATTGTGCATCAACTGTTTGGTAAACCGCCTAATTTAAATATCTTCCATTAAATATCTATTTTCATTATAAGAGTAAATGCTTGCTTCTAACGCTATGTCTTTTAATGCCATTTAAAACAAATCAAGCTCTATAAAAAGTACCCACAGTACGTGTTCTTCGATCAAAGCCAACTTTCCATTGCCAGGAAAGTGATCGATCTTTGAAGCTATGTTTGTTCTGGTATTAAAATGCACTGCATTGCCGCAGTCTAAAGATGGCAATGCATCCACAGGAAAATATTCCTAGAAATATTTGATAAAAAGAAAGTGAATACTACAATAGGGTAAGTGGCAAATTACCGATCGGTTTCACATCTTCGTTCATATAGGAATATACAAATTTATAATTACTATATTTGTAAATTCAGAAAAGTAAATGGGAATAGTTACAAGTATAACTAAATAGTTACGAGTATAACTAAATAGTTACGAGTATAACTAAATAGTTACGAGTATAACTAAATAGTTACGAGTATAACTAAATAGTTACAAGTATAACTAAATAGTTACAAGTATAACTAAATAGTTACGTGTATAACTAAATAGTTACAAGTATAACTAAATAGTTACAAGTATAACTAAACCTACTATTTGTTTAGAAATTCATATATATTTCTCATAACTTTTCAATTCTTTACATTATTTATTTACTAAACCCAAGTCAGAATCATATTCAAGAAAAAGATAGGTATTTAAAAGACACAGTCGGTAAAACTCACCGAGAGGGACACAAAACTATATCTATATATTCCAATAGTATTTATATTTCTTCGTGCTTTATCGTTTATTATTCTGCGTTCTATCCCGCATATAACAAAGAAGACAAACTTAACAAGCAGTACATAGAAGCCTAACTATAAACCCATCACATGTGAGATAGATGGGCTATCACTAACATCACTGTCCATCAGATGATGGAGCATCTTCAGTGATGGACAAGGCTTAACCACAGCAACAAAATGATGTGTGAATTCAGCAGCTTTGGCTGAATTTCTAGAACCTGTTGGCTGGTGTTTGATTAGTCTTGGATCAATGTCTTGGGGTGAATGATTGATGGAATTGCTTTTCTATGGAACCTCTCTCACCAAACTTACCTAGGGTAAATTACGAATTATCGGTCAGTTTCACATCTTCGGTCATATAAGAAAAAACGATTTTATAATTGTTATTTTATTCTTATTTTTATTGGTGCAGGTATCATGAATACCAATTAAAACTAAAATGAAATAACAATTATAATATTGTTTTTCCTCATATGACCGAACGAAGTTTTGAAACTGACCGATAATTCGTAATTAACCCTAACTCCTTCATCACAAGTGATAATTATTTGACATAATTATCTACATGAAAACTAATTTTTAACTATTATATTTTTATACGGTATGTAGAGGCTTGTATGTTTTATCTGTGATACGATCTGTTATTCCATTAATAAATATTTATATTTTTGGTGAACCCATCTATCAAAAATTTCTGGTTAATGCATTATTTAAAAGTAAATAAAATAAAATAAACGAATGACATAAATGAAAGTTTGAAACAGTATAAACCATTTAAGGTTTATCACCCCAATACGTTTATCAGCTGACACGTAGTTATCAGTTACAAACGTGTTTGAGGTTGTCTAGCAGGTACAAACGTGTTTGAAGCATGTTAGCAGTTAGTTAGACTGTCAAACAGGGTAAGGATGCTCAGTGTAATTGTTTAACTGAAACACTTGGATTGGCAGGTATTTCTCTGGCCTTTCTTTAACTTACACGCCTCGATGTTTTGTTTTGATAACTCGTATGTCTGCTGTGATTGATGCGAATCTAACTAGTTATGATTTAATTGTATTTAATGCAGTGACTTTTCTTCCTCGCTACTTAATCTGTTGAATTATTCAGTAGCTTCCAAATCAATTAAATGATTGATCTGAATCATTATTTTTTATGAGAATTAAGAGATGATGTAGTGGTGGCACTTTATTAATATTTATTTCCTTTAATTTTAAGCAATTATTTATAAACAATGGAGAAATAATTGGATTGTTGAACGTTTGAAATTGCCTGTATTGCTATCTATTTATAAAGGTATTATTGTAATTAAAAGTTTAATATTCATTTCATATCAAAAAAATACAGATTAAATTTTTTTTATTAATATTCAATCATTTTAAATTTATTTTTCAACGATCAATTTTTAAATATTTCTTCAGAATGCTGAATCTAATTTTTCCGTTGAATTATCAAATAATTTCAATAGGAGTTGATTTAGATTTTTCTCAATATTCAATTACTTCATGAGTTTGAAAAAAAAATTATATTTTGCTAGAAGCAAACTTCCATGCAAGTATACAAATTAATATCAGTCGCCCCCCAAACAAACCATTAAGGAAAATCTCACAGAGGTTATTTCATGTCAATAACACCAGTGCATCCTACACCATGTGGATCGTATCCTACAGCATGTGTAACGTATCCTTACTATCGCGTCAACCGCCAAAAGGCGACGCGTGCCACCCGCGTAACTTCCTTTCCTTTCGAGACGCTACTTTCTCACGCGCTTTAATAGTCTCACACGCCCTCTTGCGGTTACGTTTGTCAACAGCTAAATGAGATTTTGTTTTCTCGACAGTAATTCATATTTCAAGTACAAGTTAGGAGACTGCAAAGTTGAATCCCAGGTTACTGAAAAAGTTTGAGTTGGTGTTCCAGATAAGCGAATTCTATTAAAATTTAATTGAGTCGAAGATTTAAAGGAAAAAATCAGAGGATAAACAACCTCATTGGATTATAAAAAACAAAACCCAACTCTTTCATAACTAGGTATTGTTGCATATAATTTGTAAATATTCGCAATTTAATTACTAATTCAAAATTAGCTACAAATGAAAAAAAAAAGAGTGATCAAAATTTCGACTCAAAAGTCATGTACGACCATTTCTTCGACTGCATTTATCTTTTTGATAAAAACTAATAGGGGGAGGGGTCCTATTACCCCCCCCCCCCCCCCCCCCCACAGCTAATAGGGTTAATAATGATCACAAAAACTAACGTATAGTTATTTGGTTCTTAGACACTTTCTCTTACAGACCCGTACATAATATCCCAAGTTGCCGGACTGTCTGCCCACCTGAGGGTTAGTACCCACTTCCCTAATTACAGGATGGGGTTGGGACTCAACCACTAATGTCCTCTAACCCACAAGTGTGTGTTTCTGTGGGTTGGAGTTCTGTGTTGACTGGGGTTGTACTGATAACGTGCGGTCAAAGCACGCAACATGGACAACACTTCCATCTCTCAAAATAACCTATATTTAAGCAATAAAGAAATTAGATCAACTTCTATTTTATATAAATATTGATAAAAATAGTTTTAATATTAGAATGATTAAATTTGTCACATACATAAAACATTAATTATATAGTCTACCTACTTGAACTAAATATGTTATTCATTCTCTTCCGTACATGGCACTGACATACAAGTCCTTATATACTCAATAGAGTCGCACTAATATACCCAAACATACTTACTATCTTGGATATAATAATAGCATTGTAACGTAAACTGCATTTTCCGATACTCGTTTGCTAATATCTATCACATAAACATCTCTATAGATATACTTATAATGAGACACATCGCAAGGTAACTATGATGTTCTAGGTACATAATTGGTGATTGAGTTCAACCCCAGACACACCGGCTCTGTAGTTCAAACTATAATCACAGCTAGAAAATAAGTAGCTTTAGATGCAGTATCGGGCATATTAAGGTTGCAGGTTGTGATATATGAAGATAGTTATTGTAAGGCTATAATTATTATGGACGGTTATAAGTGTATAATATAATGGTATCAGGTTTCTCTAACCAAGAAATAAATAGTTCTACACCAAGACACGATTTAAACTGTTTGTATATTTATCAAACTCGTAAATCTCTCACTAATATTGTCATACAGCTATTCAAAGTTTCTTCTAGCTGTGTGTTGCATTCGTCAGAAACTATATTTCAAATATCAGCAACATCTATATTGCGGAAAAATTTGTCTAACGGCACATATGAGAAAATCAAAATCTCATTAAAATGATACATCTCTATTGTTCTTTTTAGATGGTATATTACAGCACTCCAAATGTATCTCCATATATTTTACGATTATCTCTAAAACAAACATTCCGACCCCTCATACGTCAGTCTCCCAATTATACCAGAGAAGTCTATAGTTGTTACTTTCGATGCGTCTCCTCAAATAGAATGATGAATCGCTTCTTTTTACCAACATCAATCAAATATCGATTCGAACTGCTGGATCATTATGAACGATAGTGTAGATCCTAGTACCTAACACTTACTATTTTGGTGTCCGTGCTCTCTTACATGTTAGTTATTATCCCAGATAGTATAATGTCAATCGGAATATAATGTTCAGGTGTAGGAAGTCACTATAGATTATATATTATGCATGGCGATATTTCTGTCCATGAGATATTTTGTGGAATGGGGTACCACAGGGATCAGTCGTATGCCCACTGCTATTCATCATATTTAAATAGATCTCTCTAGTCTCTATATACATCATAGTTAGATAAGATTCGTTATGAATATTATTAGAAAAGTAATTCTAACTTTGAGTAGTATGTATAATATAAATAGAAGTGTGACTTAATCTAGATTTAACAATCCTGTGACAATCATATTTTGAATCAAAATTTAATATTTCAAATAAGTAGGTTTCGATATAGGAACATTTAAACTGGTTAGCCCAGTCTCATATATTCCATTTGTAACTAATTTTCATTATATTTTCTCTCAATTCCACTTTTTCCCATATTCTCCTTCTCTTTGTCTCTATCTCTCTCCATTTTGCTATCTCTGCCATCTCTCTACCACCATTACTTCTAAATATTACAATTCAGTCTCAATGGTAGTCAGTACTCCAGTTTTTAGGGTAAATACCAGGGTATGTTATTGTGCAATCCAACTTAACATTTGAAGCATTGGGGAAAATAGGGGTAAAGGAGTAAAACACGGACCACACATACTATAAATCACATTCTTCAAATTACATCTATTTGCCTAATTTCATTTTACTCTTGACAAGATAATTTCGTTACTTTGATAACTCTAATTATGCTCAATTCAAATATTATATTCTAGAAAATCTTAATTCATTTTTTGCCTAAGTTTTTTATCATGCATGAATTTGTCCATAGAATAAAAATTGTAGTGTCTTCTTTACATGAAGATTCTGTGTAAGTATATAGATATATCCTTATCCCGACTTCTTTAGCCACTAACTATGAGAAGTAACTCCTTAACAACGTCGTTACCTAATTTACCTGTTGTATAATCACCAAGCTTACCTTCCACTGTAATTAAAACAAACTATAGCTAGTCATTATATTAGCACATGTCTAATAAAAAAGAACATCTTAATTCAAAAGCATGCGGCTATTCTTCCTGGATACTACGGTGCCTGATAAACAAATTCTAAACGAGTGCCGAATCTATCAACTACTTATAGACCTTTTACTCGCAATAGTTAAATGGATCCTTTACTTGCTCCTCAATTATTCAGCTAATCTCTAATTAAAGAATTAAGAGGTTATTTAGTGAGAATTATTTTGAAGCATTAATTACTAGCTTCTTGTACTAATATTTTAGTAATTAGCTATGGCAGTAGGTTATTATTACGCTATACAGAAAGTTATTTGTGTTGTCTATTTAGATAATGTATAGAATATAGAAGAACGTTTAACATCAAAATACTACTTCTAATTTACCCTCAATAACTTGTTAGTCTATTGTTCCAATGTAATAAATATAAGTTTCGATCGAATTAAAACTACATTGCGCTTGATAATACCTATTGTTTACTCCTTCACATATATTAGCCCTTAGTTGTACACTTTAGTGCCATTTATGCAGTCTTGTTTCCAGAGAATTACCCGTACTGGTTTTTATCTTTGGGCAGGACTCTGCTTCACTTAAATTGCAATCCAGTTTTTTTGCCGCTTGCACTCACCAGGCGCGAAAGTTTTAAATCTAAAGCGGAAGATGATTGTCGTAACAACTTTAGCGTTATGAGAGCTCGTTGCTATGTCCGACTGTCCGTACTACTGATACGGTCAATTCTAGGGTTAGAGAAATAACATTTTTTAAAGTATATGTAGTAATGAAAACTGTAATTATGTAACTTTTATACAGCACAATTTAGTGGTTAACATTTTAAATTTCACCTGTTTTCAAATTCAAGAATTTCTGTAGTTCCTACCTCTATTCAGTATAGAGTCAGTTTACAGGTGCCTGATATCTGTTACCTCTATTCAGTACAGTCAGGCCACAGGTGCCTGATATCTCTTGCACAGGACTGTATAGTTCCGCAGGATGTCCTATGGTCCTTCCTCTAGGGAAGATTGCTGCTAGTTTTACCCTGAGGATCACTTGGTTGCAAAGGAGGTCAATGATCAAAAGGCAGAAAATAACATAAAATAGATATCCTAACACTGAATGTTTTTTTAACAATTCGTATTAAATTAGAGATTTCATTCTTAGTTAAACCAACCAAACAACTGAAAGATGGTATCGATATTAAAATACTACATGAATTCTTAAATAAATACTACTTGCAAATCTCTCTAAACCGATAAAAAGCTTATTTTGAATCAAATAACAATAAGGATATATATTGTAAAGTTCATTTTTATTGTAATGTTCTGAGATTTGAGACAGGATTCTTGTGAATTACTTCAAGCCTTCAGTTGAAAACTGACTGGAAAGAAAGTTCTGATTCATTCACTTGAAATTCCTATGTAATTTTCTAATACTTTTACTCCAGCCACGTCAAGTGGGATTTAAATCACCCCCCCCCCCTCAATATTCGCAACTTCCTACCGTTGGTAGTTGTATATCCTGTGGCAAAACTGGACAGCCGTTAGAGCACACGTTATACCTAAAATTTATACCTTATTCAATGTAAGAACAGTTATGAAGACCTTGCCTTCATTAAAAGTAATGTATTTACTTTCTACCCTAACTCTAATATGATACCAATGAAAAGTTATAATTTAAAAAATATATTTTGTAAATCTTAAATCTTTTGAATTATAATCATGAAAATATTAAATAAACCTAGCAGAGGATGGTTGCAAATAATAATCAATTCCCCTGTCTTAGGGCTAGAATTATAACACTGATACTTTTTTTACCAAACTTTATTCAAATTTATCAGTCGGGTCGTTTGAAGTGTTCTCTAATGCTTTCATTCCCCATAAAAATAACTATTAATTTATGTGTATGGTTAGGGCTATAAATAAAGACTTTCAAGCGTAAGAAGACAGTGGCCCTCTGGTCCATAAGCCCAATAAGTGAATAGACGACTACTTAACACTCTAGCCAATTCATTTACCAAGCCCTTAGGACTATTTTCCCACTGATAATGCATTGAATGCAGGCCTTAATGACTGTCCTTGGTGTGGCACAGAAGTAACTCACTATAACCATGTGTTTATAATATATAACACCTCTGTGTCTTTGTAACTCATTAATAAAGACGTCAAGATCTTACACATGGAGATACAATATTCTGCTTACATCTATTAAGATGCTTTGCTAGGGATAATGATATGTTACACATTCTCTGATATAATTCAGTTAAATGATACTCTTTATTGGCTATATATAATATGCATTAAAAACAACCATCTGTACTAGCGGTCAATGAAACTTCGATTCAATAATTTGTTTAAATTAAAACTATTAGATAGAACAAATTTTATAAAATACTGTTCTTTTTTAAACATTAACAACACGATTGTAAATGCGGTATAAAGATTTTATTGAACGCTAATAGCCTAATATAACTCAATTTAACATAAACGTACATCACTCAAGACTACAATGGGAGGAGTAATTGCAGTTCCATTAGGAGATATACCCCAAGATATTAATTTATTTTCAATATTACAAGAGGTGCCATTTAAAAATGTTAATTCAATCATGTGGATGAATGGCGTGCCCTTGCAAGAGGTAAAATGAAGACGCTCTTTTACCGTCTATAATTGCCTGTCTTTAGACCAACCTTTCAATGAGTCTATCACGAGAAACCACTAATGTTATTATTATTGTTCACAATAGGGGGACAGTTATAAGTCACAGTGATGTTGTGAAATGATTAAATATTTATAAGAAGATTAATTTCACTACTAAGTACAATTATCAAAACAGGGAACTGTTAAAGGTGACTATTTTCACACATATATGTTTTCTCTCCCCTATTCACTATATCTCTCCTTAGATTTAATGCATTTGCACCAGTCATTATTCGTAGAGTTTATGAATAGTTAAAAACGTAAGTGAGAAATACAAAAGCTATAACGAAGCCTAATGCGTTGTGAAGGCTTGCATTCTCACCAACGTTTCTATCAATAGGGAGTGTCGTGTCACAGGGCATATATCTTATTTTATGAGGGGGCAGCGATTCATTGCAACCATCTACAATGTCTCGGAATGTCGCCAAATAACCTGCGGTTGGTTGCTCTTCCTCCATATTTTCCATTTGATGGGACACAGGGCAAATTTAAATGTACAAACATGATCAAGATTTAGCAGTAAAGGGCCGTAGTGTTTTTTAAGTCTTTCCACCAGACTTTTTGCAAAGCTCCTTCTACTTTTTCCACGAGAATATAAGAAAAACGATATAATTGTAGGTATTATGGATACCAACTGAAATAAATTATAATTATAAAGTTTTTTCTTATATTCTCGTGGAAAAAGTAAGAGGAGCAAAGCAAAAAGTCTGGTGGAAAGACTTAAAAAACCGTACGTGTGTACGGCCCTTTAGGGAAAGTAAAGTTGATTTCTATCGTCAGTATTTACGATTTATTCCTTCATTATTATGTACTGCAGAATAGTCCTATAACTTCTGAATAATTTACAGCTTTAATGTAATATATATGACTAGAATAAAAATGTCTACCGTGAACTTTACAGCATAGGTCATTTCTCACCGAAATAATCCAAATCAATTTTTAGCAAGTAAATCATAGATGAGTTTAGTCCTTACAATTACCGATGATCATCTAAGTTGTTCCTCCAAACCTGTTTTTGCACCATTCTCACTTATGCAAATAACACTAAAAGCGCCGATAAATACTTTGATTTAAGTCCCATTGAGTGCAGCTTCAGTTTCACTTGGACCTTTATTATTGTGTTCTTAAGGGTCAATCTTCATGGGAGATTACGATCGGGCAGATCTTCGAAGATTTGAGTAGCACTCTCTGCAAACCATCGCATTAACTATTCTCTAATATACTATCATTTCTACCTGTTGGAGGTATGAATTTACTAGAAATTGCCCAATGATTGTACATAGATAACTACACACACGCTTGCCTGTCAAATTATATACTTTAATCTATAAGTATATATAGACTAAATCATGAATTAGTTATCTAAATTTGAATCTGCTTCTGTTTTGATAATTCCTATTATTCAATTATGCATTTTCTATATTCCCTTCTTCAGAATCTTTATAAGTTGCTTCTTCTCAACCAAACTTTATTATTTTTTTTCCACGACTCCTCTCGTCCCTCACGAAAAAATTACTTTTACTTTCTCAAAATTAATGTCAAGACTGAACATTAAGGATGATTTTATTTGATGTACGTAAACTATCTATTGTACGTTACTTAGTTTATAGTACGACCATGCCATTTAATATGACCAGGACTACTGTATACCCAGAGAGAAAGTTATGGTGGGCTATAGAAGATTGAAAGGAACATGATCTTCTCTGGCCCCACCATAACTTTCTCGCTCTCCATTGCGTCCATGTAAATAAAGTGTATTTCTTACCAATTCATACATTTGATGCAAATGACTAAAAATTGTAAATAGGTCAGTACTCTTTAGTGTGTCAATCCAGTAGGAGGTTGAGTGACACCTTTTGTCTCTAAGTGTCACTTTACCTTTCTTTGTGGCTTAGATGTGTCACATCAGACACCTCTCTCTCTCTCTCTCTCTCTCTCTCTTTCTAATTACAAATAACATTTTAACGATCTTCTTATTCGTCTATTGCCAATTAATTACATTTCCTATTTATGCCCCTAATTACTTTCTATTTGAACCCATTACTGCCCCGTAAGACGTATTTAGAGGCCATATAAGGTGTTTAATTCTTTATATGATACGCTAGTTAAAATATTTTAAATTATTACTTCCCATTGTTTTTCTGATTTAAAATTGATTATATTCATTTTTTTCTATAAGTCAAATTTCTATTTATAAATATATAATCTTGTTATGAATAACATTTTATTTAATCATTTACTAAATAATTAATTAATTAATATTAACAGTCATTTATTTTTCAGTGATGATTATTTTTCATATCCTGACCTTATTTTAACTTTCATTTTTTAATCATTTCACCTCAAGGTTGCTACATTTTTTAGTCAATTTCAGTCCAATCAATAAAAAGGTCTATTTACTTTTATTCTATATGAATACACTATTTTTATTCTATCAGCATTTCAGAAAAGATTTTAAATACAAATTTGGTTTCCTGATGGAATTTCAATCTGAACAGTTTTAAGATACCCAAGTGTTTTAAAGCACGTGGATTCAGGTCACAGTATACCGCTGGTATCAAATGAAATATAATTATAGTAATAGCTCTATTACACAATTTAATGGTAATCAATAGAACGAAGTTTCTAGTCTACAATTCAAAAAGAGAATATTATCTTTTAGAAGTTAGAAAAGGTCTAGCTTGAATGAAATGCTTCTATCAAGTACATCGTATGCCCCGTGGCTTAGAGCTACTCTAATTGCCTATAATAAGCTAGTAATTGATCGATTATAGAAACTATATTCAATTAACAACCATTACTTTATAGTCCGCACTGCAAATCGAGAGCTCCATTAGCTACAATTTAGCTCTAAACTATTCATTCCTCTGATAATAAACATTTATAAATAGTATTAAGTACACAACACCGTTTAGAAATGCTACGTTGAAAACTGTAACTAACACGACTGCCAACTAGCAGCGCTGTGAGGCAATTATTAAGGGATGTTAAGTTGATTACAGAGGTCGGCCGATTCAATATCTGCCGTCCTTTTGCCCTTCTTTTGACCACTTTTTTAAAGAACCTTTCTCAAAGATCTCAAAGCTTGAAATAGATTATTAATAACACCACAGTATTTGACTTGTGGATGCTGCTTCTAATCTTTAGCTCCAGAATTGCTACGTAATAAGCATGCGTGCTAAAACACTCATATTAAAGTCCATTATTTTGGTCTGAATTTGTAGAAAGTAAAAGTGGATAATTCAATTGGGATTTTATACATCTAGATGAAGTTAGTAAGGAGAAGAACTATCAGAGAAAAATGTTACGATGTTTCTGCTTTAACTGTCAAATTTTAGAATCAAATTTTTGTATGGAGACCTTCAAAGAATTATCTTAGTGATTTTTCTTATTTAAAAGAGATATATCGTTTTAATTAGGTATCTGATATTTAGATCTTAATTGATAATGATCTAAAATAATCATATTATTTATAATTTTATTTTATTATTAATAATAATAGTACTCTCACTCTACTATCAATCGCAGAGGTTCATCGCCAGTGTCGTGTCACAGCTCCGTAACATCGCTCACTCGCTAGCGATGTATTCACAACTCGTCGCAAAGCGTTTTGCTAAAACATAACCATTCAATATGTTCATACAAAATATTATTCCAACCTTTTTTTCTATTTAAAAAAAAAGGGCTGTCTATTTTAATTCTCTTGGCTAATTAGAAACCACCATATAAAATTAAATGAAAGATAACATATATCTACTTTTTCTGCATGCCCTTTATAATCCTTATTGCTGGTTAGTTTGACCTTTTTCAGAGTGGTCGCATAAGACGAAATGTCTTCATTACAATCAATGATCCGTACAATTTATTACTGACCATGACTTCATTGATCTCTTTTTTCTAAAGAATGTTTTTTTTAAATAACGACAAAATTTCAGTTAGTGAAAAAATTCACCTCAAAATTATTTATCCTCAATATATTAATTCAAATTTCAAAATTTATCTACCATTTTTTTAATATTGTATTTTGAAAATATATATATTTAACGTCTAATATATTCATTGATTATTGAAGAAAGATAATGATGTTCTTAACTGAGTGTTTGTTTCTGTTGACTTTTTCCCACATTTGCGTGCCTTGATAGTCTTACACCCATCCCTCCTTCCCCAACCTCCCCAATACATCAATCATAAGAAAGTGTAAGTAATTTATTACCCCAAGGTAGGGGAATGCATAGTGAGTGTACACACACAGGTACCCCTAGATTGGGGAATTAATCACAGCGATACGTGACTTAGCCTCATGTCACCTGATCACAAGATGAAAAAAGCCAATGTCCACTTTTGTGAGTTACTCGAAAAAAAAGACTTTCTAACTATTTCTTTAAATTTGAAGATTCCCCGAAAAATTTTAGAGTAGATTTATGTTCCCTATTTTAAATATAATGACTTTAAATAATATTAGTATTCTATAGTACTTTTTCTTTCCTAATATAATCAATTTTTCTCATGCGATTGAGATTGAATTTTTCCCTTTTCAGAATAGGGTTGCTATTTTATTTAGTTTTCTCTTTCCCCATACTCGGTACAAACGTTACAAGCCATTACAGAGTGGGGTTTATCTTTAGAAAAGCCAAGGCAGGCACCATTATAATGCCTTAATTGAGTTGCCAGTCCACCACCTAGAATGACAGATCTTCCACATTGGGTATCTTCTTCCACCTAGACACTCAACTCTCCTGATAATTACAAAAAAATGAAAAGATACCCACAAGGAAAAGTTGTGGTCACCAATAATTAAATACTTACTGGAATATAATATAAAATTAATATATACCGAATCTTTCCCTAGTTTCTGTAGACTAGTTAAATACAACAATAAAATGTTAGATACATAATCTACTATCACCATATCTCATTTAATCTTTTTCGTAATGAGAAGGTGAAGTGGTCATTTTAGTTGTATGTTGTACAATGGACAGACACATCTTAACCTCTCAGTATCACTCTAGTTAATTGTTACGATATTCCATTCAGATGCCATGTATCAGAGTATCGAAGTACTTTATTTCGAATATTTTATTGTCTTCTTTTAATTATTCGATTATATTTTCCAGTTAAATGTTGTAATATAATGCTATATTATCTTATGAAAACGTCAGTGGGTATTTTATTGAAGGTAAGTTACAAATTATCGATCGGTTCCACATCTTCGGTCATGTAAGAAAACACGATATAATAAAAATTATTTTTTAATTTTGTCCAATTTTTAAAAATAAAAATTGATTTAGAATAATTATATTGTTTTTTCTTATATGCTCGAAGATGTGAAACAGACTGATAATTCGTAACTTACCCTACTGGGAAGGACAAAGCCTAATCCTTTCTCCTGTGACTCCAATACGTGACGACGTCTTTCCTACCTCAACAGTGACGTCTAGAAAATCCTTCTGGTTACTTTCTGCCCAAGCAAAAAAGCCTATTATGCTAATTTTGCGCTGCTGATTGATATGCAATTTTCGCAAGACAATGCCGTAAATGATTGCCATTGATGGAAACGTGTAGTCCCTGCGTAACTTTCGTGTTAATCAACAGTGGTGGAATTAACAGGAGAAGCTTGTATCACTCTAGGCAGTTCACATCATTGTTGAGAGGAAAATATGTGTGGTAATTAATTATAATTCTTTGAGATATATTTCATTGCTTCTGCTTAAAACTACTATGTATACTAGTTTAAATTACGAATTATCGGTCAGTTTCATATCTTCGGTCATATAAGAAAAAACGATATTATAATTGTTATTTAATTTTTATTTAACTTTTATTTTAGTTGGTATCCATGGTACCTGCAGGTATCCTGGATACCAACTAAAATTAAAATTAAATAAAAATTATAATATCGTTTCTTCTTATATGACCGAAGATTTGAAACTGACCAATAATTCGTAATTTACTCTCTAGTTCATAAATTTAATTTATATATAGAAATCGAAGATTAAATTAATATAAATAATGATATCAAAAATCCATTAAATAATAATCCACATGTTTTTACCTCTTTGAGTTGTTTATTATTTTTTGTGGTGCCTGCCCACCCTGACTGCATAGACTCATGTTCAACCACAATGACAGTCTCTAAGGCTTCACACCTTCTCTAAATTAATGAATTAAGTCCAATGAAATCCCTTTAGCAAATCAGTCTTTGGGGTGGTCTGGAGGGAGGGTGGGGGTACCGCCATTGGGGGACAACTCACCCCCTCTGTCATCACTCAATTAAAAACGAAAGTATTTGAAATAGGGAAATAGCTATAAAATGAAGGTGTAAATATATTAACGTATGCATATTATAATAGACTATTGGGGAGAAATGATGTTAAGGGAATTTAAAATTTTGATAATGTTACTAAACCACAGTTTTTTATACAACATTTTTATAAGATAGATATAAATTATGCAAATATAGAAATATTCAGATTCAGAATTTTGAATGACTTTTTCCTGTACGCTAGTAACAAGATATTAGGAAATATTACAATATCTCTTTAGTACTTTAGTATAACAATATAAGGAAATATAACTATAACTGTTCAGTACTTTGTTTCAGTAGATGTTTTTCTCTTCTATTCCATATCTTTTTGATCTCTTTTCAACCTGTGACCTTTCTTACCGTCCGTCCCTTTCCATCATCAATAGCAGTACTAACACACTGACCTATAATTCATTTGTATATCAATTCTTACCATCTCTGATCTATTTTTAGTCGCTATTTCATAAGGCAGTCATTTATCACAGATAAATAAATGGTTCGCTGCATTCGATCCGGTACAATTTGATTGCATTCCATAATTTACATCAGAGTTGAGATTGTGACAAATTATACCGCAATGTTATAAATTCAGGCACAGTGCCATTTCACCTCAGTTCTATCAGGCACAGTGTCATTTCATCTCAGTTCTATCAGGCACAGTGCCATTTCACCTCAGTTCTATCAGGCACAGTGCCATTTCATCTCAGTTCTATCAGGCACAGTGCCATTTCACCTCAGGTCTATCAGGCACTGTGCCATCTCACCTCAGTTCTATCAGGCACAGTGCCATCTCATCTTAGTTCTATCAGGCACAGTGCCATTTCTCCTTAGTTCTATCAGGCACAATGCCATTTCACCTCAGTTCTATCAGACACAGTGCCATTTCACCTCAGTTCTATCAGACACAGTGCCATTTCACCTCAGTTCTATCAGGCACTGTGCCATCTCACCTCAGTTCTATCAGGCACAGTGCCATCTCATCTCAGTTCTATTAGGCACAGTGCCATCTCATCACAGTTCTATCAGGTACACCTCAGTGCCACATTTCAGTGCCGCAAGTTTTCATAGTTGTTCATTGGTAGCAGTTGATGTTCACAACATTACTTTTTTGTTATTATTATTTTTAAGAGGGCGCCATTAGTTTTAATCTAATTAAGCTAAGGATCCAGAGGCTCAGGAAACTCAGTCATCAAGCGCAATGACTTGTCGCTTTCTGATGTCTTGGTACAGGCGGATGCTGTGATTTAGTCATCTTACAGCCTTTATTACTATAAATCCCATTAAGTTATATATAATATATTGAATCTATTTACTCGTATGATAATAATGCTTAACAAACTTAACTCTATATGTTAAGTTAAATCGCATTGTTTTGATATCTAATTATCAGCTAAATGTGTGGCCCGTAAGAAAAGTGTATTGGCACAACAAATTTGTCCAATTGAAATATAACAATCATCGTGATATTTCAAGTGTTATGATGTCATTATATTCAGTGATGGTCTATTTAAATGAGGACCTGATTTATCTGATGTAAAAAAGCTATAAGAGAAAATCCCCTATTAGTGCCGTAAAACAAAGATCATAAATAATGCATTTAGAATTCTAATCAAAGAGTAAGAGTTTTTGTAGCGTACTTTCAACCCCAGGTCAGATCGCTATTGCAAATACTCACATGCAATCATGATATGTTTTTGCATTCTAATTTTCTGCTGACATTCGCGTATCGAATTCATTCGGTCGGATGCGTGGGGAGAGCAATCCATCATGTCCGTCCGTCAAAAGCGTAACATTAGTACTAATCGCTTTGGCTCACCAAGGGCCCAACTAAACTACGAGTAAACAAAGAGAAGTCACTGTTGATAGTAGAGTGTGCTTAGATGACGATAGATGGGGTTGTGCACCATTGGGAGTGTCTTTTTATTTGTTGTTACTCTTTGTACATCATATGAATTGATTAGGGTGTTGAATATTAAACAATAGTGTAGGTTATAGCATTGTAGTACCGTTAGGAAGATTACAAAAAGGTTTTATACTCTTCCAATTTGAATATACTTTATTCCAACAAAATGTTTCATTAATCCATTTTCTTGTCACCCCATTTTAATCATTGATTATTTCAATACCTTGTTGAATTATGAATAATATTGTGAACATATCAGTCCACATTTCAAATACATACAACGTTATTTTACTTTTAATTATTCGTCTTCATGCACATTTATGCAAATCCCTATACAACTCTAGCCAATTTGATACAGCAAACTTTTAACAGCGAAAACTCTCTTGACTCAAGCAATGATGCGACCAAATAAAGTTCTAGAATTTCCTGATAGCGCATATGCATTAATTGAAAACTTACCTCTCGTGTCGGGAAATATTTGACATTTTTTATCGTGTTCTGAACATGTTGAATCTTGATTTAGCACGCGCAGTCCATGCTTTCACTAAACACTTTGTATCTTTTAGCAAACATTAGTGATTTCTAAGGTGGAGGAATAATATTTCATAATCAGATACAGGGATGATTTGAAGGAAAATAAACAAGGAAACTGAATGGTATAAGAAAATTTGTTTTATGTCCTCGTATCTAATTATTGAATTATCATTGTGGTAAAAATTCATCGAATGGATATCTAAAATAGGTACATAGTGATTTAGCGAGGTGATTCACTGAAAAAAAAATTCAAAAAGGATCAAGATTACATGTATTTATTGCATTGTACATGTACACCACTCTGTCAGTAACGAATGTCAACTTTTCACTGTTACACTAAAGTTATAGGATAAGTTCCAAGTTGATCATGCAAGAAAAAATAAATAAAAATATAAACGTTAAATAATTATTATTATAGATTTTTTTCTTACAAAATCGAAAATAAACTAGGTACACGTTAATTTGAAAATAAGAATAATAGGATATTATAACAATTCCTTATACATAGATAACATTCTAAATGAATAAAAATCACGAAATTTGACGTTAAACCTAAAGACACTTTCATTCTATTATTATGTGAGAGGATCGTTATTTTCGACTCGTTCAAGTCCCTAAATTTGTGCGTATTCACCAATTTTGTTTTTGTCATACCCTCTCATGTCATCATCTGCTATGTACTATCCTGACCAAATCTTCTTGCTTTTTATTGGACGTGGTACAATTTAAAGAGTAGGATTGGATTGTATTGATTTCAATGATACCCAGGATGCAAATTATAGTGGGACCAGAGAAACATGTGTTATATTTTTTTATAATACTATAAATTAAAAACATTCATTCACGATATTAATTCTAAATTTTATCATCCCTACTAGCGATTACAGCGTTGTTAGGATTTAGCTGAAATCACTGTCACTTTTAGATAAAATAAGTGCGAAAAATACTGTCACTTTTATATGTACGTCCTTAGAAAAATGTGTGGATTAAGTTGTCAGTGCAGAGATATTTGTAATCAAGATAATCCTGTTAGTTCATTAGAATGTTAGGATAACGTATTGCTTAGGGCTAACATGACGTCACGTTATTAACCATATGCTGCACATATGAAACAAAAGAGTGGCGATGATTTCCCAGAGTGTAGATTTTCTTATTCCTTGACTATAAAGTTCGATACGTTCTTTTTATCTGAAAAATGTTGCGATAAATATTTATTGTGTTGAGCTTCTTTTAAACAATGTATCAAATGAAGATAAGATGTCTCTTATTAAGCCTCTAGGTATGTATTTAAATAGTGTAATATAAATTGAATTAAATTAAACAATGTAACACTATCGCCTTACATAGCTATGCACTTCAGACTTTAAATAGAATGACCAAAACTTTTTGTCGGGGTGTCAGAATTTCTCTTTTGGCTTTTTGAAAATAACGGAACTTTTGAAGTGTTTTTCCTAAATTCTAACTTTGAAATTGTTTCAGAGTACAATGGGAATAATATCTTTAAAATATTTTCATACGCAGTACGTACTTTCAATCTACTTGAAACAGTGATCTATGAAATAAGGTTTAGGCTTCAGTTTTAGTTTTTATAGAGTTGTGTTACATTTCAAATTTTTTTTAACAAATATTTTTCCATCTTTCAAATATAAATTTTATATAATTTGAAATATTTTTTTATATAATGAACACATGTAAAAGAAAAACTGACTTTAGAACCTTGTACATATAACTCAATAAATATTTGAACTGTTTCTAAAGGAACTGTGCGTTTTTTCACCCCAGTGGAAATAGAGAGACAGTTGCCAATTTCTGTTTCCTTATTTTAGATTTTGTGAGTCACATTTCTCGCCAGTAATGGAAATATTGAGACAGTTTTCCATATAGTTTTCCTATTTTAGCATTTCGTTGCGCCTTGCACTCATGATTTACTTTTAGTATGACCAGTGGAAAGTACATACCTAACCTAATCGAATTTTATGCTCCGTGTGATTTAGGGGATACATAAACCATATACTCTTTTCGAAAATGAAGGAAAAGAAATGGAATACTTTGCAATAATATTCACATATCACTCTTTGGCTTCCTTTTCTCTCATGTACCGAAAAAAAGTTGGTAAAATGTTTGGTAAGTTGGATGTACCCTATTCATATCATAAAATGGAAATATATATTAGCTAAAAAATATTCTAGATCCTTTACACACGTGGTCCTTCATATATAATTTTCGAAAATTTGCGCTGTTTGAAATCACCACATTCGTATAAATCGAAAAAAATATTAAATGGGATCCTCTATTAATCTTCTATGCCCCACCACAACTTTCTCTCTCGAACAGTCGTATCAGACGGCATATCATCAGTCGATTAGTAGTGAGAGCTGTAGATGATGATGAGGACAATCATCACACTCAATATTATCACTTTCATCGAATGTTCACACTGAAAGGCGTCAGTAAATATTTATACTACCACCGCTCTGATGAGCCGCACCTCCATTACTCTGTCAAATCAATTTTCTCTGTGGGCAGGAGTCTATCACGCCACTTCTTTCAATCAATCACCTCATAAGCAGCAGTAGCCATTTAACTCTGCGTTTATTAATGGTTTAGGGTTGCATTATCATGATGCTACACAACCAGTCTCCTCTAACTACAAGGCGCTAGCGACAATGCAAATGTTATTGAATGATCTTATCGCACACTTATGATAGTCCGCAAAAAGCTCTTGTTTGTCCATGTTATTATTTATTCCATATCGCGGAGAACATCGATGGAATTGGAGCATCTCTGAATCTATTGTCTTAAATACACAATCATTTAATAAATGTGTAAAGAATAAACTGCATGATTATAAAAAGATTCATTTGATTATATATTTTTAATTATTTATGTCCCATAATTTAAAATAATCTTACAATGAAAGAGTTTAAATAGTGAATAATCTCGAGCCACTTCATTTGACTGCTACTTTGTATGCCACAGGGCAGCATTTAGCTCCGCTTCTGTTTATCATTTACATTAATTATGTGTATAAAGATATAGTCAAACATGATCAGAAACTGAACATCTCTATAACGTCTAGTAATTCTAATTTATTATTTAAAACCTCTAATTATTAATAATAACTATTATTAGTACATCACTTAACAATATAAATTAAGATTCAAATTCCTAATTTTATAGTTCTTTGTGACAGTACACCTATTCACCAACATGAAAGTCGGTTTCTCATAATTGTTGTTTAAAGACGAATCACAGTCAATACATTTACTTTCAATTCTTCAAAAGTTTGATCAGTGTTTGATAAACACTTAACATGTTTCTCAATCATCTTCTTCTGCATACTAAATTCTGCTGAATAACCCATTGAAATATATTAACTCAATACCAATTCATTAGGATAAAAAGGACACATAAATCATGTAATAGATCTAACTATGGAAAGCTTTGATGTTTTTAGCATGATCTGTATTTTCTTTTGGCATTTTACAAGCAATTTTGTACAAGGACTTACCATGGGTATTTAAATTTCACGAAATATATTTATTTTGGTGTAGACTATTTTCAATGACATGAACTTCATTTATTTTCCAAGAATACAATCCTCAAATATGAAAAACTTTATTGATATTCCATCAATGACTTCAAATAATTTGTTATGTTGAAATTCTGTCCAGAAGATGCTAACACTCTACAAACAGGACCTGTTTGTTTGTATCTAAAGTGTTTGATCCTGTCTCAGAACAAACTGTATTAAGGGCCGTACACACGTAGGGTTTTTAAGTCTTTCCACCAGACTTTTTACTAAGCTCCTCCTACTTTTTCCACGAGAATATAAGAAAAAACAATATAGTAATTATTTATTGTAGTTGGTATCCATGATACCTGCAGGTGTCAAGGATACCAACTAAAATAAATAATAATTATATCGTTTTTTCTTATATTCTCGTGGAAAAAGTAGGACGAGCTTAGTAAAAAGTCTGGTGGAAAGACTTAAAAACCCTACGTGTGTACGGCCCTTAAGAAGAAACACTCAAATTATTTGCAATTGATTGTCCGGACCTAAAAACTCTTTGGCCTGAGGGGTAATTACACACAAATTCAAATTATATTCAGTTATAAAATCATTTACAGATATTATTGTAGATTTATGTGTATAATTAATTTCTATTTGGTGGACCAAATTAAGGAAATTTCGCATCATACCATCAATTATATAATAGCTTTTTCCCAATTATTAAATGTTGATATCATTTACCTGAGCATTTTTAATTAATAAGGTTAATTATACCGCAGACATTTAATGGGCCACTAAATTAACAACATTTAAAATTAAAATATGGAAACTATACACGGTAGTTTCCCCTATTTAAACTAATTATATCAAATATAGTTAGCGTTGTTAGTAGCACCATTAAGATATGTTTAAGAGTACATAGATAGTATTTATAGCTGTAATAGTCTTTAGAACTATAATATGGTTACAGTTTTTTCTACCATTTGCAGTGAGAACTTAAACAGCATCCATTAGATAGAGTTTAACTGTTCAAGTAATTGCATGGCTAATTGTGCCATTATCCAGTGTAGTATGGCTTGTGATATCCATGGGTAATTGGATTTTATTCGAATGATTAAGTTAATTGAAATGTATTTAGACTGTAGAATTGTTTGTCTGTACAATTATATGTGTGTTTATCTCCAGTAAAACCTTACCTGCATTTGCCATTAAAACCTAATATGTTCATTAACGCTCTTTATTATCTACTAAATTTTTATAGATTTATCCTACAATTTAAAACAGGTAGAGAGTTAAAACGAATTTTTTTCTGCAGAATTATCTTTAGCTTCTACTTACTTTAAGTATTCAACTTTCTTTTGAATTAGTTATTAGCTCTTCACATACAGTTTTTAATTCTCAGGTCGAGTGTATTTAGTGGGCACTGCTCATAGTATCGGGTTTCAGATAATACTGACGATAGGATTTGAACAGAGCAACTGATTTACATAATCTCTTGGGATCTACTCGTACTACTGCGACCAACCAATTAATTTCATCCTTAATTAAATACCCAGAACTGTGAGTGACCTTTTGCATGTATAAATAATAAGCGTTATCGAGAACATCTTACGGGCCATTGTTGTACGGTGCCATATGTAGTCCAGAGTCTCGACAGAAATTACATCACAGAGTTAGGTAGAACAACCGTCGCAGCCACCTTCCTTGTCGTGACGTCATGTTCCGAGCCTTGCTTTGATTGGGCAGCATATTAACGATTGTGACGTCATACTCTATAAGTATTTTAATTGGTCAGTTTCATATTTAGACGTCATACATCGTGTTTCCATTGGTTAATAGTCCAGTCTCATCTTTTTCTGCACGGAAGATTCACATCTTCATAAGAAATTACCTCAATAACTACAAAGAAAAATGATGCCAAAGTCCATCTCATTTTTGCTCGTTAACATTCCATGGCTAGAAATATAAGAATTAACATTAAGATGTTATGGCAATAGAGTGACAGACGATATATAGGCCGCATATTCCTGCCAGTTACCCAGTCAGAAAGTTAAGATGGGGTAGTAGAGCACTAAGTCCCACATTAATACATTGATTAGTCTGACAAATAACCATTTCCATTTTTCTATTCTTCAAAAACTGAATTCATTCCCAAAATATCATATATATTAAATTCTTCTCAACATCATAATAATCTCCTCTTGAAGATGGTTAGTAGATCTTCTTCTAGTTTCTATACCAAGTCACACAAAAAATGATTTTGAAATTATTATTTCTCTAAAGTTAATTGAAATTATTTTAAACACATTTTTATTTTTATTCAAGTTTATATATACATCTAACAGTTTATCCTCCATTCCCAATACTTAACTCCTTCTTCAGTAACTAGCGGTGGCTATTTTCTGCCACCGGTAAAACGCTTCATTTCTCTCCTGTACCTACCAAGCAATAAGTCTTTCTAATTTACGAGTCTTGTCATTTTTGACTGTTTGCAAATATGAAGACTATATAACTTATACAAATACATACATGTTTATTGTATACGTAATTGTGTATGTGCTTATATATCTTATAAATGTATATGGGTTAGATTATATATAATCGAAACATAGCATAAGTATTTATACATATATTAATGTAAAATAAATAATATTTTTATAATTCAATATGTATAATATGAATGTATAAGTATATAGGTTTTTTTAATACATATATTAGTTCATATATATTTGCAATCAAAAATATTTGCATCAGAATATAGTTATTAGACTTCACATTTCTAAGCCTATTTATCAAAATGTTCTCAGTGGAAATATGTACCCTTAGCAGTAAATAATATAGGCAAGATTCTCCCATACTATATATCCTATAATAAGCTCCCTTAGCCACCATATAACAACATACTTTCTGCAGTTAACTTATTTGACATATTTATTCAAATGGCGATAAAATCTCCCACTATAATGTATCTATGCACGATTATATCACGATGCAGCAGTCCTGTGTTATTCCTACGGGACAGTGTGCATATACACATTTTAACGGCTTCGATGATACTTAATCAAATATATTGGAAGTATGATTTAAAGTGTAGTTGTTACCTAAGGTATTATACAGTACATGACTTCATTAGCCTTTCACCACCTTATTTTATTTCTGCATTATTTCTATGTTAACGTAATTTTGATAATAAATTATTTAACTTTTAAGTGTTAAATTAATTGTAAATAATTAATAAAAGAGACAATTCGTATTATAAAGTCACTTCGCGTTTTATATTCCGAGTTAAATGAACTGTGCCTTTTTTGGCGCCTTACCCTTAGCCATATGTTGCACTTATTTTAACTGTACGCACATTTTTTGCACTGGGAAACGGTGGAGACGTCTTTCCACTCTTATAAAAATACATATTTATTTTATATATATGATGTAAATTGATGTAAAACTTTAAAGAGTTATCCAAATAATGAGATTATATCCTTATCAAATATTAAAATAGATTTACTAAATGAATTAATATTAATTAACTCCCTCGTATACCCAGATAGAAAGCTATGGTGGTCCACTCAATAATATCAACGATAGTGTTAGTGTATTATTCACGCACTTTTACCAGGTCCGTCCATAATCTCTTCATTCCCCTCTCTTTTAATTTTGTGAATGGCATTTAAGATTTATTTTGTTGGTAATTACATGAAGTAATTTCACGGTTGTCCCTCCATTCCGTCTGAAACGGTTAGCAACTAACGATGTTGAGCAGCTAATGAACAGTCGCTAGGTTTCTTACCAGATGACTTATACTCACGATAACTTCCACTGGCTACCTTTGCAATAAATTACTGCCCAAAACTCTATTACATTCAGCAACATGTGAATTGCAATTTCGAGAACTGTAGATATACTCATAGTGAATGTTATGGTGGGCAGTAGATGATTTAATTGGAAACCAACTTAATCTTCCAAGGCGCCACCATATCCTTTTTATTGACTCAATAACTATCACCTTCAGGTAAATTTTGTTTAATAATCTCATCATTTCTAATTTCTAAATACTTATCATGACACACCAATCAAATTTTGAAATCAGCTAATTTTGGAATTCGCAAAAAGGTTCCCACAACCTTCCTCACTAGTCAATTTTCTTCTGCTATCCATCATTCGTCTGGAGGTTTTACCTGATGTTGGTACCTGTAAATCTGCCTAATTAAGTCATTACTTACACACTCACTTTTCCGAAGATATTACGATTCATTTTGATTAGCTTCGTGAAAGCAGATATTCCCTTCTTGTTGTGGTAGGCACTACCCCTTTGCTATTTTCTGGACGTGATGTCCCACGGCAAAATATGTAGTATTATTCTATCAAGATATCTTTTTATACCTGGTCATTCTATTAATCAGCGCAAAGGTATTTATCTATTACAGTTTCTTTTAATACACCATTTATAAATGTTGTTGATTGCTGTTGGGACTTTTGCACTTTAGTTATACTTAATTAGAAAACTTTGTGGTCGCGTACGTTTTCTTTCTTCTACCGACCTAAATTGAGGAGTGACTGATACAAACTGCTTCTAAATAATAAATATTATAATAAACCTTATAAATCAATTTTGGGTAGTCCTGAAATCATTATTCGAATAATAAATTGACCATTTTCACAGCCTAGAGGGACAATGTTTCATTAAATCTTTCGATGAGTTTCTTTTAACAACTACAATAGGTGTAATTATAAATTTAAAGCTATAATTAATTGTGCGAATGTCAGCCAGTTACATCGAAACAACCAGATGCATCATAAAACATTAAACACTCGTAACTTCTTAGACTGTGACAATAATTCTGCCATCTCAATCATCTTTAATAGCTGTACCGCCTGTACGTTCTTTATGAATACCATTTTTCAAGGTGAGTCTATGGTAAATGTGGCCAAAAGAAATGACTCAATTAGGTATCCTCTTTATCAATTGGTTTCCATTTACCTATCGATACATTTCAATTATCACTTCAGCTTCATGAATTATTCTTCGACTCCTCAACTTCAGTAAAAAGGCGATCATTAGGAATCAAAAGAGAAATTGTTCTTTTTGCCAAAGCTCATAAAAAGCGCATTTAGTGCCGGTTAAACCCGTGTCATTACAGTACGAGATTTGAGGTGAATTTTAATTTGTACTGCTTTAATTCTCTCAAATGCTCTACCTAGTTAATGGACAATGCCTCCGAGAAATATGCAGCATGCAAAACTAATCTCCAAATAGATTCATCAAAATATAGCATATTGTAAATATCAAATGAAACGTTGAATCAATTTTAATTTAATCTAAAATATTAGCTATAGATTTCAGGTGATTGTATTAAATTATTTTACTGAAAAAGAATGTACGAATGTGATAATAATAATCAACTCACACAGTAAATATGCCCCATAGCCATATGCAGTACGAGTTTGGCTGCAGCTAGCAGGCCTTGGCTAGGGGTTCTAATCCGCTTGCGGCTCATCACGCGTTGCCTTCTAGGTACCACTCTATCCTTTAGCTCTTTGGGCACCCTTACTTGGAGTAGCTATTATGCATCATTGGGCATCTTTGCTGCAGCAATAGAGAGTGGGGGGGAGCTAATTAACGCACTCCAGAGCGAAAGTTATGGTGGGGCCATAGGTTTTATGGTGGGGCCATAGAAGTTATGGTGGGGCCATAGATTTTATGGAGGGGCCATAGAAGTTATGGTGGGTCCATGGAAGTTATGGTGGGTCCATGGAAGTTATGGTGGGGGCATAAAAGATCGAGACGGGACTCGACTTAACCTCTGAGTACTATAAAGCTGACATTCACACTCATCAATTAACTTGTCACAACCTTTTTATTATTTTACATTATTCAATTATTTTCAACTCTTCGGATTATTTACATACAAAAATGTAGTAAATGATATATAGTTTGACGGCAGATAAGTAAATGTATAAGTAAAAGGGGGAAGGCTGTGTTTCAACTCCTTTGGTACTTTATCACCTTTCAAAAAGTTTCACCAATAGTTAATATATCCTTTGAACCTAATTCCCCCACCTGCTATATCCCCCTTTACTTCACCCCCCCCCCCCCCTAATGTCCCCCGTTATCGCAGGGCTCATCGTGTGACATTCATTCTCACACCCACTTATTCACCTTCTCTGCCGATATCCATCCGATAACGTGACAAAAATATTAGTCATCACTTTTAACAGTTGTGCAATTTCTCTGGGAAATAAACTGCATCATCTTTTCCCTGGGAAATAAACAGCTTCATCTTTTCCCTGGGAAATAAACTCCTTCATCTTTTCCCTGGGAAATAATCTCCTTATATCTTTTCACTGTGGAAATTTACATTCGTATTTTATTTCAATAATGATTGTTTTAGCGAAGAAATTATTTATATTATCAGTTTTGTACTATTTCCAAGACTGGGTTTAACGTGCCAAGGAGGTCAAGGCTATCTTTTTTTTACTATTTCTGTTATTTTTCATAACAAAGCACTACCAATTAGCTGAATATTATTTTAGCTGAGAGAAAACTAATAAGTTAATCTTTTTCTTGCATATATGCTTAGATCTTTGCTATTCCTTTCCTCCATAGATACCATTCCTAAAAATGTTCATTAGTTAAAACGTGAATAGTTCCAAGTGGAAATGAAATCTATCTATGATAGGCCCATCACTCAACCCATTGTGTGGGCCTCTGATCCACACAATCCACAATCACATCATTTGAAATAATTCTAGAAATCCTCTACCAGCACCGTATAATTGGAACCAATAGCTTGTCGGTAATCCCTAGCACTTTACGCAGGATAATGTAAAGCTCTGTTCAGCAGTCACGAGCTACATGGCTTGCCAAGACTCGACCAAAAGTGTCCATACATTTGATTCACATTCACTGGGTGCATTCATTAGTAATGTAAGACACTGACATCACAAATGAGGAGTGGTGTATCTGCAATGAATTTATCGTCACGATAGGCAAGTAAAGCAACGGTAAAGAAGATTGCCATAATATTTCAATTGGCCTCTCCTTTTTAGTTACGAATTGAGTGATACAATCATTGTTTTTTTTTTTTTTAAAGGAATTGCAATTTGATTGGATTACATACTATTCATTTTAAGGGTCTTGCTTTTCTCTGACAATCACATTTTCAATTGTTTTATAAATTCTTCCGGTCTTATAATATCCCTCAAATGACACTCTTAAAAAAATCTTTCTAATTTATAAAAAAAAATTATATTATATATGATTGTCCTATTATATATTTATATTCCCCTTAATCATGCGAATATCTTCCTACATATCCCTATCAAAGCTAATTCATATTCTCTATCAGTGTCCACTGAAGACTTAGCGTCACGATGTAGCTTTTTGTCCGCCACGATCCCTAGCAATGGGACTACCTCCTAACCCTATCGGTTGTAAATAAGGAGCTATTTTACGCATGAGTTTTCCATATTCAGTGTACTATAACGGAGAGTGTCTCATGACTAGAAGTCCATTGGACCTTGTTAATAGAGCAGATTGCCTGTAGAACAGAATTCCTCCTCGTGATAAATTGTACATGAGAACTCAATCATAGCATTAACATTTTAAATTAGGAGACTACTTTCTTCAGACAAATCAGATGCAGAAGGGAACATCTAAACTATATAACAGAACTCCTCTATAGTGAAATCCTGTATAGGGAATGTAATGTCCTGAGTAAGGAAGTAGCCTGTATAGTGAACAAATTTTCTTTAGTCTGACATGAATGGCCATCAGTTTTAGTTAATTTTAATTGGTATCCATGATACCTGCAGGTATCAGGGATACCATTTCTACCCTATAGAAGGAAATGTCTAGAAAAAATATTGACACCCAAGCACGACGTGCATTGCAGGTTAAAAAAAGCAATAGTTTTTAATTTATCTATTTGCAGATGTGATTTGGAATAAAAATTTGTTCAATTAATTCGTATGCGCACGTTTATAAATATTTTAATCTCTTCGAATTGAAAATCTGTACCCCTGCAATGTCGTGGATTTCTTATCTGTTTTGTGACATCCAATTTTTCATTATGATTTGTGACACGAAAGAAAACATATTAAATCTTTTAACAAAGTACACGTACAAAATAAGTAAAAAATCACACATAAAGCTATATATAACTACATAACAATGATATCATTGCAACCTATCTTTGCAATGGTAAGAAAGAATCATAAAACATAATATTTCATGTAGAGCGATTCCATCTAAAAGTATTAAGTAAATGCAATGATTTAGCTTGTTAATCGTGAGGGGGGTGCAATTGTATCATGTACATCCCTATCAGTACTTTCACATTGTGATGAACACTGTAATGCTCTCACCTTTATTAATAACACTTCTTGTTATTTTATATGGTGAACAGATACAGGTAATATTGATTACAAACGCCCATCTCAAGGAAGAAGCTATGGTGGGGCCTTGGTAGATTAAGAGGGGACCCTCTTACATGACCCCACCATAGCAATTCCCTTGGTAATCAACTCTTCAAAGATTTCGTTTTAGAAGCAGTTTCTATGCACTTTGCTAATACTTTCTTAATGCAGAGCTCGAAAACGATAAGATTGTACAGCAGACAACTGTCTACCAATTCATGTCTGGCTTATTTACGATCAGTTTCAGTGTTCGCAAAGGGGTTCACTTTCGTTAGGGTACGCCCTAAGATTTAGCCAAACCTTTCGCCTTAGAAATGCACTGTGCAGATTACGTAAATAAGATAATTCCGTACTAATTTTCCTAGACTAATATTGATTTTTATGAATCATTTTTTTTTACAGAGAATGATACACATGCAAATAAGATGTATAATTATCTATACAGTTTAGATTACGTTTTATTAAGTTAGGTAAATATTATTACGAGTTTAGATAGTAGACTAATGTTTACTCTACATGTTGAAAGCAGCTCAAGATTGTATTTTAAAAATGCTGACTCATTCAATCAAATTTTCTAGATACTATTTTTTTTACATCAAGTACCTGAAACTAACCAAAAGTACCTAAGACAAAGGATGATGTTCATTGGAGTAGAGGGTTAACATCTTAAATACCTTAGCCTTTTATCTCCGCAATCTATCTTATTTTCTCTATCAACCATTGTTTATATTTTCAATACTTATTCTCTGATGAATAAGGGCCTTAATATTCCTAACATGATTGGCTCTAGTAAATCACCAGATGTCTGTGGTTTAATATAATAATTTTAATTTCAAAACTTACGTTCATGATGCGGCAAGGCATTATTATTCTTTACATGATTGGGTCTAGAACATTACCAGATGTATGTAGTGTAATAGGAAGGTTTTATTACACAGTTCTATTCCATAATCAATCTATATTAAAGCCTTCATTCGAAGTTCTATCTGCGATAATGTAATTACAGTAGCCATTTCTCTAGACTGTTATCTGAGTTAGATCTTAATCAGGGCAGAGGCTTGCAGTTTTAGAAATGATCCTCCCCATCCAAAAAAATATATATTCTCCTGTAATGAGAAATGAAGTGTTCTTCATTAAGTAAGAAGTTAATTATCAACATACACCGCCTTAGTTACCTTTAATAGAAACACAAAATAAACTGTAAACAAAACTTTAAAATACTGTCTGTAATAACTTAGGACTTTGATACCAATTTTATATACAATTGATAAACTAAGTTATATCGAACACGTGAACATAATTCAAAGAGTTATTTTATATGAAACCTCTTTTTTAATAATTATTTGTAATCTTTTTCCCCCCACAGAACCATTGGATAGCACGAGATTTCCCTCCACCCACCAAACCCCCACCCAATCAAATCTCCCCCATTTTAAATTAATCAGGAAGAGAAAAACGGTGGCTCGTGGCCCCCGTTTCTTCCACCACCAACCACCATCACGGAGACTCTAATCCACCACACCGAGGCAAACTCCTCCACCTCTTCTCCGCCCCAGTGCTTCTACTCCACCCCTGACTACTCTTCTTCCACCACCCCCCACAACACCTCTCACAGCTTCCCCCAGGAAGCAAACACACCCGAATCCCTCTTCATGATTACCATGGACATTTCGGTATCACACCCCCACCAGGGGAATCACCCTGGTGGAATGGCCAACCACCAGCAACAGCAAAACCAGCAGCAAATCAATCAGCAACAGCACAATAACCAGCACAATCAGCACCACCAGCAAATCATGCAGCAGCAACAACTTAGTCCAGATGACAAGAAAAACAAGCGTGAGTAGAAATATTTTTAATCTTCTTTTAGTTTTTACTTACCTTATTTAGCTCTTTAATTATTTTAAAATGGATTCATTTTTTTCACACTGATTTAAATTGAATTAAATATCTGAAAATATGTAATATAGTTACTAGGGGGTCCTTATAATAAAGTGGACTATGTATTTAAAATGAATTTAATAGAATTGCAAATAATCTTAATTTAAAAAATTGATGCCCTTTTCACGATTTCTTTTCATTAAGTTTAATACAGAATCTGATTATTTTAACTATTTCATGTAACGAATTGATTGCAGTTCATCGTGATAAAATAAATGAACTTATAAATGAAGATATCTAGCTATAATAACTCTTTCAGTTTACATTAATCTTCAATGTTAACACTAATATTTTCTTCTCCCTTTAACATTTCATCAAGTATTTAATTCTCCTTTACGGTGTATAACTTGAATACCGCTCTTTTACATGACTTCGTGCAACTGAATATAGTTTCTCCCCATGTTTCCAAAGTTAGAAGCAATAGCCTTTACCTGTTCTATTGATAGTCATCGATAAGGTGCAGATAGCACACTCTGTTCACCAGGGAACTGATACCATCTCAATAGAAAATAAATCATGTACCCACCACACAAAGTATTTACCGTATAACTCTTAGACTGTAATAGGTATCATTGTTTTCAAATGTGTAGATATATATGATAATTTCTAAGTGATATTCTGAAAGTTATAGTGGGCCATAGATGATTAAGAGGGGAACAGAGCCAGTCTTGTAGGTCCCTGCCTAATTCTTTCTGGGTAACGATAACATGTAATTTCGATAATTTATCATGACCCAATGTAACATTGAGACTGGCGATAATTTTCAATAGAAAAAGCTCTAAAAGTTATTGATTTCTTAGGTAGATAAATTACATTGTCTTAACCTTTCATCGCTTCAATATAACAATTACCCCCGCCTCTTTTGCCCATTATAATATGGCCTCTCTATTTTCCTCCCAAGTACCATAAGTCAAAGAAGTGTCAGATGGTACAGGCGATACAGCATTAACTAGGCACCACACTAATAAAATAAAGTAAACACAGACCATGCTTAGATGTTATCGTCGCACGATCGACTGTATTAGATATGTGTATTTGATGCCACTGATGTGTGTGTTTGGCTACTCTCTACATTTTATTTGTTAATAAATTATGTGTTTTATTTCTAAAACTATTTACAGTAGTTGTTGTAATAGTAATTTTACACAGTCATGTTAAAATATTTTGAACATTCTTAATTCTGTATACAGGAATGGAGAAAGTTATGGTGGGGTCATAGACGATTAGTCCCTCTTTATCTTCTATGGCCCCACCATAACTTTCTCTCTTAGTGCATACTCTTAGTGCGTACTCTTAGTGCGTACTCTTAGTGCGTACTCTTAGTGCGTACTCTTAGTGCGTACTCTTAGTGTTCAAACAAACTAAGAGCACATATTCGTTGTGTGGGAACCCGATATTGGCGCAACAGAAGGACGCAATTCTTCGGAAAAGCGCATGCGCCTCAATTCTGTCAAGGTCGTGCAGGTACAAAGAACTTTCAAATTCGGATGAGAAGAAAAAATTAAATTAAGGAATTAAAAAGAATAGTAATTTAGTCACTCCTTGAAGATGGTGTCATTTGGAAATTTGTAATCGATGTTGAAAATACTCTATCTGTAGAAATAGTAGCTAAATTATAAAGCTTTTCAAAAAGGAAATTAACTTTATATTCTGTTGAAAATAGTTGATAATATTGGGATATCAAGGGGATACTGAAGGATATCGAGAAGGTTGTTATTATTTCCCTCAATTCCATCAGATATAATGCAATTAATTGGCAATTTCCTATTCAAATGGATACGCTAATCATTTTCTTTAACCTTGATCTTAATTCGTTTTCTCTAACAGTTTATTGAGCATTTTTGAAATATTCAAATATTGATGCATTATTTCTCACTTGTAATAACTTTAGTCAGTGTCACAACTGTCACAGCTCCCTAAAAGCTGGATGCGGTCTGCAAACACCCAGAAAATCCTCTAGCTATCTTTTGATGTCCTAAGGTTCTAACCTAACCAGTTCAGGGCTTAATAGCGGGGCTAGAAATGCCTGAGATTTTCTCTGATTAGATACAAATTTGCGTAAGTGGCTTAATTAAGTCTTATTAAGATTGATGTTAGCTTGCTTTAGTAGCAAAGGAACCCGCTAGATAACTGCAAGAGATGTTCTATCACTCAGTGTATCTATTTTCTTTTTATTGATCATTTCTCTGTACTTTTTTTTTGTATAGAAGTTACCTTGTATTCAAATTAACTTTCATTGCATTTTCTATTTTATTTAATTGTTTAAAATAATAATAATAATTAACAATAATTTTAATGTGTATATAGGATACACCTTTCAATTAAATACCAAACACAATTTTCTGTGACGTCATAAAGGTGCAAACTATCTGGTTGGAAAAAGTTTGTTTCTCATGAGATTTTTGAGCGTGCATAAGATGGTATCTACATGTCACTCTTTTTCTCATCACTTTTTCTCCAGGTCTGTCAACAAAATGACTCTATTGACAGATTGGATTCAATGCAAAGAACACTCTGCCAATTGGTCCAAGTCAAGTGACAGATGGACATATAGTGAACCTGAATGGTCCTTATATCATAATAACTAATGTGGACATTCACCACTCAAAATCATTACTTCATTAATATGCTATTATTAAAGTCCATACATCCGTCACTGCCATTGAACTTACCAAAAGGCTTACTTATTTAAGTCTCACCCTGTTCTTTTTGTGGCTGGTTAAAGCAAATCAATCCGTGCTGTAGGTAAGATGAACCAAATCTCCTGTCTCTTTGGGAGAAACTTAACAACTTCTGAGTCAAAATAGCTAGCACTTCCTGTCTCAAATTACAATGTTAAAACATTCTAACTATTGTACAGTGTACACCACTATAACAAACTACAATAAGATAACAGTCTGTCTGTCTGTCTGTCCGAAGCCTTTAATAATTATAGAGGAAAACTAATAATTAGTGGCAGTTTTATGGCGACGGGTCACACTAATATTAATAATAAAAAATGATCATAGTTTGATTTTGGAACGTAAGAAATAATTATGTTTAAACACTATATATGTATTGCATTTAAATATAATCCTAACCCCATTTTATTTATTTAATTCCCAATGAATAAACAAAAGGTATAGCGGTATACAATTCAGAATATAATATAAATACATTATCCCCATTATATTTATTAATTATATTCTTCACGACAGAATGACTGATAGTATCAACAAAATAACTATATATTATAAACTAGTATTAAAATATACATGATATCCCAATTAACAGTAAGTTTTAAACATATCATTGATATAATCATTTAATTAGTTTACCACAAGTAAAATATTACATAGATAATATTATAATAATTTTATCGTTAATAATAAATGATATATTAAAAATTTTAAACTTCGAATTGTTGCTCCCTGTTTAGAGCACTTTCTTTTATAGTATTTTTGTCTCACAGCATCAGTATAATTTGACCATTTTATTAATTGAGATATATATAAACAGTACTACATCTTCCGTCATATAAGAAAAAACAATATAAAAATTATTATTAGATAGCACTGTGTCATAATAATAATAATTTTTACCTATATTGTTTTTTCTTATATGACCGAAGATGTAGAACTGACCGATAATTCGTAACTTACACTAGGTTATGATTTTTTATTATCTGAACAAGTTTTATTGTAATTAACTTTTTTGTTCAAAAATTCAACTAATAGTAATTTAAATGTCGTAATTTGGAATAATTTAATGTAAAATATACCCCACATCTCCCCTTTTATTGGGGGTGCGTACCCTGGGGGTTCAAATTACCCCCCCCCCCCCTCTCCCGATGGTGCGTGAAATCTCGTAGTGACATTGCAAAGTAGACCTGAAGAGTGTTGATGAATCCAGACCGGGTCCCGCCCTTCCGGTACCGGGGGCTTAATACCCGCCGTAACGGGTTTAGCAGCTACTGCTCTGCGTAAGTATTATCGCTAAAATTAACGATGAAGAGCTCCGTTACAGGTTATCCAATTTATTGGACTCTATATTATTTAAACGGATACAGTAGTTAGGGTTATACCTATATTTTAGCAGGTACTATCGGGGAAAAGGTCACTGTGAATATGTACTATCAGAGGAAAAGACACTGTTTTAAAGTATAAAAAACTTCGTATATCAGTTTCATACTATTTCCGAAATTAATAAATTGAATTAATTGGATTCATTCCACTTCAACAAATTTGAATTATTATATCTTATAGAATAAAAACTTTTTTTTTTATATATTATGTCATAAAAAAATACTGTTATATCTTATGGAATAAAAATTATTGTATGCATTATAATATGTACATTTATTGTTTATATACTGTATAACCTAAAATTGCATGTGAACGTAGAAAGAAGAGTATATAGTTATCTAGTACATGCAAATCATTTTTACCGAAAAAGTTCTCTCTTTTCTAACGTATTCATCTCAGTACATCATAACTGTGTTTTTCCAGCAATTTAGTGAGTGAAAAAGATAGCACTTCATCCCACGGTGATTGGGTCAGTCCCCTCTTAGACTAAAGGGGTAAGTTACGAATTATCGGTCAGTTTCACATCTTCGGTCGTATAAGAAAAAACTATATTATGATTGTTATTTAATTTTTATTTTCATTGGTATCCATTTTGTTATATCATAAACTATTATTGATAGATACTTGGATTATTTTTTTAAATAAAAAATTATATCTATTAAAATTAAATAATAATCATTATTATATAGTTTTCCCTTATATGACCGAAGATGTGGAACTGACCGATAATTCGTAACTTACCCTATTCATTAATCTTCAAATTTTTAGTTAAAATATTCCGTATTATTGAGCATTCAGAGAAGAAAACAGAATTCAGTATAATAATCGATAAGGTTATTAATTAAGTTATATTTATTTTCATGATTTGAAGTCTGCTAACCGGAAAACAACCGCTTATATTTTCCCCGTCATCTCCGATACACTCACCATATTTCACGGTAGATTTAGGGAGATAATCGAAGGCTTAGCCCACCATTCACAAGTTAACAAGGTGCTAAAAACAAATGACAAACGATGTGTATTAACTGGTCAGAAAAATCTTAAATCCATCAGGTTTATATAATTTAAATATATCCTTATTATTAATAAGGATATATTTATTTTATATTTTTCTAAATTATAGATTTTATATAATATTCTGCGTGTTTTTTATTATTAATGCAATAAAATTAAATGAAAATTTAGTTCGATAATAAATTCTACTAAAAAAATTATGTTAATTTTATTAACTTAAAAAAATTATAATTTCTTTCGTCACTTTGTTTATAATAATAAAACTAGAGTTAGTACCCAGTAATCGGACTGTTCTACATTATCGATCATAGTGTAAGTTCTTAATTATCGTTCAGTTCCACATTTTCGGACACGTAAAATTAAATAATTATTATTATATCGTTTTTTCTTACGTGTCCGAAAATGGGGAACTGACCGATAATTAAGAACTTACCATAAAAGAAAATATACTTTTCACTTGATCGCAAATGTGGAACCGTCCGATAACCCGTAACTTCCCCCATACACATCATCGCTAACAAAGTCATTTGACAGCAAACTTCTCTGTCGTACCTTTATTAGGTGTACATCATTTACATAAAGTAAGTCATGACTAACTACCCAGGGAAGAAGCTATGGTGGGGCCATAGAAGATTGGGAGGGGTCACTTTTGAGTACCTAGTGACTTTTTAGGGTGAATACTCAATTACCGGTACATATTACCATTTTAGTACCTGAAAAGGTGAGGTCACGGTAATTGAATATAAACCTTATGATTGTCAATGATTATTTCTATTTTATTTTAAATATTTTGGTCTATTTAGTTTTTTATAGGAAAAGTAAAATCAGAACAATTTATAAATGTGAATATTGTGAATTTTACAATATGCGAATTTAAAGGGGACCACTTTTGATAAAACTAATCTTTTATGAAATTATAAATAACATCTTTTGATAAAACTAATTTTTTTATGAAATTACATATATAATTCCAAGTATACGTATTTTGTCGCATTTTCTTCTATTTGGTACGACTAGTTTGCTGAGCTCTAAATAGATACCATTGCCTGTGTTTATCCGAAGTCTTGTTCTTTGTTTTTAGCTCAGAATTTATGGCAGTTGTCCGCCCTTTAGGAACAGATACGATAGACAGTGATTGTCGTAACTCCCTCCTGCCCAGTGGCACTGTCATCTCTAGTGCTATTCGTACGTAAATCTAAACTCACTCCTGCACATACACCATAAAGTACATTGTTTGTTTTTAAAATGTTTCTCTGTATTAAATTAAATATCTTTTCAGTATTTCTCAATCTTTTAAATTTTCTTGATGTAATTTTTTTTTAGTTGAAATTTTTTGTTTTAATTTTATTATAAAATGCATTTGATTCGATTGAGCAAATGTTAAGCTAATATGAACCTTATGGGATTAATATAAAGAGCTAAAAAAGTTGAATTCTGCAAGTCATTCACTAAATCGATAATTATTGATGAAATAACTAAAAATTAGAGTAGGTTATTTTTAAATACCCTATTTTTATTTATTTTCATTTACTCCTTCAATGGAAAGTGTACCAGTTATTTAGCACTTTCTTCTTCTTTTTCTTGTGCTATTTTCAGGTGTGACAGAACACCGGAAATATCAGTCACTTTAATTTCCATTTCTTTTCAAACAAAGTAAATAGTTTCTATTCTAATTAAACACACATAGTTTCATTCACAAATTTAAATCAACTTGCTACTCATTTGATTAATTTACCTTTAAAAAATATTATTCTAAATATTTATTTTTTATTTTTTAATTCCTCATTTTTTAATATACTTTTTTAATTTCATAAATATCACTGTAGTCAATATAGTCAATATAGTCAATATAGTTAATTTCAATATAGTTAATATAGTCAATATAGTCAACTTCACTGTAGTTTAATAAAATACGTCTCACTTTCTAATATTTATTTCAATTCAGCACATTAATCTTTTGGTAGCTATCATTCACATTCATCACGTACACTCATTCATTGTTACATTCATTTCAAAGATAGATTATAAATCATTATTTATTCTCTCACACTTATAGTGGAATAATTTTGAAAGATCTGCGAAAAATCTGACCATTTCTTCTCATAACTGTTAGCGAAAACAGTAGCTCTTTCTACCGTTATTGTAGTAATGAGTTATGTAAATATTAATTAGCTACAACACTCATTTCTTTTATTTTAGTGAAATATGAAAAATATGTATAGGGTGAGTTACGATTTATCGGTCGGTTCCACATTTTCGATCATATGGGATTAAAATAATAGTTATATAATCATTATTATATGCTTATATGATCGAAAATGTCGAACTGGTCGATAACTAGGAACTTACTCTAAACATTGTTGAATTTATTAACCATTGTAGCATTCATAGTAATATATTAGATATTACAATTTTTTTCACCTAGGCACATCTTATACTAAATCAGTAAATTTAAATAATTCCGCGGTTTCATCTGCAATTTCCGTGTTAAGGTTCACCACAACACCCCCCCCCCCTCTCCCCCCCTCTCTCCCTCGCTCTCTTTTCCCACATGCAGCGCGTGCTGGGAAAAATCTCTCTAAAAAATCCCATAAGCGGCTGCATAATTCCCACGAAAAGAGCGCGCTTAGTTTTCTGTAAAATAAGAGTGGTTAGTAATTGTATAATGAGTGCAAATCATAGCAATTGAGAAACAACGTTCGAATGAGTTAATATATTGCTTCATAACTTTTACTATATCTCTGATAGTTAATAAGCATATCGCATTTTAAACGCATACCTTAATGAAAATTAATTTGGTAGGTCCTGCTAATTAATTTCCAAATTATATTTTCTGATAATTACGTCTGATTTCTCATAACATGAAACTTATTTATATTGAATTTTCTCTTAAATATTTTATATTTGTCTATCCTGAAAAGGTTTTCTATGTATCTTTTCATAGAAAATGAAATCTAGGAGTGACTACTAAATTTCAGACAACTCTATATATTAGTAATAATTTTACTTTATTCTTCATGTATAATGTAAGTGGATAAAAAATAATCGTATATTTTTATTATATGTAAATTGTTATCAAAAATATATTATATACAATCAAAATGGTATATAATTTTTTAATCAAATTTGATGAAACTCAATAAAAATAAATTAAAATATAATGATAAAATATCATGATATTTTTTATGAAAAATGAATCTGTCGGCAATATGAACTATCACCTTAACATAGATCTTACCCTCCATCATTTTCTATTTCGAATATTACTATCAGATAGCATATTAATGAGTAGATTCATTCATGAGAAGTTGTAAGGTAACTCTTCAAAGGAAAATGAGCCTTACTATCCCTTGCATCAGAGGTGTAAATAGAACGATAACATCTCTGCCTTCACTCTTTACTTCTATGTAAATAGGTACTCAAAAATAAAATATAGGAATAACTATATTTATCAGATTTATTTAGTTTAAAATAGAAACCACTATTGCGCTAAATAAAAACTAGTTTGCATGCCCGTTAAGAATAACGTGTTCTCATTTGTGTAATTTAACTATTCACACTTCTGGTGATTCAGTTTTAGCTGACATCATTAAATGAATAATAATAACTTTAATTAAAACGGAGGCAATTCATGGAATATTTCATTATAGCGAAGAGTGTAATCCCCGACGAGAAAAACAAAACAAATTATCAGTCAGTTTCATATCCTCGATCAAATAATAAAAACATTTAATAATTAGTATATCAATTTTTATTTCTATTATATAGCCTTTTCCTATTATGACCGAAAATGTGAAACTGACCGATAATTCGTAACTTACTCTACACATCAAATAATCGCACTAAATACCGTAGACTTTACAAGAATACATATTTCCTTTATTATAATTATGCTTCTAATACGATTTATATTGGCTACAACAAATACTATACAAAAAGCCTGCATAGATAAATACTTATATAAATTCTAATTTTAAATTGAAAATAATTCCATTGTACTTTTGATCTGTAATATAGAGTAAATTTCAGTAAAGTTTTAATTTTACTTTCATTTTGATATTTTGAAATGTTTGACCGCGTGTGTGGTCATAAGGACGGGTCACTCCTTCAAGGTCACAAAGAGGTCACAGTATGGGGTCAGTTGACCAAACAAAGTGTATGAGTATTCAATCTCACTTTGAATGAATACAATTAGTGTATGAATTAATGAATGATTACACGAAATGAATGATTGCTTAAAATAATTATTTAATGAATTATTGAACGATTTTACATAAATTCCTTACAAATACATACATAATAATTTGTATCATCTGAGGATAACTTTGACTTTAATCCTAATTATTATCTGTGTTTACTATTTCCTTTAATTAGATTAATGTGATTACCTCAGCAGGTACGTTTACCTACACTTTACCTGTATATACGATATAGTCTCATCAGATTAAACTGTACCGTGACAGGCTTAGCGCGTGCGGTATTATACCGGCCATTGTACGGTAAAATTGTTTGCATTTTGTGTTTATTTTTTAATTAAAGTTCTTCGTGGGAAAGATTTTAAATCAAAACAACAATAACGTTAGTATGAAAATCTCTGTGAAATACAATTAAAATGTCAGTTCATTTTAGATTTGTTAATTAAAACATGTTCAGTCGAAATAAGATGATGTAGTGGATTGACAGAGGGGCTGTACCCTATCACCGTACAGTCTCACATTACCGTGCAGGTCTCCCCATCACTTCTACCGAAGAAGGGAACTGTATAGAGTTGTGTCTGTTAGGTAAAGTGATCTAAAGACAATAGCCCCTTATTCTAGCTCACACATACATCACTATACAGACACAGTGCTGTGGGAGATGCTACCAAAAGGGGGAAGAGACTGCTGTACCTAATGTACAACGAATACCTACCGAATATCTACGGAATATTCAAAGAATATCTTCCGAATATCTACGGAATATACAATGAGTACCAACCAAATACCTAGGGAATATCCAAATATCAAACGAATATCTACGGAATATCAGTGGAATATTGAAAGGATATCTTTCACACGGAACTCTACGAAATATCTATCGAATATCTAGCGGATATCCTCCACAAAGTTTTATTTAGCTAATATCTAATGAATTTGTAACAAATACTTTTTTTAAAATTGTGATTTTTTAATCTTACAGACGAGGTGAATTTCCGTAATAGAATACCGCACAACATTAAAATAAATCTAACATCTTTGAGCTAATTTGCTCATTTGCTGTAATTTCATTTTTGAGTACATTTTAAGTTGTTCATAGGTATGTGCCCTACCACGCACCAATGGTTTGGTACAGAGGTACATAGTAACTAACATGGGTAGTTGGGTACCAAGGTACTGTTAAAGGACCCGTGAACCATTGCCAAATGGTACATAATGTTGAAAACATATTACCTATATACATTTTACACTATTGAAACATATGTATAATATATGCAGGTAGAGATAGTCAAAATGTTGATTATTTTACTAGATCAGATTTTATTGAGTTCATTTATTTTATAGGCTAAATAGTATATGCATATACCGTGTTTTCCATTATTTTATTTATATATCACAATAGATGCAGCCCAGAAATAAGAAAAATTTCTCTATTCGAGTATTTTTCAAATAATTTATTTAAATTTACTCTTTTTAATTACTTTTTGTAACCCTGAATGTAACCTTGAATGTAACCCTATAGGCCCGTACACGGCTGGTTAGACGTAACCTATCGCCTGGTAGTAGCGCTTTTACGTAACTCTCTCTCTCACTCCGTATCACCGCAGTTCCGTCAAACGACGACAGCTACGAGTGATATTTCATGTCGTGGGAGCTTTTGAAGTTGCCGATACATCTACAACTTAATAATTAACAGTACTTACATACCACTTAAAATCTTTTAATTAGTTTACATGTAAATTATATAATTATCATTTATAATTATAAAATGCGGGCAATATTTATTTTTTTCCTTTTCATTAGAATTTAACCAATGGTTAGGTACTTTAGCAAGTGATGGTACATGCTGTTTGTTTATTAATATGTTATAAATAGTGCCTATGTAGTTCATCTTGATATGATGATTGATAACTTCAGGTCTCAAATTAATAGTTTGTATTTTTAGATAGAATTAAGAATAATTTCATATAGGTACTAAACAAATATTGAATTCAATTTTACTTCCCCCAAGGTTAATTTTGATGATATACTTAATTAAATATACTCTTTTATAAATTAAAATATATTTTGCATCTATATTTATCCGGTTAAGGTATTACTTACCCATAAAAAAGTGACGGTGGGACAATAGAATGTTAAGAAGCCTCTCAATCTTCTATGGCCCCACCATAACTTTTCCCGCTTAATCCTCTATGTCCCCACCACAGCTTTCTGAGAGGGTAAATGTAACGCTGTGCATATTAGTAACAGTAACGAGTCACCTAATTTGTAACATGGCCCTTAAAGGTCAAAACAGTCAAACGGAAACATTACTGTTGACAACAGGAACTATCGCGTTATTGATGGTGTATCACTGACCTGTTAAAAGCCATTCACTTTAGTGGTCAGTGGTGAATAATGTGCTATCTTAATTGTCATTTTATTATTTAACTTTCGGTTGACGTCTGTGATATGGTCTTTGGTGTCAGAAAAGACTTTAAACCAATCACCTAATTTCAATATATCATCAACTAAAAAAAAGTCGCTTTTATTTGAACTCCAATAATAATTACAACTAATTTAAGTGAATGAAGGAAGGAAACATTGGTGGAGCCATAGAAGATTAACTAAGGCCAAATCTCCTCTGTTCCCATCATAGTTTCTGCGTGGACAGTGTTCCCAGTGGTGCCATCACATAGTGATTAGGGGAGCCTATGAGACGGTGGCTGCCGTGTTGCATAACGTGTCTTCTTTTCTGTGGAAATGCAAGACACACGCGAGACCAATCGCAGCGATTGGTCCTCTGCACCACTCATTAATAAACCATTTGGGGGAAGGAGTCACTGCAATACATCTTTGCTAATTCTATTTTCATGCACTAGCCCAAAGGAAAATACTTGGAAATATAAAGTACAGGGCAACAATCAATTATAATCTAATTTATAAAAAAAATTAATTGAAATCTTTAAGTTATGTAAGATTTTCCACTGAATTTTGATTTATCGTTTGAGTTGTTCTTGTATAACTTTTCTAATAATTTCTTCTGGGAATTATTCCAAACCATTATTATATGTAGCTGGGGATATTTGTTATGATAAAAAACATTTCGTAATCAGATGAATGTAGTACTTTAAATTTACATATGTCTCTGATTATCATTTTACTCTATACTGGTTATCATTTCCCCTCACTGGTTATCATTTCCCCTCACTGGTTATCATTTCCCTTCAATGGTTATCATTTCCCTTTAATGGTTATCATTTCCCTTCAATGGTTATCATTTTGCCCTAATAGTTATCACTTTCCCTCACTGGTTATCATTTCCCTCAATCGTTATCATTTCCCTTAATGGTTATCATTTTCTCTTTTATGGTTATCATTTTCCCTTAATTGTTATCACTTTCTCTTTAATGGTTATCATTTTCTCTTTTATGGTTATCATTTTCCCTTAATTGTTATCACTTTCCCTTTAATGGTTATCATTTCCTCTTTTACATGGTCATCATTTTCCCTTATTGGTTATCATTTTCTCTCAGTGGTTATCATTTTCGTTGCATTTCAATGCATAATAATTTTCTTCGCGTAATGTTGATGGCATAATTCGTTTCTGATGTCATTTTGAGGAAAATTATAGCCTATTCCTAACCATGATCCGTCAAATTTATTACTGATGATATAACATTTACTAAACTTCAATAACTTTTTTACCCAAATATATCACAATATATATATACCTAGATATACTCTACAATAAATATATTATTTGATTTTAACAGTTGCAATATAGTATTGTTGGCGACTGTATAGAGTATATCCCGTACTCAACCAGGCACGTGGCCACATTACGGAGCACTACGGCGACTCTCCCTCATTGTCGATCATCTCCCCTCGCCCCTCTCGCCCAAATTAGGGATTACAATTTTTGATTCCTGATGAACATTCTATGGATGACTTCGAGACATTTAAAAATTATCATACAATTCATGACTTCACAAGGCTACTGAGTGAACGTCGGTGGCGAAAAAAAAATTGACTGAGAATGCTGTTGGCTGAGAACATCTCGGTGTGATAGTATCCTTGGCTAAAATTATCGTTAGCTAAAATTATCGTCAGTTGAAAGAATCGTGCATTGAAAGTATCGTTGGTTTTCAACATAATTTGTTTCCTTTTTTTCCTCCCAATTAAAGTTTCCCACCTTTCTCTCCCATTCCCCTGCATAACTCTGTCCTTTCCCCACCTTTCTCTCCCATTCCCCTGCATAGCTCTCTGTCCTTTCCTCGCCTTGAGTTTCACGGTGCAATCCCAATTCGCTCCACAGCGCCAGTCTCAATCCCCGCAAACGATGTGGTGATAATCCCGCTGATGAAGCCAGTCGACACACTGCATTGCATGCTGATCATTTCATGCTAATCATGCTGCTACCACTCGTTAACCAGCACACCCAAGCATGCTTAATGTTCCTATTCTCACCCCCATCACAGAGAATGGCTTCCATAATAATGTGGAAGATTCCAAAAGAGTAGAGTTAGATCCTCCTGTTGAAATATATTCTGGAATAAATTTATTGTAAATATCTTCATAAATTTATTTGTGCCTTCTTAAATTTGCTATAGATCCTGGAATGCATAATTAACATATAAAAGATGCATGTGATATGTACTACAAATTGCACACTAATTACCATTATCATTTACTCAGGGTTATGGTTGGGCCATAGAAGATCAAGTGATATCCCCCACTAATCTTCTTACAATCCCACCACACTTTTCTCTGTGGGTAGCTAATACTCTTCCCCATAATATTTATCAGTCAACACTTCAGTTTACCCACTGTGATTAGTCCCCTAAGGTTAGATGATAATATGAATTTCTGAGAGCAATCTGTTGGTACAGTGACATGTCCGACGACTCGCACAGACTTTCCGATTATTAGATCTGACCGATCGGGCTGCTGGGACCAACTTCCTATGCCTCATTCTAACAATTCTAACGAAAAACATATGGCATTACTGCTGAAAATAAGTATTAGTTAGAGTATATGTGCAGTCGCATATTATTTTATTATTGTAACTCACAAAACTCATATTTTTGACAATTTTAAACCCATTTTAAAAGATTGTACTTTTCTTCTAATAAAATCATTTGCTTTCACAGCAATAAGAATTTTAATTATTCAATTTATAATTAACAACAAATTATACTTTTATTCATATTGAATATAATGAATTAGTTACAACGGTAAAGCCTTTTTTCAAAGCTATTTTGAGTTATTCTGACTTCTCTTTAATTTAGTCAATAAGATATTTAAAAAAAATCCCTCTGTATCCTTAAATATTTTTCTAAATTCCATTCGATGTATTATACCCTAACATTAAAAATATAATCCTAAAAGATCCAACTGTTGGAGAAATATTCATGGTGGGGCAATGGGTGATAAAGTGGAGTTAATTTTCGATGGCTCCACCATAACTTATTCTCTGGGCCGGTATGTAAGAGACATAACTTAGTCCAAGACTTCGAGTTCGAATTTTGAAAATGTTAAGGATTTCGTCCTCAGATTTTACTTGAATTTTGAGGAAGTTTAATTTGTTAGATGCGTATTCGTAATAAAGAAACTAAAAACATCTTAAACTTCTATTTTCACTTAAAGAAAATTAAGATGACATACACCGTAAAAGTTTAGTTAGCTTTGGTACAACATGTACTATCAAAGAAAAAAGTCACAGTGCTGATGCTTGCTTTTTTTTAATAATATAGGTTTCCAAGTTTCCATTATTCACAAATCAAACATTTTTGTACCTGAATCAAATTAATAATATATAAAAAAGCAACTAATTCAACATAACACTTAATAAATTAATATCATGGTTCTTCTTTAACAATTTTTCAAATAGCATGAATTTTTTTAAAAGTTGAATACAAAAATTTCTATTTTATTAGTTTCATTTTGAATTTGGTTGATGCTCAGAATTTATTTTATCTTTCTTTCAACAATTACATAAAACTCGTTTCATTTTATTTCCTGATAAATACTCCATAAAAATAATTTGATGATGGGAATAAAATTTGGTATAACGATCGTATTTATTGGGCCATAGCACTTATATACCAGGCATAATACGGCTATAACGAAAAAAGAAGGAATTATTTACAAGAGTTGTTTCCAAGAAAAAGACTAAGCGAAAAATTTACTTACACCACAATAACCTCACTCTACACCACAATAACCTCACTCTACACCACAATAACCTTACTCTACACCACAATAACCTCACTCTACACCACAATAACCTCACTCTACACCACAATAACCTCACTCTACACCACAATAACCTCACTCTACACCACAATAACCTCACTCTACACCACAATAACCTCACTCTACACCACAATAACCTTATTCTACACCACAATAACCTCACTCTACACCACAATAACCTCACTCTACACCACAATAACCTTATTCTACACCACAATAACCTCACTCTACACCACAATAACCTCACTCTACACCACAATAACCTTATTCTACACCACAATAACCTCACTCTACACCACAATAACCTCACTCTACACCACAATAACCTTATTCTACACCACAATAACCTTATTCTACACCACAATAACCTCACTCTACACCACAATAACCTCACTCTACACCACAATAACCTTATTCTACACCACAATAACCTCACTCTACACCACAATAACCTCACTCTACACCACAATAACCTTACTCTACACCACAATAACCTCACTCTACACCACAATAACCTCACTCTACACCACAATAACCTCACTCTACACCACAATAACCTCACTTTACACCACAATAACCTCACTCTACACCACAATAACCTTATTCTACACCACAATAACCTCACTCTACACCACAATAACCTCACTCTACACCACAATAACCTTACTCTACACCACAATAACCTCACTCTACACCACAATAACCTCACTCTACACCACAATAACCTCACTCTACACCACAATAACCTTACTCTACACCACAATAACCTCACTCTACACCACAATAACCTCACTCTACACCACAATAACCTCACTCTACACCACAATAACCTCACTCTACACCACAATAACCTCACTCTACACCACAATAACCTCACTCTACACCACAATAACCTTATTCTACACCACAATAACCTCACTCTACACCACAATAACCTCACTCTACACCACAATAACCTTATTCTACACCACAATAACCTCACTCTACACCACAATAACCTCACTCTACACCACAATAACCTTATTCTACACCACAATAACCTCACTCTACACCACAATAACCTCACTCTACACCACAATAACCTTATTCTACACCACAATAACCTTATTCTACACCACAATAACCTCACTCTACACCACAATAACCTCACTCTACACCACAATAACCTTATTCTACACCACAATAACCTCACTCTACACCACAATAACCTCACTCTACACCACAATAACCTTACTCTACACCACAATAACCTCACTCTACACCACAATAACCTCACTCTACACCACAATAACCTCACTCTACACCACAATAACCTCACTTTACACCACAATAACCTTACTTTACATTAATTGGTTTCATTTCATCATCTATCACAAGTCACGTGGCCTGTAAGTCACTGTAACTGGGGTGGTCGAATTCAAGTCGAAATTTTCAAACGCGTCAAAATTTTATTCAGCAAAAATTAGAAATACCATTACAGAGATTTAAATATAATACGAGTGAAAGAAAAAATCATTTCTAATATTTCAAATATTTACATATAAATTAAATAAAAATTATTTAAATTATAATTTTTGTTTACATCCGGTTTGCTCATCTAATTTTGAACTAACTGTTACCGATTTGTTTGAAGACACAGATTCCTGAGTAATTCTAATACTTACTTACTGTGATAGGCTATTCTGTTTATGAATATATTCTGCCTTAGAGTACTATCAGTGAAAGAACTTTAATGGTACTGTCAGTTGAAAAAAAAACATTTAACAGTTATTAACTTGGTAGTGATTTTAAACCGTGTTCCATGCAGTTTTGGGGGGCAGAGTTTGTTTTTGTTCCGATGGTACGTTTTCTGAATCTCCATACACAATTCGACTGATGAACTACAAAGAGAATTTGGGATAATATTCTGAAACTGTATAGCTGTGTACTAACTTCAAACTATAGCCATGCTCTATATATAGTGTACTTCATTATTAACTCTATGTGAGTACCTTACAATGTGTATTATACCTCAAATTATTAAAACAGGGAACAATTTATATAAGTTAATGTGATAACTTTGTAAATCAGAGCTTATAGGTAATGAAATGTTATTCATGTTATTATAAATTTATAGGTAAATGCAGTGTACCTACCTATAAACAGAGAGTCCGTTTCACGAAACATTTCGAAAATGTTTGAATGTTGCTCCGTGTTTAGGCTGCACTCTACTTATTAGGGCGCAAATGACTTAATTAGGCCCTAATTTGCAGCCTCATGTGCACACTTTCAGTTTCTTTCGTTCAAAGATCACCCAATTTACCTGTTTCCAAATGAGCAAAAATGTTTTTACAGCAGTCTCCCGTATGGAAAAGAGTGTACTGTTAACTCTAATTATATCGTAGTTTGCTTTATTTAAGTTCAAAAGAATAGCATCCTTTGGTTTAATTCCACATAATAGGCTAAAACAACTAATGGAATTGGCCGTTAACTGGTCCAGTGATTATCCAGACAGACCGGAATTGACGGTAGCGCAACCTATTGTCCACACAGACACTTTTTACCAACTCCTTTTTGACAATTGACTGATTCGTTATAGCATTCATTATATAATAAACTTATATTAAATATATTGATCATAACAAAATATAGTGTTTCCTGTATAAAATGACAAGCTGTTTTATTTAATTTTGCATGGAATACAAGATAGTCAGTATTCATTTTAATTTAGAACGTTTAGTGTTAATAAGAAACTATATCATTTCAATTATTGTTGAAAATCTGTTTTTAGTATTTGAGTAAGTCTTACGTAAGAATGAGCTAAAAAATAGGTAATTTGGTATTTTTTTAAGCACGAATAGATTACTGTCGAATATCAGAAGAGGCTGATAATTTTCCTCTCCTTAACAATTATAATAAATTACACAAACTTCCAAAACTGCATTTTCTTGCTTTAAAACTTCAGCAATGCACTCATACAAAACATGCATTTATTATAATTATGGTGGCTTTTGTCAACCATAAATGAATCTATTTTGTAAAATTTTGAGCCCTTTTCCTGATGCTTTGGCCATTGCAAGGCCACTGTCACCAAAATCAAATAACAATATTAGTAAACCTTAGTAATATAACGTGCATTATTTTATAGTCTTATACAATAGTTTCAGGGTTGACATTTTCACTTTTAATATGAAAGGATTATTAGTATTAATGGTTTTTATTGAGATATAGAAATGAATAACTAATGCATTTTAAACATATATGTAATTAATGTAAACGGAAATAAATAACTAAAGTAAAAGTAGCCGTTATTAAATATTGCAATGCTGTTTTATTTATTATTTACATGTGACAGTGACACTATATATAACTCCATTAGTCATGTATATCCTATAGAATTTACCTATTTATTGCTCTATCACAATTGTATTTGACATACAATCTCAAGCAGATGTTTTTCATTTTTGGTTAAAATATTTCGAATAAAAGCATTATGAAGAAGTTAAACACGACATTGTTTAAAATTGTTACTGTGCAATAACACTACCATGTGAACCGATCATGATCTACACTCTTACGTCAGTGTACAGAAGATTTACTTCCATCGGTTATTCCATCATTTCTTGTCCACGTGAATGGAACATGGAGTCACATCATGTTTGTCTAGGGTAAGTTCTTAATTATCGGTCAGTTCCCTATTTTCGGACACAAAAGAACAAACAATATAATAATAATTATTTAATTTTTATTCTATTTGGTATCGATGATACCTGAAGGTATCACATTAAATTGATAAAATTCAGTGTGTAATCATGTTTATAGATCACTATTTATCTATAAACAGAAGCAGTCATGTTTTTTATTAGAAAATTATCGTAATAGAATAAACTGGGAAAACTAGTTTTAGAGATTTTTTTCCCTTGATCCTTATTTGGAAATAAACATAATGGAGGACTATAATTGAGACTAAATGCTAAAATGATTCCCCTTATAAAGAGTAGTGTGTTTATGTAATAAGATAATGGCTTCTTAATTTAAATGCTAACTATAAATCTCTTTATAATGATACACATATAATAATTCCAGTTCATTTCCATCTGCCTTACAAGAAAGAGAAAATAGTTTAATAATCTTGGGGAAAAGAAGAGCCCGGTTAACCTAAGCTAAAGTCCTCTCCAGATTTTCGGTGTGACACAGAAGGAAGAGTCCCAAAGTCTTATCGAGTGCCATCCTTCTTGCCCTCTTCGGCTTCCCTCTAATCGGCCTCGAGAGGAGGGGCTACTGAAATAAATCCACCAATGAGCATTCACTAAGTTATCGCTAGGACTCGAGATTACAAAGATGGGCGGTGCTTGTTTAGCATCTCGCCCCGCCCCCTAATTTAGCGGGGTAGGCAGAGTGATATTCAAATATGGGAGACACAGTTGGTCAAGCTTGACTAGTGAGAACATCTCCGAGGGTCTGTTGGTACACGAGTGACAAAAGTGCGGTTAAGTAATTCGTGATTCAAACAGGGTTTCGAACGTGTGTTTTCGGAACTGTTGACTGTATTTTCCGATAGCTCCTCGTCATTAAATTTTCAAAAAAGGTGAAACTGTTCACGAAAAGGAAACTGTGTTACTTCTGAAAATCTTATTTGAGAAACCGGCCTACTTTAGTAAATTATAGAAAATTATATGGAGAAGAAATTATATTTACCAATATTTAAAATCTGCATTGAGGGACACCAGCAATCATTTAATATCATCGAGTGATTTTTTCGGAATTCTTCACACTGGATTCTAGTTTTGGACTGTTGGGCCTGAGGCCTCCAACATCAGCCATGGATTTGAACCTAAGTGCAGCCTACCGATACAATCACAATATGATGGAGTACTACACATGTAAGTCTTAACAACTTCCTGATGGTCAATTGAACATCTATTCATTAAATTTCTATATTGAACAACTAGAACTTTTGAGTCAAAAACTTGCTGACTATTCGGAAGATTTGAATTTTCTGCGCATTTTCATGGGTTCCATTTATGTATATAATTGTGTGATAAATACTCATTAACCGTTACTTCCTAAACTCCCTTTCTTTTATACTTTATAAATTGAATAATTAAATCTATTGATATATTTAAACCTTCCCTGCCTATTGTGTTCTATTATAGTTGGTTAACCTTAAATTTTATTTCATTTATTCATTTCTTCAAACTTTTCATTGTATCCAATTAATTTTCCTTCGGTTCTGTGTATATTACCATTTATATTTTTCCTATTCAGAAAATTATATTATATAATATTAGTCTCATGGAATTAGTTCATATGGCAACATCAATCAAAATATTATTATGTTACTTGAAATATGAATATCTATTTTGCTCAGTTTTGATAGTCCTAAAACAAAAGAAATGTTCAACAATTTAGGGTAGAGTTTAAATTATCGGGTGTGAGGTTCATGAACACATATTTAATTAATGCATTGTTTTAAACTTTATTTTAGTTTTACCTTTTATTTAGCCATGTTGAATTGTTATTCAAATTCATTTATTTATTAATGTTCTTCCCCAATCGGTCACACTAAATCTCTATTTTTTTTAGATATAGCCAGCCTAACTTTAATTATGCATCTAAAATATTGAAATCATACTTCAATACTATGTAACGTAACAAAAGTAAATATGTTTTAATTTATACAAATTTGCTAATAAATAGTTACTAATTTAACACTTCAGATATGTATTTTGTGTTTCGTTAAATAAATAAATTAACAGAAATGGTAATCCTGTTGAAAATTAATTGACTAAGAACATCACCTTTTGTCTGCACTTGTTAGACAAATTAAACCAATTAACCGTGCAAAAAAAAAGACAAAAAGTCTTCCTACAAAAATATCTTCTGCCACCTGCAATAAATACAAACAATTGCAAAGAAGATGCAGATTGTTATCTATTTCCAATGCATTCTTCTAATTTTAATTAAATTTGTTTAGTCTGCATTCACAGAAAGAGACCTAATATCCTTAGGCACAAGTCGACACCAATTTGCATTCTAAGATAAATTTTAACAATGAACCACCAATTTTGTGCAAAGACATATAATCTAGGTTCTAAAATACGTTATGATTTAATATCTATTACCTACCTACCTAGTGGTCATGATTTGGTAATAACTCTTCCCAAGATGAATAGATTGTAGCAAGTAATAACTTTATATTCTTGAGGGTCTCTATAAATTACATCTTTTAGGCCATTACAAGGTAATTAGTTGTAAGAAAATTAGTTAATTAGGTACACCTACCTCCATCAAATCATCTTTCGCGTGCTGAGGATATAACTACCTAGCTAGGTAGGTAGGTACTGCACAATTTCTAGTTGTCGCGGATATATTTGTTTTGTCGCGTGTTGGAATCTGTTTGGAGAGCTATTAGGTAAATGAGATGACACGACCCTTTCCAGGACATGCTATTATTTATCTAATGAATCGCCTTACCTTAAATGAACACATATACTCTACTTTCAGTAATGCTCTCTCTGACTTGGCACAACAAATCATTTTAGTGTAGTGGCTTTGAGATATATAAATTTTAATAATTTTATTTGGTTTGTTGGAGTAAAAAATCTGTAAGCTGTGGATGTTATTTTTTCAGAAGAAATTCTTTTCAATTAATTAAATCTAAATTATATGTAGATTAAATCTAAATTAGTTGCAACATGTAATAATTTTACATATCTTTCGCTTTATTTTAATATTTTAATGGATTTAAACCACCTATGAACCTATATGTACCACTTACTTGATGTTCACTTGAATCTATGACGTCTTTGTAGCTAAATAGGTTAAAATAAATTCATACACGGTTTCATTTTCAACCAGTTTAGCTCTAAGTTGTTTGATATTTGATTCTTATTTTCCTCTAACATTTAACCGCAAGTGATCTACGTCATAGAATTTAATAACCTTTAGATATTTACAATGCAAGTTGCATCGCCACTAATACGTCTTATATTGTCTGCAATTATTACTACTATAACAGGTATTTTGATTTATTTTGATCTATTGTGATATTTCTATTGCTACTTGTTTTAGCTGTGTGGTCTTTATATGATCTGAATGCGTGATGTTCTCTACTATACAACGATGAAATGTAAATTTTATATGCAATCTAATTTGGATACAAATACTTATTTTATCATTACCAATAAAAAAGCTGATCCAGTAATAAGTATTAAATTAGTATTTTGTAAATTTGAAACCTACTATTTCAAGTTATCACCATTTATTTAAAGCTAATGATTTGTATGTTTTGTTAGGTATAATATTTTCATACTATAAATCTACATAAATGAGCTTCAATAACGCGACTAGTTATGAAATCAATGTTTTCCCTTTCACTCGATCCCCATACTTGAATTAGCATTGGAAAATCATTTTCCTATACTCTTTTGGAATTTACTGAAAAATCGATGGGTTGAATTCATATAGAATTCGACTGTGAGCTGTAATAGGCACTTAGAGTCAATAAATCTGCTCACTCTACTTCCAGACCACTTCAAAGGCCAACCCTCTAGAGGCCTCCTTCAAGTCAAGAGCCCTTGATGTAAGGACATCAAATGATACACTAAACAAACAAATAAACAACGAGGCAAAAAGTATAATTCTCTGGAGGGGGAAAGTAACTGAAAAACATACTGCATCGATTCTGTCCTTTCATTCTTTCTTCAGAAAAGATTGTCTTAATGTATAACCAATAAGTTCTTTCGAAACTAATTGGGTATAATTGATTTGATTTTTTTTATTTATAAATTAAACCGTCGTTCTAATTAATAAAATGCATTTAATTTTCCTTGGAAAGTAAATAATTTATTTTCATATATAATAAACATGAGTAAAAGAAGTAGAGAATTCTAGTGAGCGGCCCACTTCATCATTCGCACCCTTTGTTGCTTCCTTCCTAATTCTCTTCTTTTATTGTCCTCACGTCAATTCCCACGCTCCGTTACATCATTTTCCCATTTGCAGACCCAGAAATCTGTGCTGACTCCAGCCACAGAAAATGTGTGCTATTGCCTCATTCCATGTCCATTATGGAACGAACTTCGAGGGACCTACGACCATCCTACTCTGCTAGATCATTTTTTAACCTTGAAGATTTATTTTGTCAATTGTTACATTTTGATGCTCTCATTTCTGATTAAGTTGTGAATTATATTATTGAACTGTTAAACAATTCACAGATTGCTATGACATAATTCCTAGATGTTTAATTAATTCAGCACTCTTATTAGACGAAAACCATTACACGCGATGACAAAAAATTTGCTGATCATCTTTTTTGACATTTTCTGTGACACGTCAATTAATCATGAACAATTATTATGGCTGTTAAATATCAATGGATAACCTGGTAAATGTAGCAGAAAGAATTCCAATTTTCAAAAGTTTTTTTCTCTACGAGGTGCTATTGAAAGAAGAATTTCTGAGATTAGAAGACATTCTTCACATATCATAACTTTTTGGAATGGCAGCAATGGAAGGACTTTAGAATTGTATTCCAGTGTGTTATTTAATATGGTTAGAGTGTAACTATATAAAGGTCCTTTGAGTGTAAATTTCTTCTTACTTTGCTTCAATAGAGGCATTGTGTGGTGAACAGACGACTATATTATGGAAGAGTTAGTATAGGTACGAGAAAATAAATCGCTCAAATCTATATAAATAAACCTTGTGATCAATCTTAACTTTGGCAATTCTTGTAAACTTCAAAAAGTAGAAATTGTTCAAACTGAAAGCTTTAAATTGTATAGTCTAATTCTTATGAACTTTATTAGGTTATTTCTTAATTAGAACATCAGTGTAACGTGATTAAAGTACTAGGTAGTACTTCCCTGCTCTACCGTCCTTTTGACTGCCTATTGACCAGACATTCCTGAATGTCGTAGCATGGGGTACCTACTTCGGCACACGCTCACTATGTGCCTACCCACAAACAAACTTAATCCACTTAAGAGGATCTAATCCTCGTAAGCTAAATCAGATTTGGGTTTGGGTTGCCACCATTGAAGGATAATAATTAGGTAACTTATGCTCTGTGTTCGTGGTTATATCAATAGCTATGAATAAATAACTTATTTAGTAATTATATTGTATCTAGTAATCATTTCATATGAATATATTTTTATTTTGTATGGTTTGATGTATATAACCATGCATTTAAATTAGTTAAAAGAAGAAATAGGGAAATTCATTTTTGAATAAATCTTACCCAGTGTCGAAAATTTTCCCAGGTTGGTATTTAAATTGTGTGCGTAACAGTGGGTAATTCCGGCCATTGTGAGTCGAGAGAGCTGAACAAAGCTAATAATATCCGATAATAGAAAGGCAATGAGGAAGTCAATCCATACACAATTGAGCAGCATCCACTGTATGAACGTTCACTGAGTTAGCTACATTGGAAGAGTTCATTAAAATCATACGCATTATTTCCAATGCTATCATTGGTACTCCTAATTATGAATTTATAGAATTCTGCCGAACATAATAAATTCGATTTTCAGAAATCCTCTTATAAATTTTTCTTGTCCCTTAAATATCCTATGATTATTCAAATCATTTTAGAATTTCTGATCATATCCAATTAATAAGCGGTTTCTTTTTTCACAAATAATAATCTCATTGTACAAATTAATGCTCGAAAACCTTCATAAAATTTATAAAAATCAACATAACGAACCCATTAATCAATTTTCATAAATCTGGCCTACTCCTCTGAATCGATCTTAATCAATAACTGTAAATCAGTGAATTCGGAAGGAAACTCAATGTATATTTGCATTGGATTAAAAGGGAAGAAGCATCATTCTACGGGATTGAAGTTCAGTCTTCGCCACGTGTTGGCTTCGTCTTCTCGAGTTGTAAGATGAGCATCTTTGCCTAAATGTCGCACGTGAGGCTCCTTCCAAACAATTAAAGACTGCTTTATCAACACTAAACACGCGCACCTCCAAACGCGTGTTGGCTGGCTTCATCTATTCTCTTCCTGTTGAAATACGTCAATCAATTTAATGAAAATTGATAGTAAACAAACTTTCTCTTTACAATAATTTATCAACTGAAATTAAAATCATACGATTACCATCACAAAACAGTTATAAAACCTCTACTTTTTGTCCAAAATGTACCCCTCTTTTGCGCGCTGGTTATCGCTTTACTCATCATTGCATAATAGATACCAGACTGACAAATGTTCTCCCCTCTGGCATTATTAGTTGATTGTTATTAACCCAGTGGAGTACTGAACCCTCTTACGGTCCAGGGAGACTTCACTGTAAGAGGAGCTGATCTAATCTCCCCTCTACAAACACAAAGTGACAACCTATCGGCTACTCAAAAAGGAATTAATACACTCCAGCCTCAATATTGTTCGGTCTGATCACCTTAAAAGATGGATAATTAACTAGAGACCTATTAGTTAGATTGAAAAAATATTTATATGAATTGTAACTGAAGATTTATCTATGATTGTTTTTAATTTTACCTAACTATTCTATTCTACCTTTCTAACTCGCAATATCCTGTTAAAATGTTAACTAATGCTACCAATAGCTTTCAAATGGAACATTAATGGTGATATTATATACCTAACTGGCCTAAGCCACCTAACTGTCCCATCCCATATGTTTGCTGATCGTATCATTAGCTACTTACGTCCCTCTCAACATATGTACTTGTCACTCCTCCGTGCTATAGACAATTCATTAAAAGTCTCTTGCCGGTCGTAAACCCTTCCACTAAACTGCTACAAATTAGTCTTCCTTATGTCAAATTCGATGACATCGCCTTCGAGCTTAACCATTTGCTTGCCTGTATTTTCCATCTACTAAATTATTGCTAAAAATATGAGTTCCGGGAAAGTTTATGAAAAACGTTTTGTTATTCCAATCAATTCTCTTGTGCTTATCCCCACTATGTTATCTATTCTTTGGCTAATCCTGGTGCTTTGAATAGCCTAAATGTCATTCTTCGACATTGACAGCACGTGTCTGGGTGTCCTGGAAGTGCCTGTCAAATGAGATAATCTGCCCTGATCTTGTGTGTACCCATTGTCCTTTCAAATCAGAAAGAAACAAAAATAAGAAGAGAAACGAGAAGAAATTGAGCAAAACGGAGAAAAATAAAAAAATTGAGATAAATTATAAATCTGAATTATTAATCATGCATACTTGATTTATAATCTTATCATTCCTAAATCATTGGCAATTCTTTTTCAAATCCTTTATCATTATTCCCACTCTGTTCAAGCCATTAGTTTCTCTGTAGAAAGTCTCTGTTGGTCCTCATTTGCCTGTTGATGGCATCCTCGTCACCGATAACGTCTGTTGCTAATCCAATCCCAGTTCCCTGTTTATCTACAAAGAACAGGTGGTTCTGTTTGTGGCTTACAGAGATCTTCTCCGGGATAAGAATTAGCAGGAGAATTCTCATTGATTCGAATGATGCTAAGGATATTCAACATCACTCCTCTTTTGGAGGAAAATTGCACTTTGCAAGTGGTTCATTCATACACACGTAGGGTTTTTTAAGTCTTTCCACCAGACTTTTTGCTAAGCTCCTCCTACTTTTTTTCACGAGAATATAAGAAAAAAAGATATAATTATTATTTATTTATATAATTTTTTCTTATATTCTCGTGGAAAAAAGTAGGAGAAGCTTAGCAAAAAGTCTGGTGGAAAGACCTAAAAAAACCTACGTGTGTACACTGTACAGTCCTTTAGAGTACACTACTCTTTTATGACTATATTTAATACCAATTAACAAATTAATTGCATTATAATATATATTTCTCCAGCTTGTTTAAATTTCATATTATTATTGTTATTGTCCAACATAGCTCAATCGTTATGTTCTATATTGCAGTGCCTATAAATCTTGTATACGGTGCATTGTGTGTAGCTACCTATCATTTTTTAGCACACTTCTTTCTTTTCATCCCTTTCTAGTGTTCGTTTGACAAGCTTAATTGAAATGTTATACACTTAGATTTATGTTAGGAACGAATTCAACAGTCTATTGACTAGATATGTGTACCTACCTATAAATTAATTCAATAATCTCTTCATAACATATTCTAGGTTTCGTTTTCATACGATTCGATGTATAGCTTGTATTCAACATATTTGTGACTCAAACAAACATTCATGGCTGCATTCACGTACAGCATCCATATTGCTAACGCTATTTATTTAATTGGTAGAGTATTTGGTTACTTGGCAATAGGGATTAAACTACATTAAATTATTCTGAACCATGCGAAACCTAGCTATACTGTTCCAACTGAAGGATTTAACTAAAAGGATGAGCTTTTTATACCTTCCTAGAAATATCTTCGGATTCTTCTTCATCTTAAATAGGATGAGGAACAAAATTAGACGAAAAATCCTAATTGAAGTTTTTGAATGAGCTTGAAATCCAAGTTGTGAAATTGAATTTGATTATTTGGAATGAGAAACGTAATTAAATGTTTAAAAAAACATAATGAATGAAGTCCTAGGAACAGTTTAATGTAGTATAATCTAAAGAAACTGTAATGGAAATGATATAGTTAAATATTCCGCTCTCTTAACATCATCTGTACCATTTAGATCTTTGTTGAAGACTTAAAAAAGTAAAAGCGATCAAATTCAAAGTACGCAGACACAACACTAGAGCTTCAAATCACAATGTGAAATAACTTTTATCATACAAATCTTTTGTAGTTCAAACGCTGGTTTTCGAACCCCCTCACCCTCCCCCCTCTGAAACCGCCGTCATTCGAATCCTTTTAGTTATATGGGCGGAGCTAAGCCCCTCTCTCCTTCTATTACTATGCCAAAGATTCTCAAGCTACGAAGTGGTTCATTCGATGATCCCGGCACCTCTAAACGAATGAAACCACCAAACCGTCGAAACCTGCAACTCCTTTCCATGATCATTTTCTCTATAATGTTCTTAAATCTTTATCCGATCATATACATTCTACATTCATTTATTTCTTTAATACAAACTTGATTATCTTTCTTATGTCAATTCAATGCGTTTGAATCAGATTCACATTCAGGTTCCATTTCTGGCTTTGACTTTTCACTAATTTGATTGTTACTGCGCTGAACATGCAAGCTGTGGAATCTTCGAATATCTCTGACGTTTCTTTTTAGATCTATCTATGAAAATAAAACCGTTATACTATATCCTTCAAATTATTACTCTGACAATTTATATCAATCCTCTTTCCTTTTTTATAACATTTTATCTGGGAATTTTGTGCTTTCCCACCCGAAAAACTCTTCATCAAGCATCAACAGCTCACTAACCTCGTGTTAATTCCCACTTGCCGCAGTTTAAGTTAGCCTTAAAGCTGCACTAGTAGCCATATTGATCTCAGCTGAGAACACTCTATAGTCACTAAATTCCGACCAGCTGAGGACACTCTATGGGCACCGAATGACGGTATGACGCATTCTCCACCAGCGCCAATTTTACTCATAGATTTTGGCTTCTAACAAGCAGCTTTAAATCTTGAAGATTTGCTTGCAATTTGAACAAGTTTCCCAATTAGGCATCTGAATAGGGCAATATGTACTAACTGGCTTGTAAGAGTTTTGATACATTTGGGATTCATTCAGCATGCTTTAAATTAGATTCTGAGTGTATGAACTTTTAAGTAATTTCATTTAATGAATTGAGTGAAATGTTTATTATGTCTACCTAGTAGAGAGTATCTTTTTAGCTGGTCTGCTAGAGAAAATGGTACCTACCCTCCTACCCTAACATCTGCTTTTGATGTGGCTGCTATTTTTTGTGCCCTAGTGTGTTCTTTCGGTTTGGTGACGCTCTATTGTACGGCATAAAGAGACAGTTATTCATGTGTCGAGTGGCTGACTTTGTACATGAACTTTATGACTTGCTGTCACCTAACTGCATCAAAATCACTTAACCTATCATCAGCCCTACGATTCACGAGAAATTGATGAGTCTTTTGATTCTCATGGCAAAGTAATAGTCATGACGAGGGGTGAGAACAGAGTACGGTACTATTAACTGGAACTGCAAATGATAGCTATAGAAAGAAAGACAATATAACAGTTTTTCTTTTTACATCAACGACATTCACTTCTTGATATTCTACATCCACATTTAATAGAGGGTTGTAGTAGCAGTGGTCATAATTTCTTAAACCCTCTATAGGTTGAATGTAACTGTGAGTTATACAGACATCCGAATCGGACAATTGAATGGTACAAACAACTAAGTTTGAATACTCAATAATTAAAATAACGACCCATGCCCCTAAGTCTATTCATGACTTCCATGTCTATTATATACACTGCTATAAATACTCGATAACACCTTCCTAACATTTCAAATATACTTACATATATATATACACTATTTTAAACATACTAATATACAATTAATTCAAATTACTTAATTGATTTAAATTATTTGAATTTTCATCAATATCAACACAGATGTGTATAATGCACTATCATTGTTAAAAATATTTAGTTCATATTAAGAAAAGTCATCTCTTGTTCATGGTGAACTTCATTACCCGCTCAAACATCTTGCCCGCTGTAGCGTGTAATGCCCGCTCTACATATCTGGACGGGTGGTGTCTATTACCTCTATATTGATATCATTTTTTATTGATTTTTCATCTCCTTAATGTATTTTAAATGTTCAATATATAGTTTTTATAATTTAATTATTTATATTCCATTATTTTGTTTCATAAGATCATACTTCTTATTTTTGTTCATTTTATTTATTTTTGTTTTATTTTGATTTACCAGGGGCAGCCACCAACAGTGGGGGTCATTTACCCCAAAACGCAGGCAGAGGGGGGCCAAATACCTATGTAGATGACGGAGGTTTGTTTTGATTTGTTATTTTTCTTTTTAAATTTTGATATTTTATTTTCAAGTTCCCAAATTTAACTTCAGGTACATAAGTACTTAATTAAATTTAATTTTTTTTACCCAGGTCACGGTGGCGTTAACCAGCTTGGCGGAGTGTTCGTCAACGGGAGACCTTTACCGGACATGGTGCGCCAACGCATTGTCGAGCTGGCGCATAACGGTGTGCGCCCTTGCGACATTTCAAGGCAACTCCGGGTATCCCATGGATGCGTCTCTAAAATACTTTCCAGGTATGTTTATAAATCAACTGAAAACATTAATGGGAAATATCTAATAAAATATCTCAACTTTTTAACTAGTTTTTTTAATTTAAATATGAATTTAGAAAAATAATTGATGCATAATTTTGAAATAATTGTTTTATCTAATGTTATTCCAACACTAACAAAGTTGCATGATTGTTAATATATATTTTAATGTTAACCTTACTACTAATATTATTACTAACAATCCTAATAATCTAATTGTTAATCTATTCTTAACCCATTGATTTTGAATTAACATTTACTAACATTTTTTATCATTAATTTATCTGCTGTTATGTATTTCAACGTATGATTCCATTGCAATATCAATAATTAAATATTTAGAAATGTATTTCAATATTTCCCTCAAATCCCCACTTTTCTGAAGCCTTTCTTCTGCAGGTTTTCCCGCCAGATCTTAGATTTTAGCGACTTGTCAGTGTTGATATTAGGTTCATTGTAGCGACTCACTGGGTGGTACAGTTTAACTAGTCTTACTTAACACCTCCATTTCCTCTTTCTTTCTTTCTTTATTTCTTTCTATCTCTTTTACAATGTATAACGATAAAAACTTGATGAATGAGTGACGTGAACAAATGATGCTTTATTTATGACCAAATAATAGACTTCTACAAATGAAGTACACTACTTCAATCACTTACGAAACTCATGACAGTTTAGCCATTTACAGTTTTAATATTCCTCATCCGAGTCAAAATAACGAAATATCAATTTACATTTTAAACAAGACGTAACATTTCGATGATATCATTCGGTCGCGACTTACAAATCAGGAGAGGTTTCCCAATAGGATTATTCATAGGTTGTAGCGTTCAAAGGAGAGAGAAATATCCCCCATCTATAAATATATAACGTCTTCGCTCCTTTGCATCATAATACACTACCCGCAAAATTTGAGCCACCGTAACGAATCTAGAAAAAAAAAGGAATGGATGAAACACCGACCGCCGCCCTGCAATAAAACTCCTATATTTAGGGAAACTCGAGAATCCTATAGAAAACTAGTCAATTATCTGAAGTGATGACGCTATGGATTAAGATTGTTTAACGTTTGTTACTCTAATCACCCTCATTGTGTTTGTATAGCTTGTGAGAATGAGAGAGGAAGAGAATGTAGTACATAATAGAGACAAAGAGGGAGGAGGAAGCACAGTCAATCTGGCCTAACTCTGCGGGAAGCATCCGCCATGTTTGGTTGGTTGGTCGACTGCTACGTCAAGCGATGTAAGCTTAGTGGCCGCTAGATATCCATTCTTGAAGAGTCTCAAGGTCTTAAACCCGCCATGGCTTAGGTCTTTGAGGTGCCAAAGCAATTTCAACCTTAAGATCTTGTGGCATAGAGGCCATTATCTCTGCAACCAAAGTTTAAAGAGCCACTCTATTTTGTTACACACTAAAGTAACTCATAATCCGTCTTGAAATAACACTCAATGTCCTTTGCCTCGCTACTAATTCCAAAATTAGGCTTCGAAAGGCTCTACAGTCAACTTTAGGAGTGTATGTGCCTCCAGTTCATTGGTTCGGCCTCTTGTATGTCGAATGTTCTGGTTGAAAACTGTTCGAAGTCATAGTGTATAGCGCTGGTTTTCCTACTTCGTTTTTTCTCGCTTTAGCCTCTTAATTTTCTGGCAAATTATTTTACCTCTCAAAATAACACCTTTTCTTCTGGTTTGCTTGGTTATTATTTGTGATAAATAAATTCATGAAACCGTAAATATTGACTAAATTAGAGTAATTGAAGATATTGATGGGTAAGTTATATTGCTGAAATAGTAAACATTATAAACTCTTTAAGATGACATTTGATATCGATATTGTCCTTCGTGCCCACACAGTGTCATTCGTGTCCTCTCACAGTATTCTTTGTGTCCTCTCACAGTGTCCTTTGTGTTCTCTCACAGTGTCCTTCGTGTCCTCTCACAGTGTCCTTCGTGTCCTCTCACAGTATTCTTTGTGTCCTCTCACAGTGTCCTTTATGTCCTCTCACTGTATCCTTTATGTCCTCTCACTGTGTCCTTTATGTCCTCTCACAGTGTCCTTTATGTCCTCTCACAGTGTCCTTTATTTCCTCTTACTGTGTCCTTTATGTCCTCTCACTGTGTACTTTATGTCCTCTCACAGTGTCCTCTTATCTGCACTGTGCCCTTCACGTCATGTCCTCTTACAGTGTCCTTCGTGTCCAGATTGTGCCCTTCTTGTCCAGACTGTTTCCTTCGTGCCTACATTGTGTCCTTCACTCTGTGTCCTAAAAGCCTCTTCTCTTTCAATAACTCCATTATAACATAACATTTGACACAGGAGCCATGAAATGAATACCTTGCCAATAGTCACTTTTTCACCAGTGAATTTGGTCCAATATTTCATCTTTTACTAACAGCATTGATATAGAAAAAAAATCTAAATCAATTTTATAATTGATATTTTTTCATTCATTTTAGTGCTTTAAATTTATTCTTCCAATATTTTACCTTCATTCTCACATAATTTAAATCTCATCAAATAAAATAAAAAATGTCAATATGATCAAAAATGGTCAATTCCTTATATTTCTTATCTCCATGTTAATATAATTAAGTCAACCAATTAAATTCAAAGACTGAAAACATGTGTTACTCTATTACACGGTCAATAGCTCCATTTCAATAATATCCCTATTAACCAAATGTTACTTCTTGTGACCATATCGGTCACTTTTTAGTGACCAAATGGCTTCATTTACTCCTATTTTATTAGCTCTTCCCCACCACTTTCCCCCAAACTAGAAATCTGTTAATGACAGACTACACACCACTCTGATTTATTGGGCCTTTATATGCTATGTATTACTTAATTAACTCCTAATATCAATATATATGTTCCTAATTCTATTATTTCTCTACTCAATTTTTCTTAGAGTTCAATTTAGATTTTAATTCTTTCCAATTTCAACTTCTTTTTATATATTTCAATCATTTTTGTGTTAATGTACAAAGCAAACTTTAAAACAACTGCCAATAATAGTTTCCCTAATAGTTAAGTTTTAAGTATTTTCTTGAATATAAGTACTGCTTACACTCCCTCTTCTCCAGCCCTCTGAAAAGGACATTGAGGCAATTTAGACATCTGTTCATTGCATATGGATTATAACCAATTTAAAACTCTTGGTCCCATTAACTTGATATTATTAACATTTTTAGAAAACAGTCCGGTTATAATCTAATAGAAGGAGACTGTTATATGTTCAAACTATAAGTCACTATATCTTTCAAAATAGTTTTTATTTCCCCAACTGACTACTCATCTTCAAATGGTAAAAATAAGTACAATGGAGTTACCATTTTATAGGCCTCTATTTTGCCTTTATTTTCTTAGCAATTTCTGTGCTTTATTCTGAACTAGTGGTTAAACCTTTAATACTATTTTCTTTTCTTTTACCCTCTTTTCTCTCTTCATTCCATCCTTTGCCCTCTTTTATCTTATTCTCTCTTTTACCCTCTTTTCTCTCTTCATTCTCTCCTTTGCCCTCTTTTATCTTCTCATTCTCTCTTTTACCCTCTTTTCTCTTCTTATTCTCTCTTTACTTTCTCTCCCTCTTCATTTCTCTCTTTTCACTCCTCTTCTCTTCTCATTCTCTCCTTTACCCTCTTTTCAACCCTCTCTCTCCCTACAATCCCAATCACAATCGCTGGTCTCATCTCATCCAAATTTAATGGGAAATTTTCTGAGTCACTGGAGTTATGACTAATTACAAGATTTGGAGGGAAACCCGTTAGATTTGGAGGGAAACCCGTTAGATTTGGAGGGAAACCCGTTAGATTTGGAGGGAAACCCATTAGATTTGGAGGGAAACCCGTGAGATTTGGAGGGAAACCCGTGAGATTTGGAGGGAAACCCGTTAGATTTGGAGGGAAACCCGTGAGATTTGGAGGGAAACCCGTGAGATTTGGAGGGAAACCCGTGAGATTTGGAGGGAAACCCGTGAGATTTGGAGGGAAACCCGTTAGATTTGGAGGGAAACCCGTTAGATTTGGAGGGAAACCTGTTAGATTTGGAGGGAAACCCGTGAGATTTGGAGGGAAACCCGTTAAATTTGGAGGGAAACTCGTTAGATTTGGAGGGAAACCCGTTAGATTTGGAGGGAAACCCGTGAGATTTGGAGGGAAACCCGTGAGATTTGGAGGGAAACCCGTGAGATTTGGAGGGAAACCCGTGAGATTTGGAGGGAAACCCGTGAGATTTGGAGGAAACCCGTGAGATTTGGAGGAAACCCGTGAGATTTGGAGGAAACCCGTGAGATTTGGAGGAAACCCGTGAGATTTGGAGGAAACCCGTGAGATTTGGAGGAAACCCGTGAGATTTGGAGGAAACCCGTGAGATTTGGAGGAAACCCGTGAGATTTGGAGGAAACCCGTGAGATTTGGAGGGAAACCCGTTAGATTTGGAGGGAAACCCGTTAGATTTTGAGGGAAACCCGTATTTTTTGGTAATTCCGTTAGTTTTCTTATCATTTAAACTACCTAAAGTCAATTTGATATCAAAGAGATATTTACAAATAATTGTTAAATGATCTAATTAAATAAAAAAAATTCTCATTCCTATATTTTACCAATTTTATTAATGATATTCTGAGACTGTAATCCAATATCTAATAAAAAAATCTAAGTTACCATAGACACATGATTTTATATATTCTACAGTCTACAGTATGACTTTATAGTAATACTCTACAGTGTGACTATAACTAAGTTACTGACTGTACATACGATATAGAGGCAGTGGTTAGTGTGTACAGTATATAGTGACTATATGGGGAGCAGCCAACTATGACGCTGTGGAGGGGGGACGCACATATAGAGGGACGCACATAGAGGGGAAAGAGCCCCAAAGAGGGGAAGGAGCCCCAAAGAGGGGAAGGAGCCCCAAAGAGGGGACCGTAGGGTGAAACATAGAAACTTCCTCCTAAATCTAACAGGTAAACTAAGATTGGTGTTAGGTTTCGATTTATACGATCAAATTCTTTTATAGAATTTTTATAGATATATAATTTATTATTTCAAACACCTGGTATGCAAGCAAGTTATTTTGCAGCTACGACCTGCCATGGTCATTTTAACCAGTAATCAATATCCCTCAAAAAAAATTCTACAATCTTGAAACTTTTTGATTAAAAATATCATACGTAATATATACTCTTCACTTATTTAGGTTTAAAAATCTAGATCATTAATTTTCTAAACATAAACAACATATATAAATTAGTGTTCTAGGAGTGTGTGACCACATCTCGTAGGAATAGCACAGAGTGCCCTCAGACCAATGGTGTATTCACCTGCTTAACCCTTCCTCGCCTAGTTTTTATGGCCACCTTGCCTAGTAATTACTCACTTGTCTGATTTTGATGAATTTTACCGAACGTGAGAAGATGACTTCTTCAATTCCGGCATTGATGAGTTAAAAAAAACCTTGGTGTGAATCTCTAAGGAATTCATTTAATTAACTTTAAGTGTATTAATTATACCACTCTGGCTATTATTTGAAATTTATTTTAAATTTCACTTTAGTTTTTCTCTCTCATCTATCTTTTTTTTATATATCATTTGTATCTTTAGATACAAGAGATGTTCTTTTATCTGAGATGGTGTCATTTCGTCTGATAGTACCTACTGAAGAGTGACAAGTCTCACCACTTTGATAGAGCCTCTCCAGTCAATCCAGTTTATTCTCCTCAAAATCCCCATGAAAATATCTCTCTGCCACTCCGTCTCCACATTCCCTTGGTACAGGCAGAGAAAGCTCCATAGACTTACCGCACAAAAATCTCGCATAGAGAACTTCGATGTGTGTCTTTAATATGCAGCTTTTCCGGTGTCTTGGAGTGGCAACAGCTACCTCTGGTGGGGGGAATTCTCTCTAAAGTCTCTGATGTTTCATAGTGTGCCATCTCAGTGCCAATGTACTATAATCTAAAAGATGTAAATCAATTATTTTGTTCTTATATCCACATTTAAACTGTTAGTCACTGCGACTACCTTTACTCAGTCTAACTTTATATACATCTTATTGCGGGATTTGTTCTTTCAATCATTTCAAGGTTGTTTAAATTCATATATTTTCTCTTTCTTCATCTTCATATAATTTCCTGCATTTCCATCAAGGTTTGAAAAGGTGTTCGTATTTCGTTTTCCCCTAAGACTTCAATTTCTCAGACTAACTTTTCCGACGTCTCCTTTATTAATTTTTTATTTTGAAATTTATACAAACCATCCCATTAATTATTCTATTACATTATTTCAGAATATAGATCACTAATCAAGTTTCCTATCAAAATCGTATTGATATTTTCTTAATTCTGCTGAAAACGCTTTTTCCAAGTGCGATTTATTGGAATAGTTATTCTGCAAACTGAGATACAATCGATACCTCCGTCTCTTTTTGCATAGAGTGCGTCTTGCCGCGAAGTATGGCAGGAAATGACGCAAACCATGTGTTGCGCCACATCTGCATAATCCAATCACCCGCCCCTTCATTCCCCTTTATTCTCTCCTTCGGCCCCTTCAGCAGCATTGATTCCAAAACTTTCCACCATCAAATCTCTAAAGTTTTGTTAGAAATGGCGTTACTTCACCAAAATGAGGCGGCGAGGCCATGTCTGCATAGGTGTTCCTGTGCCTACTACCTTGAGGTGGCTCTTATTAAGTCTCAGAGTGAAGTGGTAATGCACTGAGATCCCTAAGGGTGCCTACCCTACACTATTCAAATGCATACTCTCTTTGTTGGATTTTTCTGATTTACGTTTTCTTCATATTTATCTTCTCCAGATGATGATCAACTTGTAGCATAAATTTAATTTACTATCTTCAAATAATATCATTTTTATAATATAGTGAGAATACTAAATCTTTAATATCTGTGTTGTCATGAAAGGGGAAATGCGGAGACACTAACTGTAACCTTCTCAGCAGATTTTTCAGGAACTCACCCAATTTGTTTTACAGGTATTATGAAACAGGTTCAATAAGACCAGGCGTTATCGGTGGTTCGAAGCCCAAAGTTGCGACACCGAATGTTGTGGATGCCATTGCAGCCTACAAGAAACAGAACCCTACGATGTTCGCATGGGAGATTCGAGAAAGACTTTTAGCGGACAATGTTTGCGACCAAGAGACTGTTCCCTCAGTCTCCAGCATTAATAGGTAAGAACCATTAATACTTTACTAACCTCAATTCTGTTGCCTCTTCTAGATTTTACGAAACTGGTAGCTACAAAGCTGGAGTGATCGGTGGATCTAAGCCTAAAGTAGCGACTCCGATGGTCGTTGATGCCATCGCTAAGTACAAAAGAGAGAATCCCACAATGTTCGCTTGGGAAATTCGTGACAGGTTGTTAGCCGAGGGTGTTTGTAGTCAAGAAAATGTACCGTCAGTTTCGTCTATCAACAGGTAACGATATTATCTGCACTCGAGCGTGAACCTTGTGTACCCCTTTACATCACCCAGTTACCTACCCTGTCCTGCACGAGTAATCATTTGAGCCTTTAATCCGTGATTAGTTTCTTTCACATTAGTTTTTCCGTTTGTTACTGCACCAAATTAGCGTAGTTTATTATTGTTCTTTTGCACCAATGTTTTTGATTTGCAAGCAGTTGAGTTCACTTCTCTTTCAATTTTAAAGCACAAGAGACCATAGAAATCATTGTCTAGCTACAAGAAGAAAATAAGTCTAAATAGCCCAAACCAAGATTAAATTATTCGTTTATTTTATCGCATACTAGAGAAAATTTCTCATTGGGTGAAAATATTGAAAAGCGGTCAACACGAATCGCATTTTGTGGTTGGATCAAAATGACTTCCTTGTTTTCTTTTAGATCATTTTGTCACGGTTCTCTTTCGTTTCGCACATGAATGAACTTAAAATATTTTCAGTCTTCGAATTTCTTCTATATATTTGCACTGTATTGTGTTTCGTAAAACTCATATTTACCTTTAAATCTATTGTTGTTAGATATAAATTAAGATTTAATAATGAAATTTGTGTGCAAAGTACAGCTGGTCACTCTTTACTATGGAGCAACATTCGTTCTAATGTCCACCTCTTTTCTTTATGTCTGCCTAGTGGCTATTCCAGCTAATTTATGACTCTATCCCGAATATAAAGACTTTATTTACTCTCTAAGCCTAGGCAGTAGTATAATGTCAACAAAATACAAACTTTCCTCTCGTACAAAGATCTACTTTTTAAAATCAAAATGTAGTCCAAATGCAGAAATCGATTCTTCGGTGGATTTGATTCAGAACTTTGTGTTGTTCGTGCTCGGATGTCTGGAAAAGATCTGGAAGGTGTCTTTTGCAGAAGCGTTCACTGTCAATCTTCAATGCAAATACACTCTCTTAACAGCATGCAAGTGTCTACTAACAAAAAGAAAAGAATAAGAAAATTACTCGCAGTATTTGACGGCAGTCTAGAAAATGGTGGCAAAGCTCTGGAACATTGAATTACTTTATATTACTCTAAAAGATTGCATTTGAATAATCTGCAGACTTGGTAGTTCATCTTACATACATATAAGTTTTGCTGATAAAAGATTTCTCTTTATTTAAAATAGTTTTAATTTCAAATAATTTATCTTATTCTATTGGATTCCTCTCTAATCTAACGATACATTTAAGTTTGTGTACGGTATATATATTCAAATATTTGATCGAGTTAAAGCAACTTCTACAAACTATCATTCAAGGATTATCTGTACGGATGGATAACTTCCATTTCTATTCATGACTGATATATATTGTCTCCAAAGTCAATTAAAGTTTCAGTGTTACGTGAAGTTTCTCGATACACGAAACAAATTCAAAGTCTTTCGTCTCTAGTCCACTTTTACGTGTTCCATCTTCCTCCCATCCATTTCTCCGTGTTTTAGTCAACTAAGAAAATCATCGGAGCAGTAAATATGCCTTTTCCATCATCTTTTCCCGTCAACTTCTGTCTCAACGGGTTAAATGGACGGATTAGTAGAGAAGAAGAGGGACCATTTGTATCTAAACTGCCTCTTGACTTTAACTTTTGGAGCTATTGCCGAATTACATTAGAACTGAGATTATGCTAAGACGGTGAATCCATATGCTCCCATTCGAATTTGGTTACTCAGTCTGGAATGAATGACAATCCTTTCGTTCTTTCCCTAACAGAAAGGGTGACAGCTAGCTATTAGAAAACAAACATAACGTACAGGAAATGATGAGATATCAGTTAGTCAGTGGGTTAATCGAGCGAAAACTAAATACAGACTCTCGAAAGAGTATATTGGAAAATGAAAGGCTTCCTTCCATTGAAGGGGTGTACAACGTTAACTCTATTCACTCTGAGTGACGGCAACATAATAGCTACTTATTATAAAGGGGACTAGATCCGCAATAACGTTTTGTATATTTACTCATATTTCGTAAAGTTTGATGAGGATATGATTATAGACAATAATAGAAGACAGCCTTTAATTGAGACAAAAGAAGTGTTCCATTGAGTAGTAGTTATACGAGATGAACTTCTTCATACTTTGCTTCCAAACCCAATAAGAAAAATGGTTTGGATGAAAAACTATTAAATTTTTTTAACCAATATAAGAGTATAAATGGTTAAAAGTTATTTATAGCATGAATTATGATAGGATACGTGCGCATCTAAAGTTTTAATAGAAAAGTAATAGATTTTTCTCGCCCTAATCAATTACCTGAAGTATATCAGAAAAGTATCCAAAAACTTCGATCACAATGTTTATTTCAAGCCTTATTTCAAACTAAAACCATATATTCACATGAGACAATTAGATATTTTCCAAGGGTTGACACATTTCAAAGACGGTTCTGAACGATTGTTCGAATCCGTATGCCACTTCATTCAGGCCAAGACTAACAGGTGTAGATCTCAGTAGTGACAATGGTCGAATTACTCTCGAGTCAGTGATCGCTTTCGAACCTATTTAGGAACACTTCAGTCGTTAAGAAAACATTTCACACTGTCTCCAAATTAATTCACCAGGAAGCTTTTTATTCCGAGTGACTGGCGATTATTTCTGACAATGTCGTTGCAGGTTTTGATTCGTACTTGAGTGTAAGTTTGATGTAAGGTAAGAGTTGATTGTTATTGAATGAGATGAAGATTTGTTCGAAAACACTGAAAAGAAAGGAACAATGCGTAAACTAACATGATATAAAATTTCGTATTTCTTCTATTTCCTGTTTTTCTGAAGAATATTTGTTTATATTTAATTCTGATATTATTATGATTCTGAAATCAACCATTTTTATTTATTCATCTTGCATGTTTCAAGAATTTCTGAATTTTCAATTTTATAACTGTTCGCAAATTCTAAAATTAAAAGATATTAAAAAAATTTAAGAAGCCAGTTTTATTCTGTAAGCTAGCACTGTCATAGGATCTAAATATCATTTTTATTCTAAACAGCCATTGAAAAACACTTTAGCCAATCTCTTGCTAGCTTCACTGGCTAATCTAGTCGATAGAGTATCGTACAAGCTCATTAGCATGTTCCCAAGTGCAGCTTTGAATCATCATCATTATGAGCGATGTCCTTTTATGTGAATATAATTGATCAGTAGCAGCAGCAGTCTTTTGGGCGTCCCTCTCCCCTCCCGAGTCAATCTGCCTGGCATCTGTTCCTACTTTGGACGACCGCGAGTCGCTGTCTACTCCGACAGCCACTGAAACTAACTCCAGCTCCCAGAAAACTAGAACTACAACAAAATCCATTTTGATACTTTATCATTGAGTATAAAAACAGTATGCATACATATTTCAAATTCAACAATATAGCAATATTGAGGTGTTCACGTTGCTTAGAGTTATTTGTTTGGGACAGTACATCTGTAGTCTCTTCGGACACTCATTAGCTGCGATATATTTGACAGAGTGATCTCTTGTCATTTAGCCAATTAAAATGAAAGCAACAATTTAGTACCGTGACATAATCGTGTTAACGCCGTGAAGAAATGAAAGAATTTGTAAGAATAAAATCATGAGAATCTGTGTTAATTTGTTGTCGCTAAACTTAATTCGTTTATAATTTGCTCATATTTTTAGTATAGATTAATTGTATTTTCTGGTTTAATTTCCGTGTAACATTAATGAGTCAGTCAGATTGAATTTATTTCTACATCATCAGGTATAAAAGGCAGAAATATTTCTGTGCCTCATACAGGGTGAATTAATTGTTATATTAAATCATTCCCTTCGTTGATTTAACATTAGGAACTTGTTTCTAAGAGAACCATTTAATGTACTTTATCTCAATTTTCCACGATTCTTTCCAATGCATTGGCAGCTCTGTAGAGATTTGTTGGGCTTTTTCAGTAGTCTAGTTCTTTATATGGATTAGAGCATGAGTCAGCAAGTTTGCAAATACTAGATCACAGTCACCGAATTTATCAGCTAATCTGGAAAAAGCTTTTGGTTTGCAGTCTGAGCTGTTACGTATGCACGGTGTATGTGGCCTATCTATTTGTTTGGATATTACATTTCTTAGATGTTTATTAATTTAGCCTTTTAAAGTTTAAATAGTAAAGTTTAAACTGCAAGGTTTAGTTTAAAAACAATATAAGGTTTAGTATTCGTACACTCTGAACTTTAAACCTACTTGAATTGGTTGAATCATTATCAACATAATTTGGGTTAAAATTGAAACAACCTCGGTTGAAATATTCCACTTGTACATTGCGTTCCTGTTGGAATGATGAGACACTGAGTAACAGTTCCAGTGGGAATAACGGGAATTAATAGAGTGAATGTATTAGCAGGGGATGGGAGTTGGACAAATGGCCTCTATTCCCCTGGGGGGTGGGGTAAAAGAACTATGTGATCCTCATGTACTCTTCGGACAGATTTGTTCACTTCGCAAGCGGTTCAGAACGAAAGAACACGTAATAGCTTCTACCTGAGAGAAACTTACGGTGGGGCCATGGATGATTGGGAGGGAATACCACCTAATCTGCTGGCCCCACTGTAAATTTTCATCTGGGTAATAAAGTAGATTGTAGTACCTATTAAGAATAGGTGCAAGTAATTTGATTATTCTATTAGCGTTACGAACGTTGTAATTCACATTATTAATTTATTTTTGTGTTAATAAAACCGAAGTTTTATTTATAAATGTAATAAAGCTTTATTATATGCACTCTTACTTGTACTGATTTTTTTTTTCATTTAATATATTCTTCTTAGTCAATGCATGAAGTCTTGAAGGTTTGCACAATTTTTTCTACCCTTTTTTAATCATGAAATATTAAAATATATTTGATCAATATATTTTAATCTGGAAACTTGTTCTTATTTCATAGAATAAAATTTTCTCAATAAATTATTGAAATAAGCTCGATATGTTTAACTCACCATTTTTTTTTCTTTCTACAGAATCGTACGTAACAAAGCCGCCGAGAACGCGAAACACATTTTACCTGGTACCCACTCACCGATATCGCAAGTAACTTCGGTACACTCCGGTGCAACGGGTCACGACACAACGCTACAACGGACAGGCTCTTACAGCATCAACGGAATCTTGGGCATCCCACAACCCCACACCGACCCCAACGGCAATATAAACAAAAGAAAAAGAGATGACACGGGTAAGTCAATTATTTAAATGGTAACTGTATACCCAGGCCACCGAAGAGAACTCTTTTAATCTTCTGCAGCCCCACCTTAACTTTTCATTTGTCTGATCTATGATATTCACTCTTTATAGCATACTTCATTACACTTGTTCAACTTTGGCAATTAGTGTGCTATCTGAAGATTATAACTTCCACTCTTTTCTTACTGAAAATTTATCATTTTAATAATTCTATACTGTACTGATTTAAACTTGCTTTGTAGAACAAACGTAGATAACATACTAATTTAATATTTTTACTTAAATTTACCATTGGTTTGGCTTAGAAATTATCCACCTAGTGCAACCAGTACAACTAGAAAACTATTATTTTCTAGAACTACTATCACACATTTAAGGAAAATTTAATTCTCTCATTTCAGTTTACATTAATTTATTTATTTGTCCTCTAAAGATTAACTCTATAATGGCTTTATTTGGTAACTCTTAACGGAATATGATGCTACATTATTCTGTGATTAAAAACTCCACGGTTTCTTTCTTCCTTCGATAACAAAAACCAAGATTGAACAGCCAACGAAATTTAATATTTGACAAATCGTCTTTGGAACGGTGATATAAAAAGATACCCTTCAGTACCATCAACCAATTATTAGTTGCACCATCACACGTCAAATTATACTAATCTATGTTATTTATTCCTCACAAATCACTGTAGTCTTCCATCAATATTAATTATATGTGGTTAGGTTGTTTTTGGACTGGTTGTACATAATGATCTGTCGTCACATCACAAAAAGTTTTGCTCGCTCCCTATTGGTCATCTAGGTTTATTCCGAGGGCTTTTTCACCGGCCAATGAGTGGACGGAATTGGCTTCTTTTGGATGTTTTTGCGCTTCTAAACTAGCCACCTAAGGACTATTGGGCCCCGGCCTTTCTACCACTCTGGGGGTAACACCAATTCAGGCACTCTACGAACGCTAATGGTTATTGTAAAATTTAGAAAAACAATGAAATAGAAAGATTTCCAATTTATCAAAATTTGAATTTCGAAAACAAGGTAAAGATCAATACCTTACGGTGGTAAATTACTTCCATACGGTGGTAAATTACTTCCATTTTTAGATTGATCAAGTTAGCACCTAGATATTGCCTGAATCTTAGGTTGAAACTCGTATCATTTTAAATATTGGAATAGATAAAGTTTACTCCAGGATGGCGTGCGTACTTGCGAAATTACTAAAGTTCTATCAGTTTTACTTCAATCCAATGGTGGCTGCAGCTTGCAATACCTCTCTGGTAACTGCATCGCATCGCTCCAAGCCACAAGAAAGGCCCTGGCGTAACGTACATAATCGCTGAGTCAGCTGTTCGGAGAGCAATGGCTTGGCTGGAATGGTCTCCGAGAAAATGGCAGAGGAACTATGGGGCTAGAGAATACGGCGGGCAGAGAAAAGCGTGCTTTGCCCGCTCATTCTTTTTCTTAGCTGTTATCTTTTATAATACCTAAAACCATTCAATTAATGCACTTTTCTATACTATTGCTGAAGCTGTTAATTTAAATTCCAGTTTCGAAAGTTGAGTTTTTCATAACTACTTTATTTTCTTTTATCGTTATTTGCTTGAATATTTTTTAATATTCCTCCTTTCGTTGGTGTTTATCTTTGCCTCATTCACCTCTCTCAGCTCCCCTTGTACCGTTTTTCGCGTTCCCACACCCCCTTTCGTCAGATTAATGAAGTAACTGATTGCAAGGTGATGGCGGAGGCACGACCTACCTACCTCAGCTGTCAGTCACTCCGATTGAAATGACTGATGAGAAAACATTGGACCTGTATTTCAAATGAACTTATCCTTAAGAGAAAGGAAAACTTTATTCTATGGCTTTCTATCGTAACTTTCTATCCGGGTACACGCTATAATGTTCTTTGCCAGTATTTGTAAGAAATCTTATCGATACGTACATCTGAGCACTGACTCGAACTTACTATTCTTCAGTGGGGCAATAAAGCCATCCTAGTTATTGATTGAAGAAGCTACCGTTCTAGAAGTCTGGATCGTCCCTTCAAATTGTTTGCGTCTTAGTATATTAAGTTGTTTGGACGGAGTTGCTCCACTTTACATGGCCTTGTCATGTCTAAGAACCATTGGCCTGATCGTAACTTTTAGGTTGCATAATCAGTCTCAATTGTACACGTCTATTTGATAATGTATAGAGATTTTATTTCATTGAAGTATTAAAATGAAATGTTAAAGGTTCTATCTTTACCAGTTTATTTATAAATTGCCATTAAGCCTTTCATTCCAGCGTATCTCAGTCAGTACAATCTGCCTAATTTTGCGTTAATATTGCAAATAACGATGCGGTTTTTAGTATTTTCCGGACGTTAGTCCAGTCGTTAGGGTTTAATTTTGCCTGAAGAATGTCTTCTCAACAGCAAATTACTGAGAGTGGAAGCATAAGAACCAACTTTACAACTTATCCAAATTAAAGAGTTGAAGAAACTAAGGCGAATAACCCTTTAAGGGTGCTAACGCAGGCCCAAACGGTCCCTAACGACCCATTACTGAGCCCATCGGGATCGGCATACCGCGCTTCATGCCATTTAAAAAGGAATCGCAGTGTCTCCATTTCGGCAATTAGTTTTTTATCTGTCGAGTTGGTGGTGAAAGCACCAGAATGTTGAGTGTCATCTTGTTAAACCTTTTGCAAATTGTTATTGACTGTGAGAGATTGTTAGCGAACACTAGGAGCAACTGTTAGCGAACAGAAGAAGAAATTGTTAGCGAACAGGAGCAAACTGTTTACAAACAGGAGAACAAACTGTTTACGAACAGGAGAACAAACTGTTTACAAACAGGAGAACAAACTGTTTACAAACAGGAGAACAAACTGTTTACAAACAGGAGAACAAACTGTTTACAAACAGGAGAACAAACTGTTTACGAACAGGAGAACAAACTGTTTACGAACAGGAGAACAAACTGTTTACGAACAGGAGAACAAACTGTTTACGAACAGGAGAACAAACTGTTTACGAACAGGAAAAGAAACTCTATACAAACAGGAAAAGAAACTCTATACGAACAGGAAAAGAAACTCTATACGAACAGGAAAAGAAACTCTATACGAACAGGAAAAGAAACTCTATACGAACAGGAAAAGAAACTCTATACGAACAGGAGAAGAAACTCTATACGAACAGGAAAAGAAACTCTATACGAACAGGAGAAGAAACTCTATACGAACAGGAGAAGAAACTCTATACGAACAGGAGAAGAAACTCTATACGAACAGGAGAAGAAACTCTATACGAACAGGAGAAGAAACTCTATACGAACAGGAGAAGAAACTCTATACGAACAGGAGAAGAAACTCTATACGAATAGGAGAACAAACTATTAGCAAACATAGGTAAAGTGCGAGAAATTGTTATACAAAAGAAAAATTCAAAATAGCGAATCTCTTCAAAATTTTCAATTATCCAGAATTCTGAGTTTACAATTGGCAAGAAATTTTGACTCTTTTCTAATTAATTTTTCTACCATTTATACGTAACATTTCTATATTTTACCTATTATTCCTATGGAAGAAGGGGGGTTTCATCCATCCCCAACCCCCACCCCCTTAGATCGGCCATCTTGCCTATTATTCTTTAGGGTGGGAATTCCTTGTTCCCCAATATGAACTATATCGAAACAGAAAATATTGAACCTGATGCCAGTCTAGTGTTAGTAAACATTCCTATTTTCAATTCATATAGATAGATATAGATAGATATTTTCAATTCAAATATAGTATTGTCATAGGCAGTTAATATCTGTATCACTTTGAAAACCTGTCGAAAATTACTACATCAGCAACGCAATCGATTAATTGATATCATTACCTAAACAATCAAGTAAATGTATTTTATATCAAAATTCACATTTTAATGAATAATTTGAAAATAGTGAATTGAAATAATTAGATTTTTTTTAATTCGCCTCTATCTAATTTACCATTCACATAATTAAATTTCTTCAAAACATATCCGCTAATAGTCTTTTATTCCAACACAACCAATACAAAACAGCATCGAATACAATTGAAATATGGCGACCGTTTGTTTCAAGTAGCAATATAGTAAATGCACCTGCAATTTGTCTAATTCACCTGCATAGGCTGGCAAATAGGCCTAAGCCTTTTCAACCCCTGGGGAGAACGTTTAACCCTATCCAAAAGTGCATTCGTCTCCAGGTTTAGAGCCTTACGCTAAGGTACAATTAGGGTTAGAATTCAAGCCTCCAACCCCTTACTGTGTTCAAACATCACATCTTCATCTATCTGCCAAGCCACCACTGGAAAGCTTTTTGAACCGTGTACAGGATTTATTGTCTTCTTGTGGTATTATTGTGCCTCTCTCTTGGGAACATTTAAATCAATGCTATTACTTTCTCAAAGCCGTTACCTTATCGTCACTTCAAGGGAATCAAATCACTTACAAATAATGCAATCTAATTATGTTCCTAGTGCTAGGGTTAGTTCAGAGTTATCGGACGGTTCCATTTTTTCGGTTATATTAAAAATGTGTATTATAATTATAAGGATAAAAGTTAAATAATTATTATTATATTGTTTTTACTTGTATGATCGAAAATTTAAAACCATCCGATAACTTGGAACCTATGTACCCTCCCATTATTTCATAAATATGACTTCATATACATTAATATTAGTTCGGAGAATGATTTTATAATCATCACATATTTTATTATTCACTTTTAAACTTTATTCATTTTTATTCAGTTAATCACATTTTTATATTTTGCTATTTTTACTTCTAAAAGTAAATGAAATGTTCTACGCAATACCCGTAGATATTTTCATAATGTCAAATTTTACGATTCGTGTATGAAATTATTATATAGTTAATTTATCCCAATATTTATTATATATCGTAACTGTATTTTAATATTTCTCTTCATTTATATAATTTTATTTCACATACATCACTCGTAATTTCTGAATGAATTTAGATTTAGAAATGATAAGTAATTTACATACATAAATAAAATTATTTTTATTTGATTTGTATCGTTGCATAGGTCCTTATTTTTGACTTACAATAACTAACGTAAGTTTGTAGTGTTGTGTACGTAGCGTTCTGTCCGTAGCGTTCGTAGTTCCGTAATTGCGACTGCGGCCGTAGCGTACGTAAGTCCGTTATAGCTGGCGTAAGTCCGTTATAGCTGGCGTAAGTCCGTTATAGCTGGCGTAAGTCCGTTATAGCTGTCCCTGTCAGCACCGGATATACGGCCCATGGTTCCCCTCAGGGTGATTCACTTCTTCATTTGCCAGAAACTTTCCGATATTACGTAAGAATTTCCATCTATTTATACTAAAAGAAGAGAAACTGATATCATTAAATTGATAAATATTAAAACTCTGAATGTATTAACTTAAATATTTCAATTTTTTAAATATTAAATATTATTTAAGCTGATATTAATTTCATGGAAAATCCAAATATAACATTAAATCGTTTGAATATATTCTTACACATTTGTTTAAGCAATAAACATCATCAATCGATCGATTACAAGGGACTGTTAATTGTATTAAATTCGATTGTAGGGTCACTATATAGTTACTTTTATTGACTAAATGAAAACTAAACGACATAGATGGTTAAATAAAATAAAAGGGAAATAGTGACAGATTATTCGTTAAAAGAATATTTAGCGAATTAAATATCAGTGAATTCTGTTTTTTATAAAAAAAATTATTCTCTTTTGCGATGGATAATCTCAATTTATAATCCTCAAAGCCTACATTTCAAAAGTTGCGTAAGAGAGAAAGTTATTTTAGTGCCACCGAATATTAAATAGTCTTAATCTTCATATACCCCAAAATAACTATACGTACTAACTAATAACTAATTATCTAATGTTATTAACCACACACTAAGTAAGTTATCACGTTGAATTATTCCATCTGTGACTGGTATTGGTACAGTTCGATAAATGGCCTTGCATTTATCACTTGTTTATCCCATGAAATACCCTCTCTTCATTATATCATTTCTATTACCCTCTCCATTATTCCGTCACGGTACATTGTCACACCCTCCTCCTTTATTACTATTTCGGGAATTATTCACTACTTCAATTCTCCTTTTGGAACCTATTTCATTTATTAAACATAATTTAAGTGAATGGTTTGCATAGTTCATATTTTCTTAGATATTTCTAACCTTAAATCCTTCCAAGAAGCTAGATTTAATAACAGAGAAAAGCTAACTATTGATTGGCACATTCTGTTGTTGTTGTTATTGTTTGCATTGTATTCTTTGTTTGGGACGGCTGAAAATTTCCGGAAAACCTCCTCACTGGGCAGTTATTATTATGTGAACAACTGAATTGTTTGGCCGGGAAAATAGTGTATTAGATTTAGCTTGTCTGAATTTAGGAACAAATAAACACTATTCTAATACCATTCTGGTACTATTCTAATAAAATTCCATTTTTATTTTAATACCATTCTAATAACATTTTAGTACCATCTAATTACATTTGGTTATTATTGTATTACCATTATTGTATCATTTTATTACTATTCTAATACTACTCCACTATCTGAATAATCAAATTAACCAAACCATATTTATTATGAATAAAAATTAATTAATATGTGCTCTCAAAATTGTAGCTACGAAATTTACATCAGAAAAACAAACGTAGCGATGTTTTCCAAAGCCTCTTAATATTAGGTAGAGGTAATTATGTAAATAATATCTATTAATTTCTTTTGTTTTTATTTCAGATGAGCACAGAGAAGTTAATGGACACACAGAAGAAGATCTGAAGAGGCAGAGAACGCAGTACCCGACTGAACCTTTATATACCAATGTGAGTAACACTAGTGTATTTGCCCGTTAAGAATAACGTGTTTTCATCAGTATCAATGTTATAACTAGTGTACTGTCAAAAAGGAGTCATCGCATCATACTAATTTCTCAAATCACAGTTTTCTAATAACCTGTTATTTTCAAATCCATAGAATTTGTCGTCATTTACGCAGACCAAATATCTACAATCATTACAATTAGTTGAGTTCACATTTAGAAATGTGTAATTAGTAAACCGTGCATTAAATAATGACTTGTACACTTTTCTACGACTGTACAAGAATAACGTGTTCTCATTAGTATCAATATTTGTGTAGTTTAACTATCCACACTTCTGGTCAGTGTCCTCAGATTTAGCTAAATTTATTGATTGAATAATGACGATATTTTCATAGCATAGAGTATATAAATTTAGTTAATAGAAGACAGATTTAATAAAGGTTCGTTATAATCGAAAACTAACAATGTAGATTTAAAATCAATTTTAACTACATTTGAAAAAATCTCTACTCAAATGTAATTACTAATGAGCATTAATAGTTCATAAATAATAAAATACACGAATTCAATTCACTAAAAAAATAGAAATGATGCAGTTCAAACTTAATAGTACTATATTTACATGGGCAATAAATCATCCATTCCGGTTGTAAATTTTTTCGATATCTAAAATCTCTGCCAATGTTGAATTATCTTCATTGGTGGCAGTGAGTACAAGTTTTATAGGTACAACTCCTATAAATGGGACATTCTTTGCGGATATTGTGCCAAAATGCGTCATTTGGTCACACCAATTTCAATGAATAATGGTATAGAGCCTATAAATCTTAAATAACTGTTTTATCTCTTCAATCAGCATTTTCTAAGTCACTAAATCTACCTAGTTTCTCAGTCCACAGATTATAGAAATGTAAGCAAATGTATATAGACTCACTGTGTGTACGAGTGTATGTCTTAAGGATAAGCAATTGTGGTCGGAAGAGCCACAGTCCGAGATGATATATCGCCAATAGACGAGCTGCTTTATCTTTTCCTCTATTGGCTGGGGACCTTATTTCCTTCCTTCCTCTGTTATTTCTTTATTGTTAGCAGAATTGTCTTCCCTGTGCAATATTGTGCACATTACCTAAATCATGGACGGTGAGGGTATTCTTTGTCCACATTTTTGATATGCAACGTTTTGTACGCTCCTAACCGTAACATTTTACAACAAAGAAAGCACTGCCAACAAACGACGCTTGACCACTGTCCTCATTATTTATATCGCCTCTTTTTATTTCAGATGCTGTGGTCCAATAAATGGCCTTCTCTGAAATCAGACGACTGTTCTAAAACTATTTTACCAGATTTAGGAACTGGAGTTCAAAGCGGCACAGTGTCTCCATACAGGTCTGTACCTAATATCTAGAAAAATAATTCTTCTCTTTTCTTTAAAAAAATACAATGTGTACAGTGTTCAGTCGCTTATAGCACAGTATATGGATATTGAAATAACCAGTAAGTACAATTCATATAAAAATGAAAGCAAATGCCGTCATTAAGACAGATTGAATTTGCGAATTAATAAATTCAGATTATAAAGAGAATGAAATAACTAGGTAATTATTTAGATATGGTCCTGATGCACAATTTTATTAAATTAATTTTCCAGTCAATAGAATAATATCTTCAATAATGTAGCAAAAATTGAATAATTATTTTAATTGGAAATATGACATAATTCAGAATTTTACTAATAATGTGATTGGCCATTTCAAAATGTAACTTTTGAATTATCTTTCAATTTACTCTATGCGTAGAATATTCTAATCCGGTTATTAATGATAAATTAATGTCTTAACAACACTTGACTAAATAATTTAGTACCTACCTAATAACTAAAGTTACTCATTTCTTTCCAGTGCCGTTCAAACTTTTGTGGATCACTCCAACAGTTTCTCGCCATCAGTAGCTGTGTCAGGAGCCAACACTGACCCGATATACGACACAATGTCCATGACGCACCCTTCATCTAACCATGTTTATTCACCACCTTTACCCACCTCTCTAGGTAAGTCAAGAGAATATATTATTAGGATTAAAATATTAAACACGCTCATCAAAATCTGGTTTCGTTTGAATTATTGACAAACAAGCTCGGAAGATTTCTGATATTTATTTATAAATTACAACGAGTATTATAAATCAGTGTATTATAAATTATTAGCATTTTCTTCTAAAGGTAAGAGTTTCAGTGTTTCTTTTTGTGCATCGCTTTTTGTTTGTAATTTTCGATATTTATTTTACTATTTTTTTTTTTTGAATGCGTAGACTTGCCCTTCTAGTAACTTCTTAGTTTTACTTTTGATTTACGATGAACCTGTTTGTCCAGGCGGTGTGGGTTGCTTAACTCCTCTGACTCCAATCAGTATGCAGGACGTCAAACCAATCCTAGCTGCACCGTCCGTTCTAGACAGTACGTCTGCCTCGCAATACCAACAAGGTTAGAATCAAAACTTTCAGCCGATCGCGAAGAAAAAGATGGCTTTATTATCGTTCACACCATTCTGGTTCTGAGAGCTACTTCAGAGGCCTAATTTAATTTTTTGCTATTAGCATCAACAAATCATTAAATTCTATATTTAGAAACTTTTAGAATGTATCCTATTAGAATTGTATGTTAGTTTAGTTTTTGTTAGTTTTTAATTTAGTTTGTGATTAGCATGCTGCTGCCTTTTATTTTTATAATTATGTGCAATTGCGTGGTGATATTAGTAATATATAAACTATCTCAACTCTTCTAAGTAATATATAAATTCTTCAAATTACTCTAAAAAAAAACTTATTCTACCGAATATTTTTTTTTGTAAATTTATGTTCAAATTATCACCATTCAATTGTTTTTTTTATGCACTCGAGTACGCACCACTTAAATGATTTTAGCATAACAATTAGATCTGAAGTTATTTTTTCACTACTATGAGTGATTTCGTTGTTGTGTATTTGACAACTAACTGTAATTACCAAGAAGCCGCGCATTGTAACTAAAAATAGTTTTGTGTTCTCTCACAAAATTAATGCACTATTCATTGGAAATTTTATTTTGTTTTACGTTTTTGTTAATTTTTGCACGTTACCTCCAGGTCAACTCTTCAGAACCTGTACCTCTCCTGTTGCATCTTGCCAAGATGGGAATAATAATAATAGTAGTGGTACCAACCAGATTGTAGTAGCAAGCACTAGTCTTAGGAATTGCACTGAAGTTCCCCCTCCTCTTAGCACACCCCCACCTCACACCCCCTTTGCACCCACTTCCCCCACCTCTCAACCCAATCAGAGCATGACACAGCAACAACTCTCCCCATACGACCAACAGATCATGTCACCTACCCAAGAACATAACCAAATGCACCACTCACCACAATCTATGCACCATCAGCAACATATGCACCATCACCAATCACCCCCTCACCATCAACAACTTTCACCCCAAAATCACCATCATCACCATCACCACAACAACCATCAGCAACAGCACCACTCTGATGGTGAAAGCAACCAACATGCAGGTTACATGCCATCCATGGACACTTCTCAGGGTATTGTTTCGTGTTCACCCCCCATTAAGTCCGACACAGCTCCTGGTAGCAATAGCGTTAGTAGCACACTCACCCTCTTACAACCCACTTCTACGAATTCTCTTGCACCTGCTTCTCCCACAAACACATTCACATTCTTGCACTCCTCTTCAGCTCAAGGAAGCACTACTTCCCATGGCATGGACGCTACTTATTCCTCTCTGCCTCATCTATCAGGTAGGCTCTCAGGTTGTCACTGGTCTGGATTTCTTAAGTAGCTAGAGATGTATGACTGCATCCCTTCAAGTAGCTTGTACTTGCTTCATTATTGTTATAGATTGTTAGTTTGCATATAGATATTTTAATGACAGAGGTTATGTTAGCCAACAAATCATAACAGCTTCATCATTGATAAAATTAGAGCATAACCTCTCTCATTGAAGTTACACTGCATATTGCTTGCAAATATCTTTTTGCTTCTTTAATTTGCAACGTAGAAAATATTATAAGAATTCGTTTAACGTAATGACTAACCAGCAATCCTAATATTGACGACTCATTTTGTTGTATGTAACTTAACTTTTTCTTCATAGCTTTATTTTAGACGAATGTCAGGTTCGTTATTCCCATACTAAGAAAAGATTGTTCTCTCCATAGGTACAGCTAGTGTAGGAGCAGCTATGACTGACTATAGCGCCTACAGCTCACCATACACTCAAGCTTACGCCTCTGGCTACCCTGCTTATGGATATGGAACTGGAGGACTCCTCAGTAAGTAACAGTGAGTATTCTGGTCCTTTGGATGGTTGGGGATCTACAGTCAACACTTCCGGTTTTTCTTATTTCCGTATTTCTTTCTGGGATATTTCACCAATGTATTCTTGATGATTAGATATCATTGCACTTGTAGGAGTAATAGAGCATGATATTAAATGTATCACAATGATTTAGTTTGAAATATGATTCAAAATCTTCCTTTTCTATTCTTCAAATGCCTAACCACTCTATTCTCCAGCAGGTATTGGCAGTAATTACTCAACATCTCAACACAGACACAACATTTCAAACTCCAGTCAACAGTATTTGCAACATTTGAACAACAACAACCTAAATACAAGTCCAGAGGCAACCCACATCAACTGCGCGACCAATGCTCCTCCGCCAAGCCTCCTGAATTCTTTAGCTAATGTTGAAGGTGTTTGCGCACCACCCAGTCGTGATCCAAATACCGCCACTTCAACAGAAAGCTCTGCAATATCTGCTGCCATTGTCTCCACAGCGCATTTGCTCCAGTCTTCCGTTCAGCAGCTTAGAATCAGTGGCAATGGCGGAAATGCCGATAATCCTCTCTTTGCTTCTGATTCCAGTTGCAGATGATGATAAATAGGCATCACCTTAGGATTTATTTTTTCAAAGAGAGTAAAGTTGCACAATAAAGATATCAATGATCCTTCTAACTTTAAAATTACAAAGATAGCATGAATAATTAAATAGAAACATATTAATTTAGTAAAATCCGTAAAAGACTTTATTATTTTAGCCTAATTTATTACGCAATATTTTATTCTATTTTTTAGTTGGTTTTAGGATGCTTCTGTGCAGTGTTATGTAAGCTTACTCTATTATTTTTTAATGTCTCTTTCACGCTCTAGTTCTTCTGTACATTCTTTTATTTCTAAGTTGATTGTTGTTGTTTTATTTATATAAGGTTCTGTTGACTTTTTTTGAGGCGTATCAGCTGGTACCAAAGAAAATAATTATACTTATTGACTTAAAAACATATCAATGGTAATTGTAAAGGAGGCAGATACAATAGTCATTAGAGATACCAAATGTAAACATATGTAAACAGACAACATTATTAGTTTTCCAGGGGTGAATACTTTCTCCCTTCAAATTCTCCATGTCACATTCGACATACTTGACATATATTCATCCAAAACGTATAAAAATAGGTATACAAATTGAAAAAAATTATCTTGCCTTAAAATCAATTTGGAAAAAATTCGAATCCTGTTGAACAGCACTTCTCATCCTATTTTTATTTTGACCCAAAGACAGATAGTGAAAATCATGCCCTGGTACATTAATTAACTACAAACTTATATTATATTGTCTAACAGCATGATTCGAATGACAACATTCCAATGCAGACCTGATAGCTCAAATACAATCTATACAGTTGATCTAAATCAATTCAACGGCGAGACAAACTTTATTATGCCAAAGATTTTCTCAATATACTCATCCTACATTTCACACAGATTCATAAATTGAATACCTTCTAATCTTCATGATTAAAATGGACAGTGCATAATCTCATCGAATTTGCTAGCAGTCATTTTAGGATATAATAAGTGCAATTTTCTTAGAACTAAGATAATCTACTTCACTTTACCTACCACTGGGCAGTAGTGATACACACTTTACTGTCGGAACTGATGATACTCCTGTACATAAGATGTAAATACTCTGTAAATATTATCTTGGGGATATAATGTGTTTATTTCGAATGACGACATTCAAATTGACGAAACTGGATAGTGGTTCTTACGTCTATATTTTCATTGTTGTGTAACGTCTTACGGGTTGAACTTCAACCGAACTACTTGTTTATGTAAAACAGTTTTTCTTTAGTTACTTAATACTATCTTCATAAATTGGTAGAATGTGTTGCATTTTGCTCATCCGCGCTTTATTTACTAGCTACTTTTTGAACTATGTAACTGAAAAGGTTCTCAGTGTGATCTACCTCATCAATTCTTTGGCTACTCTTCTATACCTCAAATAATAACTTCTAACTAGGTTTCGTGTAACCAACCTTCAAATTTAAACTCACCCTCATTGTCACAGTTGAATTCGTATCGTATTTGTCACTATGTTGTTTTAAAATAAATTAAGTAGCTGCAAATGTGTCTTCTACTTGGAGCCTAATTATGTTGAGAAGAATTTCTCTTTCGAATGTAGTAGTGTCTGAAAATACTCTAAATTGGCTAATTTGTTCAAATCCCGTCATTTTTTCTTGTTGATTATTTTTAGTTGGTATACGTGTTTGCCCTTATATTCCCTCTCAAAATAAACACTATGCAAATAGATGCATTTTTGAGAAAATGAAGAATTGTAATATATTCCATAATAAAATGTTTATACACTGGAACTTGTTTATTTTATTCAACTTTTATTTTTAGTAGAAACATAAGCAGAAATTTGATATTATTTTATTGTACATGTGTACTTATGGTCCTTTTTGCCATGCCTGCATGCAGGAAAGATTTAAGGTAGTGCTTAGCAAAACTATTTTCTAAATTCTAAGCGCTATTTGCTGTTTAAGAGGATAGCGCCAGGGTTATGCTCTTCAAATAAGAAGTCTTACTTTTTCCATTCGTAGTCTTCATTTACTATCACCTCTCCATTTTCCTCCACCATCCGTGAGTGCAGTCACCTGTGCTTGTGTCCCTTTTTCGTCGTATTTCTTGAAAAAGACTGTGTTCACGGAGTCTCTTTTCTGCATCAATGAGCTTCATCGCCGACTGGTGGTAGGTAAATTTATACATTGTGCCACTTTCTTTTCATACTGCTTTTTCCAGTTCCTTGTACTTACATTGCATATTACGTCAGTGATAGGACCCTGAATAGCTATATTCGATCCGTTAAATCCTCTTAATGATACTTATAGGTATTCGCCAGAACCAAGGAGAAATTGAGTTTATTACCAAATATTATAGAACTGATTAAGGTTTAGAATAATTAATCTGCAAACCGCATACAATTATAGATTTAGGTAAAGTGAGTTAAATTGTATGCTATTGTTTTTAGATTGAGAGTTGTTATTTAACAGTTTACCTAGTTTCACTATCACTTTTTATTTTATTTAGCAACCAGGTTCAAGAAACAAACATTCTAATTCAATAGTTATGTAATGAAATAAATCTACCTATATCAGGCTATATAGGAAAATTATTAGTAAATTAGCACCATAATGATATTTTTGAACGGTTAATAGGAGCAGCAAAAGTGAATAATAGAATTCCTAGATTAGTACTATAATATTAGAATTGCTTTGGAGGTAGGTAGTAGGTTCACGACTGATTAGGTAGATTCCTGACTGAAACCAGCAATTTATATAATATTTGAAAAGCTGACAAAGTGTATCTATGAAATTATATTAAGATTAGAAGCAATTCAATGTTGATTTAATATACAAACTATTATTCGAATTTTGAATGAAAAGTTATTTCAGAAGTTATTTTCAGTAAATAGTTACATGTGCAAATATGAAATAACTAAAAGAAAATATTAAACCTATATGATCTATTGCAAACAATAATAGCATTAAACTACCTATATATAAATGACTTACCCTATAAAAGGGAATTCGCAGTTTACAGTTGGAGCTGATTAAAGATTGTTGAAATTTATATGAGGAGAGCACAAATAAGTGATCATGCTTTTAACAAGATTGAATGTTAAAGTGGACGTTAAAAGACACGGCACTTCTTCATATACCACGAGATCAATTGAGTACTTGGCAACTCTCGTATGCCAGTTACGCTTAAACATTAAAATATTTATTTATGATATTAGATGAAACTATAAGCTAAACTATTATATATAAAACAAAACAAATACTTCAATGGGAACTACATAAATAAATAAGAACAAACCAAAACCTACTAATCCGAGAACCAGATAATTTATTTTACCTAACGGTTTTGAACATGTTCTAGACTGGGTGCAGGTCATAAGAACCCCCTCCCCCCTCTCCCTTGGTGCTTCCCGTTTCAAAGTTTCTTCGCGTCCAGTAAAGAAAGGTGGTCGTTTGCCTTTCTTTTTCTTTCCCTGGTAATTTTCGCTGAAAAAGAATAAATTTAATGGTTGAGTAATCCAATGATACCGGCATATCCATACCTAGCCATAATCAGATCTAGTTATACCTACTAGAGATAGGCAAAGTAAGAAAGAATAAATATGGGACAGGGACCAAAGATGAAAGTAATCATTTTCTTAATTACTGAGTACCTATTGAGATGGAGCCCGACTTATTTTTCAAGGGGTACCTAATTAAAGTGAGTAAAGCTAATTCATTAGTTATAGATAGTGTATTAATCAAGTTATAATCTACTCAATTTTATAAAAGTAAGCCCCTTAATTTTGACTAAGTCCTAATTGGTAAATGATGCACAAGGTCAAAACTCCTCAACTTCTTATTATAAAAAATGTTTTTAACAACTTACTTTTTCAATAGTAGAAGATAGCGATCATCACTGGAACAAAATCAAAATTATGCTTAAATAATTTGATAAAATGTTACATATGTGATTTAAAAATTAATAGATTTTAAACTCTATTTATTATGATTTTAACATGTTACATTTTCTAATTTGCATTTTCCTGTTGAAAAAATATAATCGATATAGACAATAGATCGTTCATTTAAGCTATTTACAATGATAAATATTGATCATCATTTATCGCAAATTGTTGTAATTTCAGACATTATCGTAGTGAACTTCAGTATGGTTGCCGGTGTATTATGCCTGAGTGAGATCCGTGCACATTTGAGATATTAGCATATGAGAGGCGGAGAGTTGATTGTGGGCGTGGTGTTATTGCTGCAGTTAGTATCAAGTGTGCTAAAACAGCATGAATTTTTTTGTTTCGATTATAATGAATATATTTTTTATTTAAATCATCATTTTACTAAATTAGAATAGTCTTCACTCTATCTAGTTTTCTGTAATTTTCCACATCAATTTTTTTCAGCAAAGACTTTGCCAAACAGCAAATGATAAATATAATTCATTATTTAAGGTAGAGATTTATCTTAAATATAATATTATAATTATTACTCCTTGTAGGAGTAATATTCGGATAGTAACTTTTAAAAGGTTAGTCATTAGCAGGGTGCAAAGATATACCACTGTCAAAATTTGAAACCTCCATTATATTGTGACAACTTGTAAATCATTTATAGCACGGATTTTATCATACAAACATAATTAAGGGCTACTCAGACTCTATGTCTCTATCACTACCGTGGCACACTTGATACTGCAGCATGATGTAATAACTATCATGATACTGCAGCAATAACGCCACACCCACAATCAACTCTCCGCCTCTCAAATGCTAATATCTCAAACGTGCATGGATCTCACTCAGGCATAATACACCGGTCTGAAGCCGATAGGCAATTTTATTTTTCAAAAATATGGTAATTAATAAATAATTATCTCCATGGACCATACACTGATAATATTTTACAACATAAAATCGGCAATTATCTTAACAATTTGGTTAAAGGAAGGTTACGTCTGATTTTCATTTAGATTATTTTAACATTATATGACAGATTAATTAATTAATCGAGGTAACAAAATATTCCTGAAAATTTAAATTGGGTTTTTATCAATTAACCTAATTTTGACCGAAAATCCAATAGATGGTTTATTATTTTATTAACAGTTATGAAAAACTTGGTCAACTTATCACTAGATAACGCCTCTTTTTATCATATGTTTTTCTTTTTCAATAAACACTATTTAGATGAACAAAGTATAACATATTAAATATTTTGGTTCCATTAAAATACATATTAAGTAACAGTTTGAATTTACTCTGAACATCAGTTAGTATTTACCCTTGTTTTAAAGCCTTTGTGGTCTTGGCATTAGTTCTTATGCCCGCTTCTTGCAACTTCTTCAGCAGTTCATCTACTTCAAGAGGAGTTAAGTCACATCTCTCCAAAAATAGCTGTTGTAACCTGAAATGAACAAAATTAGGTATATCTACCTTTTCATGTACAGTGTATATTCAAAATAATTAGTACGCTTTTCCTGAAAAGAATCATACTCAAAAGGGATATCCATATTAGCCAGAGGTTATTTAAACTCAACGTTGAAGGTATTTCAGGTTTCAAGCTTTCGAATAGAAAGATTTCCATTTATCATCAGAACAAGCAGGGGAAGAAATTTTCCTGATGATGAATGGAAATCTTTCTATTCGAAAGCTTGAAACCTGAAATACCTTCAACGTTGAGTTTAAATAAGCTCACGATAATTAGGAAGCTGTATATGACACGAACATCTTAACCTCTCCAGCAGGTATGAGACTGTTTATAATTTTGAAGACATTTTCTTGAGACCCGGCAGGTGCACCAAACAATCTCAGTGTAGGAGGTTTGCCAACATTATCATTGGGAAGAGGATATAACTCATCGTCAGGACAGTGTTCAGAGTAGGGCACAGTGAAATCTATTAGAACAAAGCATTAAGATTCAGAATCACATTTCAGGGTCGGTAATTTTAAAGTAGATCTATAAATACTTACTGAATTTGGCATTCACACTCTCTAATATTTTCAATTTGTGATTAACAAAAGATGGAACACTAAGAAATACAGAAGGTCTATCTCTTTCCGGAATTGTGTAGTCGTCTGATGGAGTCCTGTTTCCTATTCTTTGCTTCAAAACATCCAAACTCTCTTCCGAGTCCAAGCATCCATCGAAAGAAATTATGCAGCATCTAGAATTTCTAGAAGTAAATAATTCATTAGCGAATAATCAATTGAGCGTTTTATTTTGCATATTGAATTGCATAAACTTACCTTTCTTCATATAAGTCAGTGAAGATTTCATCTCTCAAAGGTTCAAATTTGTTATAGCTGTCACTAAAGCTTAGATAAAGTAATTTGTGAAAAAAGGCAGTTCCACAATCATTTAAGGTAATATGGTATGGTGTGTTATTAGCGTAAACTAATACTTTACCCAGAGCTTTCAAATGGTTAGGCTCGTCTATGGTAAAGCGATCATAGTGATCAAATATAAGCCACAATATTTCTATTACTGATATATTACAGTCTGCTTCGCTGATGAGCTGAAGACAATACTCGTAGTCTGGCCTCACAATGTCTTTCATTACAGTAGACAGTACTTGTGCCAGTCTGTTCAGATTTCCTACTTCTAATAATTTCAGTATTAGAATATGATGCACTCTCAAATACCTGTGGGTAACAATTTATGTTAAACTAAGAAGTTGGGGTATTTCAATATGATTAGAATATATGATAAGAATTGCAAAGTCAAATTTTAAATGAAAATGTTCTCTTAGACATTCAACTTTTGTTCAGAAGTTCCATGAACTCTTCTGGTAATGAAAATATTATTTCAAAAATTAATAATATTAACTACAAAAATGAGATAAAAATTACAGCATAGTGTAGTATAAATTTAACATATAATTACATGTTATTTATATCCGTACAAAAGTTATTTACAGTGAATACAATTTATTGTGTAACAAACCACTCACATTTCAAAGCCTGTAGAATCCATTTCCATTAGATCTTCAAACACTTCCCTTGCTAGTACTCTGCAATTCAAAAGAAATCTATATTATTAACGCATATATTCACAAGTTTACTTTTTGGTTGGAGTATTATGCATTCATTTTATTTATTTTATTTAGACGAAATGGCACAGTGTTGTGATTGTGAATATTTTGGGAATGGAGTAAAGGTAAAAAAAACATCATATCTTCCAAAAGCAACTAGGTAGGTATCTAGGTGGACCCTATACAATAATTATTTTGAAACTTCTGACTTGCTTAATATGAAAGAATAATAATTATCATAAAACCCTAAAATTTTTGATGGTTATAAACTTTGATCATATAAATGGCACACCTTAAAATGATCACTCCTAATTCTTTAATTCTTTATATCGAAGTCTTTATCTATCTCCGTTAGCCGTGAGTAACTGAAATAACGATTATTTTCTCCATATAAACACTGAAAATTGCGTTTTTATTCAACTGTAAGCTGTATATTAATAATTACCTATTTAACTCTCCTTTATTCTCGATGGTATCTTCAAAGTCGTTCAATTGCAGGACGTTCATGTACTCAGTCAAAGAATACTCATCCGTGGACGTCCTCTCAACAACGCTGTCAAATATCTTACGTGCGACTAAATATTCCTGGATTGTTTTATGATGAAAGTGAAAAGTTTTCTTAGTTCTGAGGATAATAGAAATTTCTGGCGATAATATACCACTTAAGATCTTATTTATGCTTATTATGCTTTTTTTTGTTCTTATCCCAGAGCAGAATTTTTTGCACTCTCTCATCAAACTTTCGTAGTCTGAGCTGTTGAAATAATAAGACTGCTTATTACACATTTTGACACTGTGCTTACAAATGATTCTCATGATTTTGCGAGCCATGTCTTGTGAATCAGAAATGCTTTCAAATTCTAATTTTGCTCTGATTTCATCCTCAAAATACTGATACAACAAATCGTAAACATTTATTGCTGTATTGATAACAAAATTAGCTGAACCTCTAAGGACCAAGGAATAAAAAAGTGCCAGTAATACAGGAGATGAAAACTCATTCTGTGCCTTTTCCTCAAGTGATTCAAATCGACATAAAAGGTTTTTCTTCTCATTATCAGATAATTCCGATCCGTATCTTTCTAAGAATCTCAATCTAGTTTCCAGATCGTTAATACTCTCAATCGTAAAATAATCGTGTTCAATGAATTCGCGGCGGCGAAAGGTTCCACTGAGTTCAGATGCAGCCTTCTTCCTTCCAGAAATAATGCACTTTGCTTTAAGTTTTTCTTTGCAAAGTTCAATTATTGAATCGACTAGTTTTTTTGAATCTTCATTAACTTCATCATAGCCATCAATGATGAAGAGTATATTGTCAACCAATCTGATTGCATCTAGAACTTCTTTTTCAGAGAATTTTTCCAATTGTGTTTTGAATTTTGCTTTAAGATACTCTCCTAGATTAACATAATCATCAGTTCGGCATGATATGAAAAATACCATTTCAATATCTATTAGATCTGGAAGTTTTGAGAATTTACCACCGTTCAAAATGTCATGAAAGATAGTGTTCAAAAGAACTGTTTTGCCGGTTCCTGGTTCACCAGAAATGATAGCAAATCGCTTTGTCATGTAAAACTCAGTGCATGGAAAAGTTTCTTTGTTGTTGGTATTAAATAGGTTTATACTTACAAAAACCTTATGTGCATTAATTTTGTCAATAAATCCTGGTAAACTTATACAGAATACTTGATGGTTCTTTTGCAATATTTCATAGCATATTAGTATTAACTGATCCCTGATGAATTGTACTCTGGAACTGTAATCTACTATGGTATTTTCAATAATCTTTTCTAATTCTTTGTCAATATCTGCTATAAATTTTTCATAATGAGTAATACTGAGCAATTGGCAAACTTTTTTCATACAGTCATGCATAGATTTTTTCAAATCGATGATGAATTTGGTCTTAAAACCTAAGGAACAATCATGTGTAAATTCATTTCTCTTATCTTTAACTTTAGAAATCAATGACTCAATCGACTTTTCATCCTGTAACTTTATTTTGTGTTCTGAACTTCCAACTTTCGATAACTTCTCATACCACACTATATTCAGCAATCTATATAGGAAAGTGACGTCTAGATTTTCTAGATTCTTCTGACCAAGCTGTGTCCTATTTCCATCGATCCAATTCTGATCTTTGTTTTTATTGAAAAGATCATTGGAGTTTATATAATCTAGGATTGTTACATTATTTGGTTTCTTCCAGGTCAAGTTTATGATTTTTTTGAAAAGGTGAGGAGCCCAAGTAGAACAAGCAATGTAACTAATGTAGACATTCAAGTAATCGTAATTCACCACACCGGTTGCTGGGATTGCAACAATGTCATCTTCTTCATTGGGATCATTACCATCGCTCTGAAAAAGTAATATGTCAAATAACTTACAAAGTTTTCAACTTTGAAATCACCAAGAGAGACAATTATGGTCGGCAGTAGAAAATTAAGAGGTGTTCTACTCAGTCGTATCATAAATTTATCTCTGTTTGTATAATCCTGATTATGCTATTAATCCAATAGTACACTGTAATACATGAAACTATATCGTTATCCATAGAATTAGAGTAAGCAGATATTAGAAAGCACACAAAAAATAATCACCCTTAATTTTGTCCATCTTTCGAAAAGAATCATCAGAAGTTTGACAGACAAGATGGCTACCACAGTAGTCAGTAGGGGCACCAACCAGGTGTGAGATGTCATGTCGGAAAGTGCCTCTTGAAACTCGTCTTTCTGAGATAAGGAAGTTAAGAATTACTTTCACATATTCACTATTTTTATTGCCTTTACAAGTTACTACAATTAAACCCCGTAAAGTGTACTCCTTTCACCTAATGTTAATGAATCTGTCTTTCTATCTGTTTCTCCCTGGATGCGTTAGTGAAGCTTTTGTCTCTTGCTGCATATAGCCAATAGGTTTACATATATAATTTGGTTAAATGTTTCCCGTTATTCAGATTTTATTTGAATCCAAAAGTATATACACAATTAAATATATTTTCTATAAATAGTCACTTAAATCCATTATTTTCATTTTCTATTCACCGTTTCAATTTATTTTTCATTCCCTTTAACGTTAAAACCAACATCAATTTAATTATGAACAAGTCTTGCATTATTGCTTATTTGTTATGTCAAAAAAATAAATGAAAAAAAGCATCATATGTCAAAGTAGATCCAAAGTAAATAATTAATCTGTCCAATTTATTATTTTATGAATGAATCACTTTAAATAAAGCGGTTTAAATAATTAAGCAGTTGTTTTACAATAATGCATGAGTGCTTTGATTCTGATTTGTTTACTGATAACACAAATACAAACATACTAAATGACATGTAATAAAATATTTCCTAGAATGAAGACTTTATCTCTAAACATTATGAATAAATCGCAAATACCTCTTGAGACATGATCAGTCATTTAGTACACCTTTTCTAATTATACACGTGACTCATTTAATGCAATAAACATCCGTCAATTGAACAAGTTAGTTAGGTATGCACAAAGTGTATCTCACATTCACTGCACATACACACATGCACTCACTGCGGTTAGTTAGGCACTAAAGCGACTAAACTGTTCACTTCATCCCGGTCCACTGATAACAAGTCTCACATTATGTACAGGGTGGCCCATATGTCTCTGACCCTTAAAAAAACGTTATACCTACATAACTGAAAATGGGAGAGAGAGATGAGGTTAATTTTAAATTAGAGAGGAAATGATAAAGTTTTTGTTGTATCTACACAACTAACAGGTAACTCTTACATCTCTCTTATTTACGTTGAACTCAATTCTTGAAAATGAAGTGAACAGTAGAGCAACGAGCAAAACATAGAGATGTATGGGATCGGTAATTGCGGTACAGAGAAATTACAGACGCATTTTTGGTGAAACAGTTTCTTCTAAGAATAACTTAGAAGTATTGAAACAGATTAGTATTGAAGTTTCAAGAAACAGGTATTACAACAGAGTCCAGACCAACCATGCTTTGGAAGACTGAGAACAAATCGATCTGAAGTTTCTACTCATCGTGTTGTAACTAGCGTTGCAGATCTACCCAAACCATCGACTAGATGAAGTTCAACACAGTTAAAATTCTCCCGTACTTCACAGCAACGTATTATGTGAATAGATTGGTATCATTTTCCATATGGAATTCAATTAACTCAAGAGCTACAGTCAACAGAACACCAAAAGCGGATAGTTTTTGTGAACAGATTTCTGAAGCTTTCAGATAATGAAGACTTTGTAAATAACTTAATCATGACTGATGAAGCTTATTTCCTCCTCAATGGTTATGCTAACGAACAAATCTGCAGATTCTGGGCCTCTTAGAATCCTAGACATCTTCATCAATGTCCAGTTTTCACTGCTTATGTGACCCTGTGGTGGGGTATCACATAGTAGAGAATTATTGGATCATATTTTTGAAGATACCTTAGTAATGCAGTTACTGTTAATGGAAAGCGATAGAAAACGATGATTCGAGAATATTTGTTGCCTGAAAAAAGGGAACTGGGCGAATATAGTTTTCAACAAAGTGGAGCTACCTGCCACACCGCAAGATAGTCCATTGCAATGTTGAAGGTGATGTTTCTACACGAATTAATTTCTCGCTTCGGTGACATTGAGTGGACACGCCGATCTCAAAATTTGAGTCCCTCCTGATTATTTTCTCTTGAGATACTTTAAAGAAAGAGTATGTATTAAAATAACTAATACCGTACAAGATCTAATAATACCTAATACCTAATCTAATAACTAATACCGTAAATGGATATATCATTGATGCAATCAACAGGATAACACCAGAGACATTATGTAAAGTAATGAACAGCACCGTCGAAAGCGCACGTTATTGTGTAAGCAATAATGAAAGTCATCTAAAGGATATTGTATTTTATATATAAAATTATGAAATTTTGAAATCTTTTCTTTAATTTAACATTAACGTCATCTCTCTCCAAGATATAACATTTTTAACGGGTCAGTGACTTATGGTAAACATATTTTTTGAAGATACCTTAGTAATGCAGTTACTGTTAATGGAAAGCGATAGAAAACGATGATAGAAAGGCCTATAACTTTCTCTTACCAAATTAACCAGTTTTACTTTATTGTTCAAATTTTTCTTCGATTTAGGAACACTTTTATTTAGACGAGCCTATACAGGGTGGCACAAAAAAAAAAAGGAAACCCATTTTCAAACTAGTTTATTTTACAAACTATCAATGCTAGATATTTTCTAAAAACACAGTTTTATTTGTTTACTTTTTTGTATCTATCATGATAAACTATTATAAGTTTTGACGAAAATTAAACATCCTACAGCGAATTGAAAAAAAAGGAAATAAAAAGGGCTTGCGCGAGCACGAAATATATGAAAAAAAATCATAAGAGTATATTTCATTCTATATGGATGTAAAAACAATAAATTCTACTATTTTTTGTAAAAAATAAGATAAAATAAAACAAATAATTGCCATATGAAAGTTGGTTTTTGAATGTAAAATTGATATCTTTATAAAAATCAGTTCGTCGTTAATTTGTATCTCCTATTCGAAACCCTCAAAATGCAGCTTTCAAAAGAACAAAGAGTTTTTGTTGTGACAAATTTTTTAAACACTAGAAGTTTTATGCAGGTTCAACCACATTTTGAACAACGCTTTCTGGAAAGATTTTCAACAACTATAAAACCATATTGATGAATGTTAATGAGTTCAAAACGGAAGAAACCACATTAAATTTGAACAAAAAGTTAGCATGTCTCAGGAGAAAAGAATGAACACATGAAAACATTAATCTTTTTCATGAACAGCATATTAAGAATACAAAAATGTAAATCAGAAGGTAAGGATTAGATATCATTTAAGAGACATTTTGCCGAATTGTTAAACATGATTTAAGATATTATCCTTTTAAGAAGCATGTAAGGCTCAAACTCTTAGAACTGATTTACCGCACAGTCTAAATAATTTTGCAAAATGGTTCCTGCAAAAAAAATGCACATTTTGTAGAAGATATCGTGATTGGTGATGAAGATGTATTTCCATGATTGAAAGAGTCAATAAAAAAAATGTTAATTGAATGTAAAATTGTAGGATTCAATTATATTTTTACTACTACCATATGGAAATAAATTATCCCTATTATGAAATTTGTGTATTTCGTGCTCGCGCAAGACCTTTTGATTTACATTTTTTTTAATTCGCTTTAGGATGTTCAATTTTTGTTGTAACTTATAATAGTTCATCACGATAAATGCAGAAAAAGTAAAAGAATAAAACTATGTTTTGATTATATTTCTAGCTTTGGTAGTTTGTAAAATAAACTAGTTTATATATGGGTTTCCTTTTTTTTTTTTGCGCCACCCTGTATATGTAGCTGGTGAACCTCTTGTCTAAAGACTCATTGACTCGTGAGTCATCACAATTCATAGAAAGATAAGTTAATCCATCATGTAATCATGATATAGCACATTCGGTTAAATATGAATGAATTTGCTAATTCTATTTCATTATATCTATCCTTAATTAAATCATGTCTATCATATGGAATTGAAATGTCAATAATGCTCCTCTTGATTGTCACACTTCCATTTATTTCAAACAATGTGGATACTAAAGCTGTTGGACATTCTTAATGATGGTGAAAAAAAATCATAATCATTGTTCTTTTCAACAAATAATAACTTCTGTTCCAACTGTTAGTGTATTCTCTGAAAAAATGTGTCCCTGTATATAAATTAGATAAAAAATAATACTTAAATGGTTGATACCTAATATGTACTTACTAATTAGTAACCGACGACATGATCAAAAATGATATGTGTACAGCTGTGATTAGTTAATATCTACAATAAAAATACCTCCATATTCTTATCAATCTAATTAGTTGCTTATACATAAGTGTTTTAGTTGAAAATATGGATCATGTTAAGATCATGCCCCTCAGATGCTATTGGGGTGCGTGATCTTTACAAGCTTTTTACTGGGATGCATGATCTTAACAAGATTAAATGAATGAATGAATGATTGAAGTAATTAAACATTTTTTTAAATATTACAATTTATTTTTAAAAAATGATAAAACAATAGCAAACAATAATTATTTATTTAAAAAAATACCAAAAAAGAATGAGAAACTACACATCTAAAAAATAATACAAAACAATGATAAACTACACATCTTAGGGCCTCCGCACACGTGCGTTCCTTCGCCGCAACGTCAAATGAACGCAGACGCATGGCCAGGGCACACGAGCGTGTGCCGCAATGGAAAATTAACCAAGATGCATAGAGAGTGTGACATGTAGCATGTACCTGTCATACTATACCTAACTAGTTACACTGTAGGCTATCTAACCAGTCACACTATACCTAAACGGATCAAAATTGTAAAGTAATTGTTATTGGTACGCATATCGGTTACCAATACGTATCGGTACATATTCATTCAAAAAGTTTATATTAACTTCATAAGGGCTTGATCGATAAAGAAATAACTAAATTAACTCTGTTTTCTCGTTTTATTATTTCTTTGTAATAACTCACAGACTGTTAAAATGTAGGGACAAAAGTTTCTTTCTTTTATGTTCAATAAAAATGTTTCAATCTCTAATATTTAATTACAATTACCATTGAAAGATGCGGCAACAAACCGTCCGTGTGCGCACCCACACGTAGATTATATAGAATTGACTGGTAATGCGGCAGTCACCATCCGTCAAGGAAAAGCATTACCCTGCGTTCAGAATTGTCCGTCTCTCTGCCGGACGGCAAAAGATGCTCGTGTGCCCACATACTCGAGAGTTAATGCTATTTTAGGGTCATGTGTCAATCGCCGGACGGCAAAAAACGGTCGTGTGTGGGGGCCCTAGTGTATACGCTGTTCATAATGGGAAGAACTATTTCTTGAAATACTTTGCGAGCCATCTTTGAAAGGTATAAACGATGATATTAACTCCAATATAGAACACCCATTGCTGTATCACAATTACAGGCACTGAAGCACTCTTGGGTGCAAGCTTTTTACGGGGGTGCATGATCTTTACAAGCTTTTTACTGGGGTGCATGATCTTTACAAGGTTATACTGGGGTGCATGATCTTAACAAGATCCGAAAATATTATATATCATGCAATCAAATCGATGGGGTGTAATAGTCAGAAACATATTTCTTATTTATTATATTAATCACATACATTCGAAGTGAATCAGGGTATTTGGATGGCAGTAGCAGTTCAATAACCTTAAATGTTGAGTTGCTAAAATAAATTTTTCACAAACATCGATCGAAATTGTTTTCATAATGAGTAATAGCTATTTTGAATGATTATCTTATTAGTTCTAAATTATAAACATTTGAAGGTCTTGCAATGCCTCGAATGTTTCAATACTTTTAGAACATGAGAGACTGTATAGTGTATATGTTTGGTCACTATACATATAACAGATCTTCCTAGGTTTCGAACCTCATTTCTTTCCACATCCTATATTGAGTAGCGATATAGGATTTTTATAGACACTCACTAATATTATTGGTGAGTGCCAGTGACTAATATGTCTATATCCAGTAAACATCAAAATGTTGGTCCAACGTTGGCCCAATTCAGAACGAAACTCTGGGCCAACGCTGTTTGGGCCAGCAAAGGCTTGACGTTGGCCCACATCACGCATGTCCACTGGCCCTGAACAGTATAACCACGTATAAACGACAATTATTGGTACCGGCAATACTTAACGTTGCCGATGTAGTGCTAGTGTTGGATTGGGCTAGTGCAAATCCGATGTTTTGTCAACTCACTGACCCAGTTCTAGCAAATGACTTATAAATGTCTCATGAATAAACGTCTTATTAATGAATTATATACCTTTTAAAACCTGTTATTAATACATAATGTTGCCGATGTCATGCCGGTCTACGGCCAGTGTTATTTTTATATTAGAGGCGTATTTGATTACGATATACAGAACACGTGACGACAACAGTTAAGGCCTTGTTACACGGTGCAAGTTACTGTCGTAACAGTGGACAGCAGCTGTCCCACTGTACTCGCATGCGAGTAGCTCGACTCGCCTCACAAGGTCACACAAGTGCGAGCTGCTGGTTTGTAAATAGGCAGTTACTGAACCTACACTCGCATAGTGTATTATAATATTTATTTAATAAATAAATATCTTTTTTTATTAATTAATAATTTTATTAACAATTTATTAATTCAAACAACAATTTTATTTAATTAATGATTTTATTAACAATTTATTAATTCAATCAACATTTTTATTGAATTAATTAACAATTTATTAATTTAAATAATAATTTATTGATTAAATTAATAATTAATAATTTTATTAATTTAGGTAATTAAATTTTTTTATTAATTTTATCAACAATTTATTAATTTAATCAACATTTTATTAATTAATTTAACCTTTAATTAATTGGATAAATATTATAGGATATTAAATTTTGTTTATTCATAATATTTAATATAGCAATTTCAAACTTATATAAGAATAATAAGATATACGTACTTTATTAACCATCAAATAAAACCCCAAACAATATGAAGCCGATTCAAACGAAAATATGACAAATCGGCAAACATATATCTGCATTGCATGACATACGAGTTACTTTTATATTGCAATACCATGCAAGTTGACATCCGAGTTTCGCAGGCATGTGGCTGACTCGCCCATGAGTGGCAAGTAAACACAAAAAAATTGCAGTAACTCGCATGAGAGTTACTAACCTCCTGCACATGACAGTTACAGTAGACTGTACACTCTAGACTACAGTAGACTGTTACACTCGACTGATGCGGTCACACTGTGCGACTAGCTGCACTACAATAACTCGCTAGGACAACTCGCACGTTTACTCGCACCATGTAACAGGGCCTTTACTTTTCACAAGGTAGTAACCGTCCTATAAATACATCTTATACTATATCGAGATCAGGGTGAAACAGTATTCAACAGTTATCTATTCAAACTCGAATGTGTATTGTTTTACCTGCACTAATTTAACTAAATATTAATATTTTAATTTACAATTAGATAAGAAGTTTAAGTTACAATTTAAATAATTATTTCAATCAGAAAAATAACTTTTTATACTAAATATATGAATCAACTATCGGCCAGGCCCATTTTTACGAATGAAATAAATTAAGTGTTAAAGGTCCCCTCCAAGCAAATATTTTTATTGCTTTATTTAACGAGGCTAATGCTCCTTATCATTTTGCTGCAAACTGCATCGAATTTGGTAGCATATTTTTAATTTTATATGCTTTTAAACATTTTTATAATTAAAACTCTACAAAACCTATTTTACTTCCGACTTATTAATTTAAGAAATTTTCTGACAGAAGAAAAAGAATGTACACCATTTGTTTTGATAGTCAACTAGGTATTAGGTAATTAGGTAATAAATCCATTTAATTTCGAGTAAAGATAAAAGAATGAATGGACTTATAACAGAAACGTTTATATACTTTAGGAAATAATTATTATCTAAAATAATTTGAATAAAGGCCGAAAACGCATGGTTTGTTTATAAAATTCAAATTTGTAATAAAAAAAAGAGTGTACAATCTTCTTCTTGAGCATCAGATTAGTGATTCGCTCAATTGTTTCAACAGAGTATTAAAAAACAAATTATAAAATATATACTTAACCGAATTGTATGAGCTTTGCAGAATAATGATCGTAGACCTTAGTTCAATAATATTATGTTATAAACTCATTTATTTCCCGGAGCCTGGAGAGGACCTTTAAAGTAATAATTGAAGGGATAACAGGCTCATCTATATAAAATTGCCAGAAACGGCTACAATTTGAAATATATACTAAATTGAGGATATTAAATTGGCTATTTGGTGTGATTAAAGCTGGAAGAGATCGTTTGCACCTTTTAACTTTTTAAATGGATCTTCATAGATGCAGCCAACAATAAACCAACACTCTATTCTTTCACGACTTTATCCTGAATCGAAATCTATGTAATTTGTTGCTACTGTGGTAGTGTTTACAGTTTTCACTTGTATAATAGTACTAGGTAATACTATCAATATATTATTGTGTTTTTTGAATGTATTACTTAATTTAATAGACTCTTATAACACTTACCGCTAATTTTTTAAGGCTGGCACAACTGTTTTTTTTTTAATATTTCCTTATCTGTTTAACTGACATAGTTACCTAATCTGTAACGTGGTTATTAACTTATTAAGTTATTGGAAGTTTCAAGTTTGGAACTAATATTTTCGATGTTCAGACATGTCCTTGGCTAGAATATTATACTTTTAAAATGCAACTGGTATCGGTATCTTGTATCAGTTACCAGAATTTTAATGTAGTTGTAATTTAGTACTGGTAGGTAACTAGGTATCGGTTCATTTATTAAATTCTTAGGATATCTAACCAGACTGCAAGTCTGCAGCCATGTATAAGAGTATGTCATTTAAAGCCAATTAACTGGCTTAGATTTGAAATGGTCAAATCTCAGATAGGTCTAATTGGCTTTAAATTTTGAATTAATTCCTATGTTCCCACATTTATTTTGGCTTGAAATCTTCAAATAATGAGCCAAATTGGTGGCTTGGCTCATATTTTTTGTGAAATTTTGGCTCAAAAATTGGCATACATTTTTCCGGTTCATACAATTACCGGAACGGGACATGAATTACCGCCTATCCAAGTAATAATGCATGTCCAAACTCGCCATTTTAATGGCGAGTTTGTGACAGTAATTTTGAGCCCTTCAATTGCAAATGGCGAGTTTTATCTATTTTTCTCCTATGCTACATTGTTATTTTGGAGAGAATTAAGGATAATTTGATCATTTTGGAGAGAATTTGATGAATTTTGGAGAGAGCTGGAGACAAATGGTGAGTTTATGAGACATACTATTTTACTTGGCCGCCTATACCGGAAGTCTGGAACGGTTCCGAAGACGGAAGAGTTGGGAAGACCGAACGGAGCATGAATTACCGCCAGTCTGTATTTGGTTCAAAATATTCCACTGACTTTTCCAAAAAGCTGGAAAAATCCACCATAAATTTCCAATAATTTGGCTGATCCACTAACATTTTCCCAATTTATCCACTGAAAATTAATGGTAATACCAAGTAAAATAGTATGTCTCATGAACTCACCATTTGCCTCTCCAGCTCTCTCCAAAATTCAACAAATTCTCTCCAAATTGATCAAATTATTATTAATTCTCTCCAAAATAACATTGTAGCATAGGAGAAAAATAGAAAAAACTCGCCATTTGCAATTGAGGGGCTCAAAATAACTGTCACAAACTCGCCATTAAAATGGCGAGTTTGGACATGCTTTTTTACTTGGTGGTAATATAGGAATAAATACCTAAAAATCCACCGACTTTGCAAGAATATTTTTTCCAAAGGGGAAAAAGCTCCACCGACATGTCGGTGGAATTTATCATGAAATACAGACTGGAATTACCGGAACGCGGGAACGGGACATGAATTACCGGAACGGAGCATGAATTACTGGAACGGAGTTGTTTTATTCAGAAATACCTATTCCTATTCACTATTCATGTAATTTAGTTATACAAAGTCTAAATGATCCAGTCTGTATTTCATGGTAAATTCCACCGACATGTCGGTGGAATTTTTTCTCCTTAAAAATAATATTCTAGCAAAGTCGGTAGATTTTTAGCTATTTATTCCTAAGTTACAATTAATTTTTGGTGGAAAAATGGGTAAAATCACTAAAATGTTGGTGGATCAGCCAAAGTAATGGAAATTTATGGTGGATTTTTTCAGCTTTTTCAAAAAGTCAGTGGAATTTTGTGCATCAAATACAGACTGGTAAATGATATCATATTTAACAATTTTACATTCGTTTCGTCCCGTAATCATTAGGTACAAAACGTATGATACATAGTCAAACATTTTACAAGAGTATATGTTGAAATTAGTTTTTCTTTATAAGATATTTCATAGAAAATACTTTGAGGAGAGACTAAAGTAATTTTAGTGTGATTATGTATTATAATTTTATTGAGAAACAACGCTAGTTATGTAATTTAGGTATATATTTGGTCCAAATGATATCATATTTAACCATTTTATACTAATTTCTGCTCGCTCGTAATCGCTACCCAACGTCTGAAATAGACACCGTGATTCTCAGATTCTGCATAGTATTATTGAGTTCTATATTTTCAGTACCTACAAATTTCTCTATATAGTTAGGTACCATGGTTCTTAATTAGGCTGGTAATATGATGCAATAGTTAACAAATTATATAGGTAGCTTAAATAGTTCCTCTAATTTTCCACCTTGAAGCTGCTTCTTTTGAAATTAATTCCGAATTTCACAATAAAAGAATTACCTACGTCCAGACTGCAGGAACTGGTACACTGTTCTCCAAGGAATCCTCCATTTTAGCTTCTGTTCTCATTAAAATACATGTAAATATAGGAGGAAATTAAGGATTGTTCACACAGAAAATGTTAATAATGTCCCATATTCTGCAGACTGGACCTATTTAATAATTAATCTAACTAGTATAAACTGTAGTGATCATAGCTATTCCACTACATATATATTTCATACTTAATTAATTATATATTCAGCAATTATGTAACATTAATTATACAATCAACAAATATATGTGCTAATTTCAATCGTAATTATATTAACTATAATTATTATTTTTATTGCAACAGTTATATCTTCCTAGATCATGACTGTATTTTTATGACTTCAGAAAACTCATGTTACCCAAAAGAACAGATTGTATCAAATGTGATGTCATATTATTGTCATATGTATAGTACATAAGTATATTGTATATAAAGGCAGACCTCGCTTTAATTACCGAATTACGACATGGTTTAATTACCAAACGGTAATTAAAGTAAGGAGAAGTAACAAAGAGAAATATATAATGGTCACTCCTTCATCATGCATCTCTTTTTCTATATTAAATTTGTTTTTTAGAGTTAGAGTACAATATATAAGCCTATCATAGTGGCTTATACTTAGATTTCTATAATTATTGAGCTACATTGAACCAACAACAATTTTATATTTGGTAGTAGGGTACATACCAAGTTCGATCCAAGTTATTACTTGGTTCTTCATTTTCGGACACATCAAAAATGAAAATATAATAATCGTTATTTAACTTCTATTCTAATTGGTAACATGAATAATTGAAATAAATGTTAAATAATAATAATTATACAGAGATTTTTTCGTGTTCGAAAATATGGAACCGTGTAATAACTTGCCCTAAAATTGGATATGTTGAATTGCTAGTACCAATTGGCAATTGCTTCTAATAACCTCATGGATTATAATTCTGATGTTTTTTTAGTTACTGTGAAATAATCACAAAAACTTGCATCCGTATTATATGTCTACGTACGGTACTTATTTCAAGACATGTCTCGAACGGATGCATATAAAACGGATACCGTTAGGTAATTAAACTGAGTCGTAATTTGGTAATTAAAGTGAGGTCTGCCTTTATATACAATATACTATACATAAGACATCACATTTCATATAATCTGTGCGATATAACAGTTGCAATAAAAATAATTATTAGGTAGTTAATATAATTATGATAATTAGCACATATATTTGTTAATTGTATAATTAATGTTGCATTATTGCTGAATATATAATTAAGTATGAAATATATATGTAGTGGAATACCTATGATCACTACAGTTTTTACTAGTTAGATTAATTATTACGTAGGTAATTCTTTTATTGTGAAATTCGGAATTAATTTCAAAAGAAGCCGCTTCAAGGTGGAAAATTAGAGGAATTATTTAAGCTACCTATAAAATTTGTTAACTATTGTATCACATTACCTGCCTAATTAAGAACCATGGTACCTAACTATATAGAGAAATTTGTAGGTACTGAAAATATAGAACTCAATAATACTGTATTGCAGAATCACGGTGTCTATTTCAGACGTTGGGTAGCGATTACGAGTGAGCAGAAATTAGTATAAAATGGTTAAACTACAAACTCTGGAGGAGTTTTATTTAATTTTCGAATTATTTTTCAAAATATTGGATTTTGAAATTAATTTTTTTTTTTTTTCACTAAAAATGTCATTAATTTGAAAACCAATTCGAAAAATCAAAAAAACGCTTCCACAGTTTGTAGAGAATCTTGTGGAGAATCGAATGCAAAAAACCATAATGTCATAGCTACAAAATTAAAAAATTGTAGTATCCATTCATTAATTTACACACTGTCCGAAATTTGTTCGAAATTCGAATAACTCGTTTTCTATGGGTCGAATCAAAAAAATGTCTAAACACAAAAACATCTTAGAATTCATTTTATATATTTGAACAAAGTTTCACTACCGTAGCTTCAATAATAAAAAAACTTTTCAAAATCTGTGAACGGTGCCCATAATTATAGAATAAAATGTTATTTTATTTTTTAAATGCCTATTTAAATTTTTTTTATTAAATAATTTGCAAATCCAGCCCCACCTACTGATATACTCTGGACTTACAAATGTCCATTGTAAACAAAAGATTGAGCAAAACAATGACAACGTGATCGTTAAACTACATCTTTTGAATTTAAAAACTTACAGCCTAGCCTCCTAGCTACCACACTACTGACTAGACTACCTAGTTATTATAGTTTTATATTATTTGATTTCGAATAATTGATATTTCTAATTGATAACAATTGATCAGGATTGTAAACAACAATTCCCAGCGCCCCCTGCGGTTAACACTGGACTTAAAACCAAATTATTAATTAATTTTTTTTACTGGTGTTAGTTATATATAAGACGAATAAACTTGTGTGTATAGAACTAATTACTAACAACATTTTCATTACAAAAAATTACATTTTTGTAGAAAGCTTACTGCCCCTTTCAGCCAAATAATTGGCCTTAACTGACATACTCTACCAGAGTGAACTCTGGTAGAGCTCTTCTGATAATCTGATTGACTAGTAACTCTGTTAGAGGCTTAGAGATTCTAAATCAACAATGTGAAAACTCATCCTAAAGACAACTCTGCAGAAACTACAGATTATTTCTTTTAACTATGTAAAAAATCAGTTGGGTGTATATTTCACAATATTTGAAAAAATTGAACTCTGCATGCTATACATGATTTATTAATACTAAGCAGGGTTAAACATTAATAAACTCAGTGGTTGAGTTTCATGAGTATCAGTAACTATGTCAGAACACAAAATCCCATTGACTTTTTCTAAAAGCTTGAAAAATAAAAAATCCACCATGACCACCAAGAATTTTCAATAATTTGGCTTGTCCACCAACATTTAATACCCAATTTATGATTTATCCACCGAAAATTAATAATTTAATGGTAACATAGGAATAAATAGCTAATAATTCACCAACTTTGCTAGAACAATATTCTCAAGACATTGAAGACTCAAAGAAGAAAAAAATCCACGGACAACTGACAAGTCGGTGGAATTTATCATGAAATACAATCTGGATAGCAATGATAGTATGGACTGCTGTGTGATATCAATGACTGTGCAAATGCAGCTAATAATATGGTTATATGACTGTATAAATAATATTATATGACTGTAAATAATAAGATTATATGACTGTAAATAATATGATTATGTAAATAAGTTAATAACATATTCTGTAAATACTGTTACCAATATACCATATTCTGCAAACTGGGAACTGGGATAAAATTGGCCTCCAAGTAAAATAAGTAGGTATGGCTCATGAACTCTGCATTTGTTTCCAAAAGAAACCAAATTTCTCTCCAAAATTATCATAAATTCTTTCCAAAATATCCACTCGGCACTCTGCAAGACTGCAGAATATGGGACAGTGGGAGATATTTGGATATTCTTGACAAACAATTTCGAATTAATACCTATATTCACATAAATTTTACTGTGATTTGTGAACAGAATAAGAGATCTCTGTGAACACTTTACAAACTTCTGCATACTGGCAAAATATCTATAGAATATCAGAAAATTAGATATTTCTAGCTATTTGCAATTGAAGGGCTCAAAATACCTGTCATTAACTCTCCAATAAAATAGCAAGAAAGGAAATGCCTTATCACCTACCCCAGGGCCAGGTGAAGATTTTCCTCTTAAAAATATAATTATGCTTCATGTATGATGTTTGGTAGCTATGTCAGTGTTTTGAGTCTTTGAGACGATTTAATGAATAATTTATCCAGTCTTCAGACTTTAGAGCTCAACCATGTCACTAAAGATCTTGGGACGATTTTTGAGGGATAATATATTTCTTTTTATTTGAAAGATCTTGGAGATTACTCTTAATTAATTCCTATGTTTACATGTATTTATTGTAGAAATTTTAGAGAATTCTAGTCATTTTGAAGAAAGATTTGAAAATCTTTGTGGAGACAAATAATAATCACAAATTGTCCTCCAACTAAAATCTTAGCTTACACTGACAACAAGAATCATGGCCTAAATATACCATCAAATACAAACTGGGCCTGGACCATCAAAGCCAGAGTGGAATAATAACTCATTTCAGATTGACTAGTAACTCTGTTAGGAATTTAGAATTAACAAAAATTACTCATTTTAACCCTTAAAAATGCAGAAATCAGTAAATTATTTTTTTAAATTTCAACTCTGCAGTGAAAACTAATGTAAAATAGGTCATTTAAGCTTCACAGTTGGGCTTGTTGTGATGATAAACATCACTGATGGGAATGCATGAAGTTATGAGTAACTCTGTTAGAATTTATGTTTTCCAGTCTGGCATCAAAGCTTCTCTATTTTGACTCTAATTTTAAATCTTCTTTCTAATTTTCAGATTGTGTAAATCTAAAGCAGATAATATTTTAACTTCATATCTGCATTAATATTTAGTAACCATGGCACAACCCATTTTCAGCAAGAAACACAAGGAGCATATAAGCAGAGCCAATGTTGTTATTGACAACATGCTCAAAATAACAGATAAAGGTAAGTTTGTATTTTCATTTTATTAAATTTTTTTTTTGCAATTAAGTTTCTAATTTTTTCTTCGCAACTAGAGCCTACTTATAAAAGAAAAAAATCTTTTAAAATAACCCAATGGAAAAATTCAAATGATCATTATTAACAACTATGTTTTACTTTAATTTGTAGAAGAAATATAATAAATGGATGTATTTTGATAGACGTAACTCATAACCATCATAATTTATACTAATGCACTGAGTATTGCTCATTTTAGAATTTTCATCTGGTAATTTGTAAATAAAAATATGTGTCATTACCTAACTCTAGATGTAGAAAATTATTTCTAGTATCTGATTGCTAGCTTCAATATGATCGATTTCTGTAACTATTATTCATTCGCTGTTGAAGATGTTCAATTTTGAATTTACATCATTATTTACTTTTACAGATGCAATTGTGCCCTGTGGTGCCAGCCTGAAGATGATGCAGAAAATGGGATGGAACCCAGGTGACGGGTTAGGGGCTAACAAACAGGGCATGGCTGCCCCCATACAAATCAAACGAAATCTCCAGTCCAGAGGTAAGAGTATTAATTGGGAAAATGGTCAAAAACTATTATTATTTTGCAAGGTAAATGTTTAAGTTGGCCTTTTGGTCTAGTGGCCTCCCTAATAAAAATTAAAGCAAAATTTGCATCCATCTCAATTATGATAATGTTGTAAAACTCAATCATTATTGTTTATTAACACTGCTATCAATAGATTTATAATTTAAAAACTACTTCAGTTGCTTGGTAGGTAATCTGTGATTTTAATAGTCCAAGATGTATTATGTGAAAATGATGAAACGTATTCTCATTGTTTTTATATAGTTCGATTAGCTACATCATTTTATAATCATGCGAAAATCTGGAGCCTTCCACAAGTGATGTTGCTAGTGTGACAACACAGCAATTGTGCTTCACCTGAGCACAAGAGCGCCACTTGATTAAGAAAATGTAAAACTGAATGGAACAAGACATGTTGCGTTGTTTTCAAAATTTCAATGCTATTTAAAAAAATCATAAATTCGTCATAGACAATTAAACTCAAGGAGTTTCAGTAACTCGAGTCACTTTGTTTTAAATGTGCATCAATAATGCAGTAGGTAGCTATGCTTTGAAAGTTATCAGGTACAATATTTGAAAGAAACTGTAATTGATACTAGATACTTCTATCAATGAGGTATTGGTCTATCTCTAATGGAAACTCTTCAAAATCTTACTGCTATATCTATTAGCTACCTAAAACTTTCTCATCGTTTTTGCACACAGCCAGAATAATTATTTTTTTCTAATTTTCTCAGCAACTTCTATATATAGAAAATAGAAACATACCCTAAGTATTTTACATCCTTCAAACTCTTACTAAACAATAAAGACTTACTAGTGAGGACTCATGCAGAATGCACGGTAACATCACATTCTTCATGATAGCATTTGTTTTATAGTATGTTTTAATATTCTTTAAAGAAAGTATGTTCCAAAAGTAATGAGTTACTTACCTGGCATTTTTTTCATTTCATTAAATAATTGAAAATGGAAAATAGAATGATTTGAATGAAACTTAATATTTCTCAAATCATTTAAATGGACACCAAATACTTTTTAAACTTAGTAACTATAATTAGTTGTTACATTCTTCTAAGATTATAAATTTGGTTGTACATTGTCAAGTTTCTCAGTCTACTGTTATTGACTAATATTACTCCTAGTCACACAAAAAACTGATGTACTTTATTTTATATGTCTATATTTTTATATATAAGGTTTATTTATATTATTTTTTAATTAGTCGAAATTTTCAACAGGTCTTGGATTCAGCAGAAAAGTTGGCTCAGAACAAGAGCAACACGGAATTGCTTTTGAAAAGTTTCAAAATGTTTTGAATGTTCTCAATGCAGAGTCTAAGAAACAAGAGAGCAAGAAGAAGACCAAAACAGTTGAAGAAGTTCCTGTGAAGAAGGAAGAGAGCTCTTGGTCTCTAGAAGCTGCCTCCAGAAAACTCAAAGGAAGGGGTAGAATACAGTGAGTGACCTACCTCCCTTGCTGAAAAAAATATTCCTGCTGAAAATGAGTTGTGCCTTAGTCAATAGTCACAAAGAAATTAATAAATGCAATATTATACAGCCTTATTGTTTGCCTACTAAATAGCGTGGACATGGAAAATATTTTAAATTAATATTCTATTAAGAATGGATCTTATCCTAAATGTATATTTAAAGAACAATTAAAATAAATAACTTTTAAACACAAACATTCAATTTCGGTATAGTAATATGGAAATTTATTTTATTCTATTCGGTAGCTACTAATTAATATTCAATTATTTTCGAGGGATAGTTTTTAACATTAATTTGGTTTGTCATCAATATCAATTCTACTTTCCCCTGCTACTTTTCCATTTCTGATTGTATCATTTGTTTCAGTTGCTACTTTTCTCTTTCTTATTGTATCATTTCTTTCAGTTGCTACTTTTCTCTTTCTGATTGTATCATTTCTTTCAGTTGCTACTTTTCCATTTCTGATTTTATCATTTGTTTCAGTTGCTACTTTTCTCCTTCTGATTGTAATTGTGCTACTTTTCTCCTTCTGATTGTAATTGTGCTACTTTTCTCCTTCTGATTGTATCATTTTTTTCAGTTACCAGAAGTACACGAGGGGTAAGGATTTGAGCCGCTACTCTGCTGAAGAAATGGCCTGTGTTCTTGGGTCTAAAGCATTCAGTTTGATAAAAGATGATAATAAAGGAGTAAGTGGTTATGTAATATTGTTCTAGATGAGAGATATTAAACCGAAAATATACTCCATGTGGTTCCACGCTTTAAAAGTTGCTAGCTACATCAGAAAATGTCATATGTACTTTACTGTGCATCTTTTGTGGTAAAAAATAACATTTTATGCAATGATGACAATACAGTATGGGTCACAAAAATGTTTCCGCCTTTTCAAATACTTGTAAATCGTTAGCCAATGAACGAGAAAACCGTATCTTGATCTCTTTTTCTCCGCCTCTTATTGTACTATTAACACGTAAAAACAATTTTGAAATGATGAACAAGTGAGCAAAAAGTAAGGGTGATTATTTTTGTCGTTGCACGAAGGTTATTCTTAGAGCTATAATAACTCTGTGATTTTACTTACTAAAAGGCAGTGAATAAAAGGAAAAAATATAATTGTAGACATTATAATACAGGGTACAACCTTACAGTTGGTATTTTTCTGCAACTTTTTAGGTACAGAATCTATGATTACCCTTCTTTTTAGTTTTATATTTTCAATCGTAAAAGAACAATTCACTGGTATTGTTATTTCCTCCTGGTAATGTTGAGTATATCTTGTTATTATTCTTATAATAGCTAAGTTGGTCAGTTTTTCCATAAGTAAAATAATCATTTTTTCTCAGATCTGTTCAGAGAACTCTTCAAGGAGCATAACCCCTAAGTTGAACAGTGAAGGCTCCTCTGATGAAGACTCTTCTTCTGAGGGAGAAGTTGCAAGACCTTCCTTTGGAAACGGAACCACCAAACAATCTACTGATGAACCCAAAGCAAATGGATTCTCCTTCTATTCCAATTTCCAGTCTGCTGGTTTCATGAATAAGAAGAGCGACTCTGACTCATCCGATGAGGAAGAGAAAACAAACTCTGTTCTAGCCTCCAGTCTTATGAATAAGTTTCAGAGCAATTACATGAGTGCGTTTGTTAAGTCTGATATTATACTCAATGACGATTCGTCAACAAAAATCAAAGAGGAGTACCCCGAACCAATCAAAGAAGAAGTCACAGAAATTAAAGAAGAAAAGGTAACAATTAAACTGGAGGAAGATGAAAATATCTGCAAAAAGAAGAAGAAGAAATGCAAGAAGGACAAGAAGTCTAAAGATACTGTGATTGAGAGTACATCATCTGAAGGACAAACAAGTCCCACAGTTAAAAAGAAATCTAAGAAAAATAAAACTACGGATGAAACCATTCCAGAAGAGGGTATAGAAGAGGAAAATAACACAAAGAAAAAGAAGAAATCTAAGAAACACTCTCAAGGAGATGATTCTGTTGTCAGCGTAAATGATGAGGTACAGTCCTCTAAGAAGAAAAAGAAGAAGTCAAAGTCTCAGGAGACTTTTCCAGACTCTACTCCAGTAGAAGTTGAAGCTGAGAATGTTGATCATACCATCAAGAAAAAGAAGAAGAAAAGGCAAAGAGAAGAACTTGAAATAGAATGTGATTCTAAGAAGAAAAAGAGTAAAAAAAACGTTATTTGATAAGAGATTTTATATAATTTATTAAATAATTGTTGGCTTTACTGCGTGTTTTAATTCGGTTCTCTAATTGAAAGTAATAGAAAAAATATGGTTTAAAAATCATAGTTCTTATTCCATGAGGTTTGAGTTTTAAATAGTCAGGATTAATTCATTTTCTTGCCTTTGATTAATCCCTCTATTCTTAAATTCTTTTTTATATCAATTATTGAAAATTAACTGTTAAACCAGAACAAGGGCAAGTAGCCACTTTGTAACATAGGTGGCAGCACTATGCATTTTTGAAACAGGAATTTCAAAGAGTGGTTTATATTATAGTAGTACTGTAGTAGGTTAGACAGCGATTAGTTAGATCTTAAATTTACGCAATATTTTAATATCTTTGGTGCTGATTGTATGTTGGTGTTCCACTAGAGTTTATATCGAGACCTGCTAGCTTTGAATGAAGTTTATAGGAAATAGAAATCCTCCAATATTATATATTTTACATTCATGAAAAAAGAAACTTGATTATTGCTCAATTTTAATTACCTATGATACGGAAAGAAATTTTCTTTCAAAATTGTTACTTATTTAAAATCTCAAAAAAGTTGATAATTCAGTTGCTCACAATGTGAGTATTACCGACACTTTTGTTGCCAAACTTTAACATAAGGTAGCGATCGTCGAAATAAACGCTTTATATTCTATGAAGGTATGGTCTAAAATGCTTAGTTAAAGAGTTACAAGGTTAGGATATTACAATCTGTACCATTTATTATTATTAGTTAACATTATTTTTTTAATGTTACGATAAAAAACAAAACATTTTTAACAGTAATTATTATGAGCACAAGAAACCTAATCTTAAATTAGGTTACATGTTTACAAAAAGTGTTTTAACTGCCGCCCATTTGTTGCGATGCAGGCGTTCAAACGTTTGTCCAATGTATGGCGGACGCGAGCAAAGACACCAGGAGTTTCACGAATCTTTGCAGAGGCTTCGAAAATTCTGCCGAACAAGGTCCTGTTTTGATTGAATCGGTGTTTCATACACCAAACCTAATTTAAGATTAAGTTTCTTTTGCTCATAATGATTACTGTTGAAGACGTTTTGTTTCTTATCGCAACATTAAAAAAATAATGTTAACTAATAATAATAAATGGTAAAGATTGTACTTTCCTTACCTTTTAACTCTTTAACTAAGCATTTAAGACCATACCTTCATAGAATATAAAGTGTTTATTTCGACGATCGCTGCCTTATGTTTAAGTTGGCAACAAAAGTGTCGGACACCCTGTATATATACTGTATAGGCTCTACTAAGATATTTTAAAAGTACATTGTACATACATTTCTTTCACAATTATCGTTGAAAGTATCAAAAGAATTATGAACTCTTTATGTCCTAAGAGAACGTACCTAGGTATATCAGTCCTTTTTCAAATTAAGTATTTTGAGGGATAATTACTTAAATGACCGGTTAAAAATTTATTAGAACCAATGTGTGTACACTAATACTCTAAGGTAAGCACAATAGAGATTTATTTATGAAAAAAAAAATTATTTAATATGCTCAGTTTGCTTATATATTACGAACAAGGATTAATTAATTAAACAAATTAATTCAGGTCATAAAAAGTTAACTTTGAGAAGTTAGAGATTTTTTTTAAAGAAGAGTAGATAAAGGAAGTTTATAGGTTAGAAGTACTTTGAAATTTAATGCATAAATGAATATCCATATAAAATATGTCGGGACAATTTTGTCAACATACCTATGCCATTTTAAAATTTGATAATATTGGAATTTTATCGATACCTGTATGTTTCCAATTCATTTTTGCGAATGTAAATTAGGCAGCTGGAAAACTAGTCTACTGTATTTTCGGTCTAATTTAATGAATATCTATAATTTGCAATAATATTAATAAGTATATATATTGGAAAATAAGTGTTTATAATTTGAATAAACACAATAGTTGGAGTATCTAGTAGGAACTTTTATTATTAATGTAGTTTTTTTATGATCAATAGAACTAAAGACCAAAATAGACATTAATTGCACATATAGCTTACTAAATGCAGTATTTTCAGTTTCTCTACTAGTTATGACAATTAACCATAGCTTTGGCCTCTCAATAGTATTGTAAGCAAAAGTTGCAATTATATTCGACAATAAAAATATTTTCAAAATACAGTACAGTATACTAAAATAACAAAGCAAATCAGGTGTTTTAATTCAATTTAAATTGTATCTAGGGGGAAGTACGTAACAAATCGCGCTAGATGTGGCAACACTTCCCACCCTGTTTTCAAACCTGCTGATGAACGGCTGACACAGCTCGTGAATTCGTTAAGATAGATTCTTTTTATTGATAAGACTTCCTAATATCATTGGATTTTTTTCATATTTTACTTCAAAATGTCTCGACGTGAAGAAACTAAAAAAGAATTGCCCGATTATATAATTGATAAAGGTGCATCAAAAACATATTATAGAGGCAAATTTCTAGGCAAAGTAAGTACCTACCTACCCAAAAATAACGTGCTCGAATTAGCCAATTGGGTACAATTTTCAGTTAGGTATTATAGGCAAGTTAAGATTACATTTTTAGTTAGGTAGTCATGTTATAAATAATTTGGCTGAATAATACCTAGTATTCTAGGTATATTATTATTTATATTGTTTTTATTTTTAAGGTAAAGTCCTAGTCCTACCAACTTATTGAATACTAGAAGAAGTAGCATAGATCCCATTATATTACTCTTGGATGTGTTTATGTGAAATTATGTCACCGTGTTATTAGCGGTTGAGTGATCTGCAATATCGACTGATTTCGCTGCGCCAAGTAATAAAGCATGTCCAAACTCGCCATTTTAATGGCGAGTTTGTGACAGTTATTTTATTGCAAATGGCGAGTTTTATCAATTTTTCTCCTATGCTACAATGTTATTTTGGAGAGAATTTATGGAAATTTGATCATTTTAGAGAGAATTTGTTGAATTTTGGAGAGAGCTGGAGAGACAAATGGCAAGTTTATGAGACATACTATTTTACTTGGTCGCTGCGCACTCTGTTGCCAAGTAAAATAGTATGTCTCATAAACTCACCATTTATCTCTCCAGCTCTCTCCAAATTTAAACAAATTCTCTCCAAAATGATCAAATTTTCACAAATTCTCTCCAAAATAACATTGTAGCATAGGAGAAAAATAGATAAAACTCGCCATTTGCAATTGAAGGGTTCAAAATAACTGTAACAAACTCGCCATTAAAATGGCGAGTTTGGACATGCTTTATTACTTGGCTCTGTTGATCAACAGTTTGCGCAGCCATCGATCGATCCCTGCGTGTTCGAATTATATGATTTTTTTTAATTTGTACATCAGATTTGCACGTTTCCAGTTTGTAGAATGTGTCTCTTCTCCCGCAGAGACTTTAATTTGAGAGAGAGCTACTCTCAGCAGCAGCTTCAGAATCTCCCGCAGCTAATTTAATAGTAACATAGGAATTAACTCAAAATCTCCCGCAGCTAAATTAATGGTAACATAGGAATTAATTCAAGATCTCCCGCAGAGATCTCCAATCAGTTGATTGTTGCACGTTTGAATGATATGGATTTTCTTAGTTTATGCATTTAATTGTTACATTTAATAGAGCAACCATCAGTCTATTGTTGCATGTTTGAATGATATGGATTCTGTTAGTTTATGCATCTAATTGTTACATTTAATAAAGCAACAATCGACTGATGGTCGACTTATTAAATATAAAAAAAAGTATTTTTATAATAAAAACTAAACAATTAATTGAATGAATAAACAAGAAAACCTGTATCATTGAACATTCGGACGAGTAGAATTCGATCTATGGTTGCGCTATTGATTGATATACGCTATAAAATGTGCCAATTGAACTACAAACTAAAAAAATCATATTCAAACGTGCAGAAATCGATCGATGGTTGCTCTATCGATTGATATACGTTATAAAATATGCCAATTTGATTTACAAACTAAAAAAATCATATCATTCGAACCTGCAGGGATCGATCGATGGTTGCGCTATCGATAGATGGCTGCTCAAACTATTGATCAACAGATTGCGCAGCGAAATTGGTTGATATTGCAGATTACTCAAACGTGTGTGACATTTATACTGCGACTCTAGAAAAGGTAGTCTCTTCTGACTTCTGATAGATTAATTACTCTGTTAGAGTTTAGCAAACTTTAAAATACAGTAATAAATTAATGGAAACTGCATAAGCCGCAGCATTTAGCCTATTAAATTCATCTGTTAGCCTAAGGTATTTTCCAGAGTAGGTTTACACTTTACAGTGATGTCATCCAGTTTGTATTTCAATATTTGGTGCACTGAACTCCTCAGTCTGACTTTTTCAAAAATTTGAGAAATAGCTGCCAACATTTTTGATCAATTTGTCTAGTCCTCTAACATTTTTCCAGTTTCCTCTCCAAAAATTAATGGTAATATTGGAATTAATAGCTAAATATCCTCAGACACCAGACTGTATTTCATGGTAAATTCCACTGAAAATTGTAGCCAAATTTCTTTTCTCAATTTTTTTTAATGTGGGCCATAAGTCATAAGGACAGGTTCACATGATCAATATTTATTAATTCTATCAATTTATTGATTGTCTGAATGAGGTACTGATGGACTGATGAAAATATTGATGCTATGATTGCTATCAAAAGTGCTCAGAAAAGTCATCAATATTTGAGCATTCATGGATTGATGGAAAGTACTATATTGGTCGTTTAGACCTCTTCCTTAGGGAAACGGAGCAACTTACTGACCAAGTAAAATAGTATGTCTCATAAACTCGCCATTTGTCTCTCCAGCTCTCTCCAAAATTCAACAAATTCTCTCCAAAATGATCAAATTTTCATAAATTCTCTCCAAAATAGCATTGTAGCATAGGAGAAAAATAGATAAAACTCGCCATTTACAATTGAAGGGCTCAAAATAACTGTCACAAACTCGCCATTAAAATGGCGAGTTTGGACATGCTTTATTACTTGGCTTACTGATGGAAATATTGACAGTACATTACTGATTGAGCGAACTTGATATTGTCAATATCCAATATTGTCAATAAAGGTGACTTCACACGATCAATATTATTGACAATATTTACTAATTGTATCAATATATTGATCATTTTGTAAATATTGTCAATAATATTGATCATGTGAGGTCGCCTTAAAGATACTGTCAATACATATTGATCGTGTGAATGCTGCTTTAAACTCTGTTTCTAATCATGGCAACAAAGTCTCCAGTGTAGTGAGAAAATAAATTTGTTTTAAAAAGAAAAATTTAGCTCCCAGAGAATGTTCTTCATTATAAAACATCAGTATGCTTCATGTCTGTTGCATGTGTATCTTTTAAGACTATTTTTTAAATAATTTAGTATTTATTCACATGTTAATTGTTAAAGTTTTTTTTTTTATTCCACAGGGAGGATTTGCAAGATGTTACGAACTCACAGACTCCGCCTCCAACACCATATTCGCTGGCAAGATAGTATCAAAATCTTTACTTGTGAAACCTCATCAAAAAGACAAAATGAGCCAAGAGATTGCTATTCACAAGACACTTGAACATCCCAATATTGTCAGTTTTCAAAGCTTCTTTGAAGATAATGATAATGTTTATATCATCTTAGAGCTCTGCAGAAGAAGAGTGAGTATGAATTTATTTATAATAATTGTATATAGCAATATAGCTACATCAGTATACTGTTATGCATGGATTTTAATTTTTTTATTGTGATTGAAATATTCTTCATTTAATACAAGAATCTCTTGAAAAATTTAAATTCTAGTTTGAATGAATATAAAACATTCTTATATGGTCTAATTGAAATTAATTTCCTTGCTTGAAAATCTAATTGTTCTAAACTTTGTTACAAAATATTATTTTGTCAAATCTGTCTTATTATTTTTCAGGCCTGCTAAAAATTAACTACTCTAACCTACAATCTCATATTTTGATTTTGCTTATGTGTAGTTCCCTTTTGACACAGACACGTGATGAAATATGTAAAGTTTCAAAATGTTTGATACTTAGAAATATTCACCAATCACTTCAGAGTGCACATAAGTATATATCTATTTTCTTTCTTCAATAACCTCTTTTTTTACCTGCAGTCTATGATGGAACTGCACAAAAGACGTAAGGCCCTGACTGAACCAGAGGCTCGATATTTCATGCACCACCTACTTAACGGTGTGAAGCATCTTCACGATAAAAAGGTTATACACAGAGATCTCAAATTAGGAAACTTGTTCCTCAATGATGAAATGCAGGTGAGAAAACAGTTGGGTATTTTTAGTTTGGTATTTTGTATACAGATTGCAATTTGTAACTTGAATGCTAATGCTCTCTGTTTTCAGGTTAAAATTGGGGACTTTGGCTTAGCCACACGTGTTGATTTTGATGGAGAGAGGAAGAAGACTTTGTGTGGAACTCCTAATTATATTGCACCTGAAATTCTGAATAAAAAAGGTCACAGCTTTGAGGTAAGTGATAAAGCATTTTGTGTGATAGGTTTTATAGTTAGTGCTTCATCTATTTCATAATAAATGGTGAAATCTTTAAAAGCCAATTTAAAACATATAGTAGCTACTCGGGAAGTAAAATGTTGAAATATATAACCAATATGAAATACATAACCAAATATATAACCATGATACAAGATGCTCATGGTAATTTCATGGTAGAAAGTTATAGTACTTCACTGAACATTAAGGAAGGATCTCTAATAAAATTTAAAGAGTGGATCCCACACATATACCATCAGTCTTTAGTGCTTATCCAATTTAGTTCCTTTATTTTCTGAATATATCTATTTTCAATTAAAGTCAATGTTGTATTAAAGTCACTTATTCATCCAGCTCTTCAACAAGATAACTACTTCAATATTTTCCCTTTGTTTAGGTTGACATCTGGTCGATAGGCTGCATTCTCTACACTCTGCTTGTTGGCAAACCTCCTTTCGAGACCCAGACCCTGAAGGACACTTACACGCGCATTAAGAACAACGAGTACAGGGTGCCATCTTCCGTATCTCCTGCAGCAAAGGCTCTCATCAAGAGACTGCTACATGTAAGTACTTATTTTTTGGCTACAGGGCTGTGGAGTCTGTACATAAAATGTTCGACTCAGACTCCTTTATAAAGAATTTCTCCAACTCCTCGACTCAGACTCCAACAAACAGTTTTACAATATTTTTATAAGCAATATTGAGTCATTTGAGTGTTTAAACTATAAATGTTGATTCAATTCACAGCCATGAGCAGTTATTAGTTCTTAGGAGATATTTAACATGATGAACAACAAATAAAATGGACCTAAATTTTTGTGACTTATATCTATAGCTTAGAGTCAAGAGTCGGTACAAATTTTCGACTCCTGACTCCGACTCCACCAAAAAAAGCTTTTACTCCAACTCCACAGCCCTGATTGGCTAAGAGTGTTAATCATCACCTTTCTTGATTATGAGCCTATTTTCCGGTGATAATTTGAAGGGTGCTTTAGAATAAATGACATTTTTAGTAAATTAGTGAGGTGGCTAAGTGTTATTCACTCTTGTTTGTTTGCCACTTCCTTTTTATCCTTCCACCACCCACATCCATTTTATTCTTCTACCTTATATCTATAGCTTATATCTACATCCATCCTCTCCTTCCACCACCCACATCCCTATTCTACTTCCTCTACCCACATGCCTATTATACTTCCACCATCCACATCCATCCTCTACTTCCCCAGTAATTTCATCCCTCTCTTTTCCTCACTCAGGGAGACCCCAAGCTCAGACCCAGTTGTCAGCAGATACTGGATGATGAGTTTATGGTGTGTGGGTACTTGCCCTCTCGCCTGCCCACCTCCTGCCTCACCATGGCCCCAAGGTTCGATGCCAGACACACTGGTAATAACCGCAGACCTCTCGCTGAGATCAACAACCAGGGTAAGTACCTTATGTAGATATCAATAGTATGCTATCTGCTTACTTACTACTAGTTAAAAACTTGTGCCATTTTAACTGTAATGGCTGTATGTAGCTATTTATTACTGAAATCTGCTTATTCAAAAGTTAGATTACCAATAGTTTCAACATTTTCTATATTTGCTCTATTCAAATGTTTTTAATGGTAACAAGAAACTTGTCACTCCTATTATTTACTTTATTCGAAGCAAACTTCTTAATTAGCACTAATGACAAAATATAATTAAATGAGTTTATAATAATGAGTAGCTAATGAATTCTTTGGAATAATTTTTACACAATTTTACTTGTATTTCTTATTCAATATATATTTTAGATAGTTACCATCTCTTCTCTATTCATTTCACTTGCATTGATGTGTAATCATCTCCGACTGTATCTTCTTTTCTTAGCACTCATCACCAGTTGGTGACAAGTAAGTACCTTTGAACTCTGTGTACATTTTCTATTCTACACAAAACCTAAGGATTTTTTAAACTTCCAAAATAAATCCTGTAATTTTCTACTACAGTTGAACTCCTCTTCAATTATCTACAGCTATGTCCCTATGACTAGCTATGTAGAAAACTGATGACCATTATATGACAGACTTTACGAAATATGTGTAGTTAATTTGGTTCATTATAGAGGAGTTTGACTGTGTAGACTAATTAGGGATGGAAACAGGATTTTTTTTTTTTTTAGATTGTTACTTTTTAAGCTGTGAAATGAGATATTCATTCAAAACTATTTTTCTTATGTTAATTCATGAAAGCATCAGTTTAACTCTATACACTATTTATCATTTGTTTATTAATTAAGAAAATACCATCTCTGTGAGAGGATACATAACTTTAGTGTAGGTCCTCCCACCTCCATTTATTTCCAAAATATTTCAGTGAAAGGAATATTCTTTTTTTTCATGTTGTGCTGAAATAATGAATTACGATTGAGAGTAGCATATCTATGCAGTGTACTAGGTATAAATGTAGTAGACTCTAATCTCAATCACACTAGAACACAAACTTTTATATATCTGACATATAGTTTTCATTCTGATCTTAGTCCCCAGGGGCTCTATCCTGAAGCTGTCTGTGGTGAATGAAAGAAAAGGTGGTTGGTGTCTCTCGGTCCCCGAACTGTTTTCATTTAATCATGTATGGTCTTTCTTCATGAAAAATTAACACTTTTTGCAGTTTTAGAGGTCTTCAACTACGAGGTTTTGGAATATTGTGTTAGTTAGGCTCGGATGCTTTATTCACCATCACCTCTTCATTCATTTTCCTTTTCCATTTAGTAGTGCAACCACCAGTGCTTATCTTTCTTAGTCACATTTCTTGGTAATTGACTCTGTTCACGGAGTAACTTTTCTGCATCCATGAGCTTTGTCACCGACTGGTGGTAGATAACTTCATTCTTAGTCGCTGTTCTTTCCAATCCCTATAGTTATTCAATTTCCTTCGGACTTCAGCGATAATGGTCTATGGTTCTGAATCAGACGTTAAACCCCTACTATAAATGTAATAATTCCGTTCTTCCACACTTAGTTTACATTCTGTTTTTCGACTTATAGTTTACATTCTGTTTTTCGACACACAGTTTTCATTCTATTTTTCGACTTATAGTTTACATTCTGTTTTTCGACTTATAGTTTACATTCTGTTTTTCGACTTATAGTTTACATTCTGTTTTTCGACACACAGTTTTCATTCTGTTTTTCGACTTATAGTTAACATTCTGTTTTTCGACACAAAGTTTTCATTCTGTTTTTTTCGACACACAGTTTTCATTCTGTTTTTTTCGACACACAGTTTTCATTCTATATTTTTCGACACACAGTTTTCATTCTATATTTTTCGACACACAGTTTTCATTCTGTTTTCGACACACAGTTTTCATTATATATTTTTCGACACACAGTTTTCATTCTGTTTTTTTCGACACACAGTTTTCATTATATATTTTTCGACACACAGTTTTCATTCTGTTTTTTTCGACACACAGTTTTCATTCTGTTTTTTTCGACACACAGTTTTCATTCTGTTTTTTTCGACACACAGTTTTCATTCTGTTTTTTTCGACACACAGTTTTCATTCTGTTTTTTTCGACACACAGTTTTCATTCTGTTTTTTTCGACACACAGTTTTCATTCTGTTTTTTTCGACACACAGTTTTCATTCTGTTTTTTTCGACACACAGTTTTCATTCTGTTTTTCGACACACAGTTTTCATTCTGTTTTTCGACACACAGTTTTCATTCTGTTTTTCGACACACAGCTCTCATTCTGTTTTTCGAAACACAGCTTTCATTCTGTTTTTCGACACACAGCTTTCATTCTGTTTTTCGACACACAGCTTTCATTCTGTTCTTCGACACACGGTTTTCATTCTGTGTTTCGACACACGGTTTTCATTCTGTTTTTCGACACACGGTTTTCATTCTGTGTTTCGACACACAGTTTTCATTCTGTGTTTCGACACACAGTTTTCATTCTGTTTTTCGACACACAGTTTTAATCTGTTTTGGATTTCATTCTGTTATTTTCGACACGCAGTTTTCATTCTGTTTTTTTTTTCGACACACAGTTTTCATTCTGTTCTTTTTTTTCGACACACAGTTTTCATTCTGTTTTTTTTTTTTTTTTTCGACACACAGTTTTCATTCTGTTTTTTTTTTTCGACACACAGTTTTCATTCTGTTTTTTTTTTTCGACACACAGTTTTCATTCTGTTTTTTTTTTTTTCGACACACAGTTTTCATTCTGTTTTTTTTCGACACACAGTTTTCATTCTGTTTTTTTTTCGACACACAGTTTTCATTCTGTTTTTTTTCGACACACAGTTTTCATTCTGTTTTTTTCGACACACAGTTTTCATTCTGTTTTTTTCGACACACCGTTTTCATTCTGTTTTTTTCGACACGCAGTTTTCATTCTGTTTTTTTCGACACACAGTTTTCATTCTGTTTTTTTTCGACACACGGTGTCCATTCTGTTTTTTTCGACACACGGTGTCCATTCTTTTTTTTTCGACACACTGTGTCCATTCTGTTTTTTTCGACACACTGTGTCCATTCTGTTTTTTTCGACACACTGTGTCCATTCTGTTTTTTTCGACACACTGTGTCCATTCTGTTTTTCGACACACGGTGTCCATTCTGTTTTTCGACACACGGTGTCCATTCTGTTTTTCGACACACGGTGTCCATTCTGTTTTTCGACACACGGTGTCCATTCTGTTTTTCGACACACGGTGTCCATTCTGTTTTTCGACACACGGTGTCCATTCTGTTTTTCGACACACGGTGTCCATTCTGTTTTTCGACACACGGTTTTCATTCTGTTTTTCGACACACGGTTTTCATTCTGTTTTTCGACACACGGTTTTCATTCTGTGTTTCGACACACGGTTTTCATTCTGTGTTTCGACACACGGTTTTCATTCTGTGTTTCGACACACGGTTTTCATTCTGTGTTTCGACACACGGTTTTCATTCTGTGTTTCGACACACAGTTTTCATTCTGTGTTTCGACACACGGTGTCCATTCTGTTTTTCGACACACGGTGTCCATTCTGTTTTTCGACACACGGTGTCCATTCTGTTTTTCGACACACGGTGTCCATTCTGTTTTTCGACACACGGTGTCCATTCTGTTTTTCGACACACGGTGTCCATTCTGTTTTTCGAAACACGGTGTCCATTCTGTTTTTCGACACACGGTGTCCATTCTGTTTTTCGACACACGGTGTCCATTCTTTTTTTTTTCGACACACGGTGTCCATTCTTTTTTTTTTCGACACACTGTGTCCATTCTTTTTTTTTTCGACACACTGTGTCCATTCTTTTTTTTTTCGACACACTGTGTCCATTCTGTTTTTTTCGACACACTGTGTCCATTCTGTTTTTTTCGACACACGGTGTCCATTCTGTTTTTCGACACACGGTGTCCATTCTGTTTTTCGACACACGGTGTCCATTCTGTTTTTCGACACACGGTGTCCATTCTGTTTTTAGACACACGGTGTCCATTCTGTTTTTAGACACACGGTGTCCATTCTGTTTTTCGACACACGGTGTCCATTCTGTTTTTCGACACACGGTGTCCATTCTGTTTTTCGACACACGGTGTCCATTCTGTTTTTCGACACACGGTGTCCATTCTGTTTTTCGACACACGGTGTCCATTCTGTTTTTCGACACACGGTGTCCATTCTGTTTTTCGACACACGGTGTCCATTCTGTTTTTCGACACACGGTGTCCATTCTGTTTTTCGACACACGGTGTCCATTCTGTTTTTCGACACACGGTGTCCATTCTGTTTTTCGACACACGGTGTCCATTCTGTTTTTCGACACACGGTGTCCATTCTGTTTTTCGACACACGGTGTCCATTCTGTTTTTCGACACACGGTGTCCATTCTGTTTTTCGACACACGGTGTCCATTCTGTTTTTCGACACACGGTGTCCATTCTGTTTTTCGACACACGGTGTCCATTCTGTTTTTCGAAACACGGTGTCCATTCTGTTTTTCGAAACACGGTGTCCATTCTGTTTTTCGAAACACGGTGTCCATTCTGTTTTTCGAAACACGGTGTCCATTCTGTTTTTCGAAACACGGTGTCCATTCTGTTTTTCGAAACACGGTGTCCATTCTGTTTTTCGAAACACGGTGTCCATTCTGTTTTTCGAAACACAGTTCTCATCCCTGTAAACATCCAATGCAGTAGTTATTTCCAGCAATGAAATAATTTCCAAATCAAAATAGCCATTGCTTATTTCTCTAAAGTTTCTTGTCTATTTTCCGTCGTTCGTAAACTTTACGAATCAACAGTTCGAATTCTGCTCAGTTGCAAAGAGAGTTTGGTGGGGGGAGGTGGTGCGTGAAGCTTATCAGCTGACTTAATATTTTCATTCCGAATAACAGTACCGACAATTGGTAGACTGCTCTGTTGGTGTGCTATGATTGTTGTTCATAAAGATTCCGTTCCTAATTCATGCAATTTAACTATTTCCCGTGCTAAATTACATCGTAAATGTAGATAAGTAATATCAGAAAATGGTAGTTTCTTAATATTTTATCAAACTATTTCTGAAGTCATGCTAGCGTTCAGTTTTGAAAATTATATTGCAATATGTGGTATTATTTGTTGATTTTCAAGTTTTCATCAATTTTCCTTTTTTATTTCTTTCTATACTTATATAGTTATAAACTCTATCAATGACCCCGTGTCATAATCGTATCACAGGTGGAAAATGGTTAAATATTACCAGCAGTGCCACTCTAATTTTCCTCTGGGTTAATCTCCTGATAAAATATTTCCCTTATAATATATATAAAGCATTTTGTTAGATAAAAAACCTCTCTAAAAATTCGCTTCCAAATTACGAACATTTACTCGCACCATTCATAGTTAATAGCAAGCTAATGTGACGCGTCTACCGAGCCAATTAAGACAATGAAATAGCGTATAAGTTTCGACTAATTCCATCGTCACTGCAATCGGTCTGTTGATTGAACCAATTTATAATCAATGTTAATCACCACATGTACAATCTAGTGGCTAACTAAACTCTCTTATCTTTCAATTTAAATAGTCAAGTCTATTCATTACAATGGATTTATTTTCAGTGGTTAAATGACTTTTGAAGATATGATTGATAAAGTTCTTATTAACAGTCTATTTCGAACCTTAAGTATGTAACCTTAATTTCTCTAACCCATTCCACTCCACCCTTGCTGCTGTTGGAAGGATTATCGTTTGGGAAGATTTGTTTTCTAAATATTTAGATTTCTATCATTGAACACATTTAGTAGTTCCGAAAGACAATTTAAACTGTGTTCAAACCTATCTGTTGTAGCTAAGAGATGTAAGTTACGTATTATCGGTCAGTTTCACATCTTCGGTCAAATAATAAAAAACTATATCATAATTATTTAATTTTTATGTTGGTATCCATGATTCCTGCAGGTATCATGGATACAGTAAAAATTTAAATCACGTTTTTTATATGACCGAAGATGTGAAACTGACCGCTAATTCGTAAGTTACCCTATCTTCAAGATGAGGTTCAGAAGGCTGGCTGCCAGTGGCCCAATTCAGCACTGTCCTGGTTTCTTTCTCACCTCATTTGTAGTCCCATGTGTATTGCTAAATAAGTATCGCTACCACTACCATAGTGCTGTTAGCAGTTGGAAAATACAGCTCTATAACAGGGCTATGATTGTTGTACCGTTTGATCATATCACAAATAACTTTATCGGTACTTCACTGATATAATTAATTTTGGTTCTAAAGTGAAATGCATAAGAACTGCCTATATTCTCTTAGATTTTTGAAATTGTGATCTAGATATTGGGACTTAGAATAATTCAAATATACACATGCCTTATTTACCCCTGGGCTGTGTACCTCAGAGGATCTACTTGTTAGTGTTGAAAAGAGACGTTTATTGGTCAAATATTGCGTTTTCTTTTTAAAACTGCTACTATATTAGCTGCTTGTCATGCACACTCACCAGACTGGTGAACAGCGCTCTCGATACCTCATTTTTTAGTCACTGTCATCTCAAAATTCAAAGTTATGTTCTATTTGTAGAATGGCAAAATAGACTGAAATAGCACACTGCTTCATCTCCTTTAGCGTAGTAAGTTTCTTGGCTTACACTGCAGTAACATGCGTTTGCTTGTTATTCTTTCAGCGAGATTTCCTGTCTCTAGTTTTATTCTTGAAATATTCTCATTTATGTATAAAAATGCATCTAAAATTCTATTGAACCTTTGTTAATCCGGAGTTATGTTTTTTTTACACTTTTTGTCACAGTTGTGATAAGAAGTGACGTCCATTGGTGAGAGACAGCTCATAAAACTACCTAAACAAAAATAATCAAATACTGAATTATAACGCAATCCTTTTTATTTTTGCTGCGGTATCCCTTCATTGTTGTTGAAAATAATGATAAATTATAATGAGCATTAGAGGAGATGAAAAACTCATAAATCATGTTTTGATAGAAAGTGCTTTGTTTCCTCATTATCTGTCTTATTCATTATGATAGTATTAGTATTTCCTTCCCCCCCTCCCCCACACAACCCCCTATAATTTTTGTCCCCCACCCCACACCCTTAGCTCAGCTTTAACGTACAGTTCAGTTACTCCCGTCCAGTGCAATATATTGCCACTTTGAACACCATGGTGTCCACACTACTACTGAGAATTACATTCGAGGTGCTTAGTCATTATCATCTAACGTTAATTTTCTATTTTTATTAATTTGTCATTATCTTTTTGCTCATATTTATTTCCCAATTATTCTTCAGTTTCTTTATCTCTCCGTAATATCTTTATTTTTAATGATCAGTTTCTTTTCTTTCAATTCCATTTGATGATCAAACGGTTTGGTCATTTGACAATGAATTCATTCTGTGGAGGAACGTCTCGGAAAATGTTTGTCAAATTGTATTATAAAGATGTTTTATTTAGATTTCCTTTAACAGGTCTTCCTATCGCTTATGTAAATACTAAACAAAGATCTTGGAAGTTTCCCCTCTTATCAACTCATTTATCCAGTGCGATGCCCTCTTTGTAAATAATTAGTAGTGAGTAGGACTGTGCCCAATCGAAACTGATAATCAAAAGCATATCACTCTGTGATGTAATTTATAGCTCGCCATTTAGCTGAGTAGTTGTGAACTAAAGTGGCGGTCTGAATGGAGGTTCACTTCCTAGTCTGGTGCAAGGTACACACACTTTTGATGCAGTTATGTTGACGCCAAGACTCTGGCGTCGAGAGACTTCCTGCTTCCGTAGGTTTCAGCAGCTTAGAAGTTAACAGACATGAAGTCTAGCGCATCTGTAGTCAATGGGGGAAGTGGGAGCAGGACTCCGAACCTCCCCCCATCCTGCTTGAAGAAAACTCCTCCACCTCTTCCTCCAAGATCAAACTCCAGCACCTCCTATGCGTCTGTCCTTTCCTCCACCTCCAGCACTGCTTCCAACACCTCCATTATCAACAACCCGCCCTCCTCTGCTAACTCTACTTGCTCTGATTTCTCATCCCTAAACGCTGCACTTCAAGATGATCCACAGCCTCCTTCCCCTCAAGGGGTGAACACCGGGGCAATCCCTCCCCCTGTCCCCGCAAGGCGTGGGTTCATCCCCCACCATTCATCCGTGAGTGAAGACGTGTCTCCGCTCCCTCCAATCCTGCATCAGTTCGTGGACGATAAGGATACTGATGGCGATGCTCTGGAGATAGTTAGTGGTGTGCGGAGTTCAGAGATGGCAGTAACTGCTAAGATAAGTAGCAATGAGAGACCGGAGTCTTCTGACAGAGCTTCTAAGATTAAAATGTTTAGAAACGACGCAGAGAAACATTCGGTCAGTTTTGACCCTAACCCTACCATTCTACTAACCATATCTGGTGAGTAATCATCCTACCATATAATGCCATTTATTCCTTCAATTGATGCGAACAAATTATGAACTGTGAAATATGTTAAAGTATATTACATTCGATGTTTAATCTTATATCTATCATTTATATTTACTCTTGCGTTAATGTTCATCTAATATCACTTTCCTTGTATAATAATTTCCCTTTTAAGGGCCGTACACACGTACGGTTTTTGAAGTCTTTCCACCAGACTCTTTGATAAGCAGACGTTAAACCCCTACTTAATTAAATCTGTTTCTAATAACAACTATCCAATATTTGTTATCAGTATTTGCACTGACAAACTTTCCTATCATAGACACCCCGCGAACGCAATTTGCATGCAAATTACAGTTCGTGATGATCAGTTCTTGGCTTCCCGCGCGGAGAAAATTAAAAGTCTTCCATCCACCAGGGACTTTATTTCCTTTTCTCCGCTGCCTTCGTTCTCTTTTAAATTCTCGAGGAGAACTGCGAAGATTGCTTCATTGCCGACAGGTAATTTCACTTGATATAACCATCACTGCCCTGGCAAACTCTCATGACGTCAGTCTTGAACTTACCGGCTAAAGTGAAAATATCTTGAATGTCAAATTGCAGTGCGATGGAAGAAACTGATTTGCAATGCAATGTCATTGCTGCAGTAATTCATGGTGTAGTTTGCAAATCACTTCATTGGGTGTTAAGTAGCTAGGGGTGGTAGGAGAGTTTTTCAATTGATCGTTTAAGTGATCATATTTAGTAATTTAAACAATTTACTAAGTAAGAAAACTTTTATTGCATTAAATTAGCAAGGCATTGATGAAGCAATTTATCAATATGAAATAAAAATTTTTTTATTAAAATACTCATAAACAATAAATGCGACTGGTAATTAAAATTCTCTAATCTCAACTGTTATCCATTTTATTTCCATATCATTTTGCTGATAACTATCTACATTAAAACATATTCGCCACCATGGATTTGTCCTTCATTTATTTAGCATTGTCTAGTGGAATATACAAATTGCATAATATTTTACGTTGATTTTGAGGCATTCGAAAATTCGATTTCCATAGTCCAGAAACGACTGAATTAACAAAAATTTACGTGTATAATGAATATTCAAAATTATAGTCTTGATTTGAATTTCAAAGAACTACATCATCAGAGAGAAGTAAGATTGTTCGTAACAACCTTATTATTGTGAGTAATTAACATCAGCTCTGAATCGTTAATGACTATGCCACCAACAGAGAATGTTATTGCAAACAGACGTTACAACGGTAGCTATGAATTTAATGAGGTACCTACCTACCTCCCTATTTAACCCTCAATGAATTCGGTATCTCATTTTCGATATTATTAGCATATTTTAATTATAGACTTCAAGCAGATAGTGTATGAATGTTCTTCATCGTATGAGCTAGAATATTATTATGTGTATTTCCTTTCTTAGATAAATTTCGTTGGTATTTATGACTTTGATTATAAAATAATTTGTAACCCTTTCACTATTTTATAATATCTTTCCTTAAAATCATTCATTTTAAAGAAGAACTTAATTACTCAATATTTGACGTATATCAACACTGCCCCTTTATTTCACCCAGAAAGTCCAATAGGTGAATCAAGACCAAGAGTGAGGTGTGAATAGAGTAGAAATAATCTATAGAAAGAAAGTGGTAAAGCTTCAAAGATCCACCTGGAATCTCTTTGAAAGTTTTTAACTTCTAAGGAAGATAAACTAACTGATGCTCGGAATAGAATAAGTTTCTATTTGAACTGTTCTTCCTTGTTGCCATAGTGCGGTATATCGACCGTCTTTCTGTGTTCTTTTTATATATCTATTGGATTTAGTTTGATCGTATAGCAATAACATATGTTATCTCTAAGTCTTTTTACCTTCGCAAAATGCGGGAAGGTTATATCATTGACGGCATTTATTTATTTATCATCTTGTTATTCGCTTAACTGAAAAAGAGTCCAACCAAATTGCCTGAAATTTGGTGAAACGATTGGTCCATGCCCAGTGACATGCTGGTAGAATTTGGTGAGTGACCCGGTCAAAGGTCATGGTCATTTATAACTCAGAAAGTATTGAACCGTATTGCATGAAACTTGGTTGGAAGATTGGTCAATATACAGGAACCATTTTGTTAGATTTTGGGAGCGGTCGGGTCAAAAATCAAGGTCAATGCCATTTATAACTGAATAACTCAAAGTATTCAACCTAATTGTCTGAAATATGATGGCACGACTGGGCAATGTCCAGGAACAATATGGTAGAATTTTCGAAGCGATCCGGTCAAAGGTCAAGGTCATTTTATAACTCAAAAAGTATTGAACCATATTGCATGAAACTTGGTGGGACGATTGGTCACTATCCAGTCACAGTTTATTAGATTTTGGTAGCAAACGGATATGCCGTGGCGAAGGTATGCGCTTTACCGAGTGCACGTGATCTACTTATCAGTAGGATAGTCGTTACTTCTTCATTATCGTTATCTTAAATTCTTAATATTCGTTACATGAAAGCGAGACTTGACAGTCTTAACTCACCATCTCATCTGCAGTGCCTCTAATTCTTCCCACTGTTTATCATATTTCATCCTTTCCAGTTTGCAGTATTATTTCTTCATATTTTATTGAAGTTATTCAGATAAGTTATTAGTTCTTCACATACTAACATATGGCTATCAAAGGTATACTATTATTTTCATTTTTACCATATTTACCATTTTTATAAATATATCGTATGAAATTATTTTCTGGGCGTTATGTCTCTTGCTATACGGAAGTGTTGATAGACTCATTATTAGGTATCCTCTTTAATTGAAAAAGTCCCTTGTAATATTATCAGTTCTTTGGCTATTACTTCATTCTATTGTTAAATGAGAGAGCATAGCTATTTCTTTTTATACTCTACTGGCAGATTAATTTGAATTATTTTCTCAATAATTGACCTGGTGATCTAGATGGTGGAATCATTTCCCGGGGAGGTGTGTACCCCGGGGGTTTCAGTCATTGCCATTTCTAAAAGCTAATACTAATATGCCTTACGATGGAAAATAGAGTGCACTGCTTGTGCTCCTCTTCGTCAATTGATTTTCGATTTTTCTGCTCTTGTCAATTGAACGTTTATTTTTTATATAATATATGTAATTATTGATTGAATTAGAATTGTCTTTCAGTAAAACTTTTCATGTGTTGTGCAATGTGCATGTATATAACATTTTAAATGTAGTTGCGACCCAGCACACTGCAAAGGGTTAAATCGCAATTGTGAGCGAAAGTTCCTGGAGTTCTTTTCTAACTTCCCACTCTAAGTTACTTATTGCTACTTACAGAGCTAATTTTCTTTTGTTATTAGTAACTACTACAATAGTCTCTGTCGAATACTAATTCCACTCTTCCAACAGAAACTCTAATATTAAACATTATGGCTGCACCAGAACAAGATTGCAAGATTTTAAAATAAGAGTATTGGGAACTAACTGTAAATAGTGAATAAATAAGCATAACGAAGAGAATCTTTTCTCTGATAGTACATCATCACAGTGACTCTTTTCTCTGATAGTACATCATCACAGTGACTTTTCTCTGATAGTACATCATCATAATGACTTTTCTCTGATAGTACATCATCATAATGACTTTTCTCTGATAGTACATCATCATAATGACTCTTTTCTCTGATAGTACATCATCATAATGACTCTTTTCTTTGATAGTACATCATCATAATGACTCTTTCCTCTGATAGTACATCATCACAGTGACTTTTCTCTGATAGTACATCATCATAATGACTCTTTCCTCTGATAGTACATCATCACAGTGATGTACTATGAAAAAGAAGTCTTCATAATGCTAATTTCATAAATCTCAATTTTCTTGTTTCCTATTATTTTTAATATTTCTCGTTCTATATCCATACCTATTTTAAATTAACAGATACTTTTCTTTGACTATACAATAATTTCCCCTCATATTTCCAATTATGTAACCTACCACTAATTCCCAATCGTTTGCAAGTTACTGTTCCAATCGTGACACTTTATCTCTCTCTCCCTACAGACGGTGCCAGTGCCTCCCCCATCAGAGTTGGCAACAAGGAAGCCACTGCCCGCAAACCTGAACCTGTGACTAAAGCTACATCAGCAGTACCTGGTGAGAGAGAACAGAGTTATTAAGACAGAAGATTGGTATAGTCACTGTGATGCAGTAATTGTTCTCTGAATAGATAGAACTAGTTCCTAGTTATCGGACGTTTTTGTAATTTCGATAATAAAGAATTTATTTATATGATCAAAACTGTGAAACCGTTCGATAACTTCGAACTTACCTGTAAGAAGTACGTTGTTGATATGTCATTAATATTCTTATTCCGCTATTATTCTAATTATTTGTTTCGTTTTCAGTTGGTCCTGCAGACTGCCACCTGAATGACCTCTACCGTCAGGTGCTATCGGTTATAACCTCTACTCCTGAAGCAAGAGAAATAGTCATTGAAGGTAGGTCATTCACAACTGAGGAATAGCATTCAATTGGTGCTAAGGATAAAAAAGTTACGTCCCTTTTTTATCCAACTTTCGTTTCTATATAAAAAAATCATTCTCATGAATCTAATTTAGTTATAACCTTCTATCAAGTTTAAAATATTTACAAAGCCTTAACCTATTCTATCCAATGTTTAGTTTCGATATTACTGTTTTTATTTAAATTGTGTTTGTTTTTCAGACGAGGCTGAAGACCCCTCTGCCGTGCCTATGGTCTGGATATCCAAGTGGGTTGACTACAGTGACAAGTATGGTCTTGGTTACCAGCTCTGTGATGACTCCATTGGTGTCCTCTTCAACGACTTCACCAAACTGCAGCTAATGCCTGATGGAGAGTGAGTAACTTACTCTCTGTAGTTATGAACTAGAATAATAATAAATACTACTACGTCGATGGTTGTTGCTATAAAGTGTGGCTGTCCTGTAGAAAAAACTGACCGAATATTGCGATGAAATTGTGTGTGGCACATGTTATTTCTCCTCTCCGTTCGGTTATGAAAGAGAAAGGACTGTGGATTGAATACCTCTCGTATGTTATTAAATACAACTCTATTTTATTTTAGTTTTTTTATTGGTGTCTTAAATCCATTGACTTTCATTTCTGCACACTTGACCTGACCACACTGTTCATACATATCTAGATGCATGTATTTTCCCTGAATACCTCTCTTACCCATGTTTCATTTTCTCGGTTCTCAGGAACATCCACTACATTGAGCGTAACCTGAAGGAGCACTACCACACTCTGTCATCGTATCCACAGGAGCTCTACAAGAAGGTTACTCTGCTCAGGTACTTCAGGAACTACATGAATGAGCACCTCCTCAAAGCTGGGGCACACATGGCACCAAGGTATGCTTTCTATGTCTCTACACTTAGAAATGGTATACTGTTTAACTGATGTGTGATTTGTTTGACATTACAAATTATGAAGAATATTTAAATTTCCTATAATATTATCCACATAGCTACATTTTTGATCTAATATGCCTATTTATATTATATTGCTTCAAAGGCATCCTATCGAATGAATGTTAGAATTAAACTATTTTAGAGATTAATCTTATGATTCCAGCTCGGTACATAAAGTAGGATTGTTGTTCTTGATATCATTTCACCTATATTATTTCATTTAAAATGTGTACCCAGGTCTCATTTTCTCGAGGGAAAATATCCCAGGGGTCCAACTCTTTTTCCTTGTAATAAGTAGCTTTTATTTCACAGAGAAGGAGATGAGTTGGCACGTACTCCATCCCTAAGAACCTACTTCAGAACAAGGTCTGCCATAGTGCTGCACCTTACCAACGGCACCCTCCAGGTGAGAACCTATGCTCTAAATTATGACAATCTTCAATACTGAACATTTTGTTTCATTAGAAGTAGATTATTTAATATTATTCTCCCTTCAGATTAATTTCGCAAATTGTATGCAGTAGCGGGATAAGCAATCTCCAATACTGAACATTTTTTATTGGAACTAGATTATAACCTCGTATAATTTTTCCTTCAGATTAATTTCTTTGAAGATCACACGAAGATCATCTTGTGTCCCTTCATGGGTGCTGTCACCTACATCGATAAGATGAAGAACTTCCGCACTTACAAACTCTCTGCCATCGAAGAGGTAGGTCAAACCATTCGCTATAATTAGCCTTTGTAGCTTTTTATAAGTTTGTTTAAATGTAACTGGTTATAATGTTGTTCATCACAAAATTGTAAGTTTACATTTTCGGTCCTAGTGCATCAACAATTCACTATTTACCTATGTGTGAAATGAATTTCATCAATATTATTATTATAAATTTGAATTGTTTGATCGAAAGGGTTTAGTTTTAGTTGTCTCGGTTAATTGGTTTTAATTAAATTATCAATATTTCACGTTCATCATCAGATGAAAAATATTGAGGCCATTCATTGTTTGTGTGTTTAATACCCATGGTATCATTACAAATTTAATATTTTTTTACAGCATGGTTGCAACACTGACCTCATCAGCAGACTGAAGTATGCTAGGAATATGATGGAGAAGTTAATGGCCTCCATCCCAACCGGTAGTGAAATGGGCCAGTAAATGTCTGCATCTCATCACTTATAGGACACTTTATTTCTATTCTCTGAGATTCCATAACTATTTTAGCAACAGGACGATAAATGGTGTAAAATTAGCGATGAATATTCATGTTGAAGCTTCAGGTAATTAGAATGGCTGGCTTCACGAGGTTTTATTCATCTATTCATTGCATTTTCTCTCAATACATCAGTTATTCTATTTTTTTCTACATTTTTTCTCACAGGTCATAGTTTGAAATTTTTTTAGATATCAATAAAAGTATCTTTTAAAATATCTGATGGTTATTTAATATAGTTCTATCTCAGTGGCCTATTAGTTATGTAATGTCATAGGTATATGTAATTAATATCAGATGATTTGACTTAACATGAATGGTCAGATGGTTTTTGTATATTATTATTCTAGCTAATTAAATGGATTAACGTACTATATAGTTACTTGTAGACCACATTGGTTGCAATTATTTTCTAAAAAATTTCTTCCTCAGAACGGATTCAAATAATTTTTTCTACTTATTTTACTCCTCTATCCGCCTTATTTGTATAATATTTCCATTACTCAATAAACTTGCTTTTTTAAACCCTTTTCAGTTTTCCTTTTTATTTTTTCTCTACCAAATATAAATATGATTGAAAATCAAATTTGTCCAGAAGTTACTAGGTAAAAACTTCTCATCGTGGTAAATTATTTAATTTTGGTAAATTCCTAGTTCACGTTCCTATTTCATTAGGGACGTGAATTATTTAATTTTCCATGCTATCATTTTTTACCGGTTGTTACTTAATTTTTTTGTGTTAGCTAGCTAGGCTTCATTTACTATTACCTCTTCATTTTCCTCTTCTATTCGTGAGTGCAGCCACCGGTGCTTGTGGCCGTTTTCCTCACATTCCTTGGTAAGTGACTGCACTTACGGAGTAGCTTTTTGCATCCATGACCTTTGTCACCGACGTTGGTAGGTGACAATTTTCATGAAACAACTTTTCTTTCCAACTGCTTCTTTAGAGTACAGGCAGGCCTCGCTTTTATTACCAAAATCACGATTTAAACCTATTACAAATGGTAATAAGAGCGGGGTATGACTCAAGTTATTATATAAATGAAAAACTGTCACATTAGCAAACTGTAATTCTTTGCACTAACACTTCTATTATTTAATAATAATAATTGGTGTGCCTGCAGAGATATACCTTTCATCGCAGAGCTTTTAGCATTTCAATATTACGCTGAAGTAGAGACCACCTCCAACCATTTTCTTTTTATTCTAGTTTCTAACTAAATGAAAAGTTTAAGGAATAATAATTTAAGTCATACCGCGCTATTATTACCGTTTGTAATGAAAGCAGGGTCTGCCTCGTACTTATTTTCATTTGAGAAAATTGAGACTTTAAAATTCACGCCAACTCTTCATTTTCCTCACCCATTTGTGAGTGTAGTGCCTCAGTGTTTCTTTTAGTAGCACTCATTGGAATGGACGGAGTAGCTTTTCTGCATCATATATGTGACTGTTCATGGAGTCTCTTTTCAATCAAAAACATAATGGCGTTAAATTAAATCATGTAGAGTGGTGTAATTGTTTGACAATAGCTACAATGCATCGTGTGTTGATAGATTAATAATGAGCTTCCATGATGTCTGTGTGTACGTATGTCTGTTAGGTTGTCTTTTCTTCAGCTCTTTGTCTGCGACATCTGGACCTGAATTCTCAAAACATTTGATCTTTATTTTAATGAGAAAATACTATTTATATAATCAGCAAGAAATAGTTCTGAAGGTTTACTTCTATTGACAATATTTGGTAATTAAATACTGAATCTACTGACTTACTTTTACTAGCTTAAAATTATTTTCAACAGTAAAATTTCTACAATGTTTACCTATTTTCAGACTAGGTAACTGTTGAGAAATCAGGACCAGTTCAGATTGCTATGAAGAGAAATCGTGTCCGTTTTTAGTTAGAAGCGTAGTTAGTTATCGGAGCTGGGGTAACTCCCAAGTTACCGAACAGTTACACCTTTTCGATCTGACAAGGAAAATTAAATAATTCAATTCGTATCCACATCAGGTATAATGAATACTAATCAAAATGACAGTTAAATTATATACTTTTTTCATATAGGGTAAGTTACGAATTATCGGTCAGTACTACATCTTCGGACGTATCAGAAAAAACAAAATTATTATTATTATTACACAGTCTATCTAATACTTCTGCATTCTCTGTTTTAGCATTGTGTGTTAAATAATAATAATAAATTTTATATCGTTATTTCTTGTATGACCGAAGATGTAGTACTGACCGATAATTCGTAACTTGCCCTATGATCAAAAATATGATACTGTTCGATAACTTAGAATTACCCCTTAAACTAATAGGACAAAGAAGTTAGTAAAGAAAACCAGTTGATAGTGTTAATGAACCTTTAAAGTTACTAGAATTGAATGCTACATTCAATTGGCTATAAAATCAGTGAATAGTTTAGTTAGGTTGTAATGAAATAGTGTACAATTTAATATTTAGAGTGTTTATTATTGATCTAAATATCACTGTTAATCATATGCGAGAATAGTTAAATAGTTACATGATAATTCGTGGACAATTACTAGTTTTAGGGATAAGTTTATTGTACATTGGAGAATATATTACCTACCAAAACAACTTTAAAAAATAATATAGGACAGGTAAATATGAGAGTGGTATCATTTGTTTATTTCACTAATTAATCTGACGTCACATTATAGGAGACCTTTGATTGGTCGGCACTAATGCTTTTGTGACGTCACAAGTTTGATAAACCAGCAGAAATTTACAAAGATGTCACATATCTTATAAATAAATAACTTTAATAGAATATTGCTATTTGGAGATCAATTTTACATTTTTCTTTACTTATTCTACATTAGTTCAAAGCATTGTTAGATAATGGTTAAGGTAGCGTTTATTTATTGCTTGGCCAATCAAATGCAGTACCTATTCCCTACAGTCGAATTCATCCTTTAGGCACAAAACTACTAGGTAGGGTAAGTTCCGAGTTTTCCGACATTCCCACATTTTCGATCATGTAAGAAAAAAAGAAAAGTTGAATAATAATTGCATTAGCGAAAATGTGGAACCGTTCGATAACTCGGAATGTGGCCTATCGATTCATAATCTGCCACTATTGTAAGTTCTCTTATACCTAATTAGTTTTATATTCCAATTTCAGATTTTGTTCTTGGTAACTCTATTTAATATAAATAGGAATATGGTTTTAGTTACTTATATTGTTAAAATGAAAAGTATCGAAATGACGAGTTATGGAAATATCTACAAAATTCCCCTTTTTAAAAAAACTCTTAATGAATTTTTTTCGAAAGTAAAGTTATTTTCCAAACGCAATTTTTTACTCTTGCTTTAATAATCTTATAAATTATAGACAAGATTTAGAACTTATTCTTTAAATAATGGTAATTACAAACTAATTTATATTGTTCAAAAATGAGATCTTAGAATTTTAAGGTAATTTACCAACATTTAGGGATTAATAGAATAAGTTACCCTAAATTATAAATCAAAAACTGATTTGAAGAAATGTGAATCCAAGTTTGTACTGATAAATTTAGAGTAATAGGGAGTTAAACACAAAGATCCATAAAAATCTTATCTTTCAATCAAATTATTGGTATTTATAAATTAATAAAAAAAATGAATTAATAAATGTTTTTTGATTCATTTGATGACATTTTTCTTACGATTCGTATTCTCGCGGCTGAAGTGTTTTTTTAAAGCAAAATTAATTGTTTTTCTATTATTAAACAGCATTAGGTTAATTAATTTCTAGGATAAGAATAACTAAAAATGACAGAAAAATAAAGATTATTGTTGCTAACAATCATATTGTTGATAATCAAAGTGTATACAGTTATTAGTAAATTAAAATTGTAAATAAACTTAATTTATTGAAAATAAATAAATTTCATATGTTAAGAATCTTAAAAATTATACATGAGAATTGTATTTTAATTCATAATTGCATTAAATTATATACATTTCTTTTAAATATTGGAAATAAATTTGGCCACCTCTGAATTAGATTGGATAGACCTTATTAACATCAAAAATATTAAAAGATTGTTGTTTTAAGATCTTGTTTAGGGTATTTAGTTTAACTGTGCTTGAAGAGTAGGGTTCGATTCCCCATAAGAGAATTCAATTCTTTGTATTTTAAATGTTATTTTTTGATGTTCAGGTCTTTTCATTCTTACACTGAAGTTCTATCTTATATATTTAAAATCATTATATACAAATATACATAGCAATCACTAGCCTATCAAATAAATAAGTGTTCATAACAGTAAAAACAAAACCTTCCTAGAAATGTGTGATTATTTTTCGTAATAAAATTCAGTTAACATACTGCACAATCTTATTATTTATACCAACATCATAATTGTTTTATTTCGAAAATGACAACTAATTTCGATTTATTGATGATAAATGTTATCATCAAAATCAGGGTATTTAATTAATATTCAATATTGAATTTTCCTGATAAGTTTTTGGTAAATATAAATAATTACCTCCACCTTTCCGTAAATCAGGTAACTGTGATTTCGAAATTATTTTTCCAAATGCAAAAAATGGTATTGTTTCCTTTTGTTCAAACGAAGTTTAATGGCTTGATATTTATTCTTTATGTAGATCATAATGAAAAGAGTTTGGAGGAAGCTTTAGCTGCAGCCATAACTCTTGCATTGGCAGCTCTTGCGACACTATTGAAAATCTCAACGAGTCTCGAATTCTTAGAAGTTTGTTCAACCTTAGATTGACCAGACCTTTGACTTCTTGAAAATTGGCCTCCTGTAATATCAGATTTTGTGGATGGTTTCAGGTATCTTTTCGGAGGGATTGATGTAGGCTGCTGAATATATGAAAAAATTTCTTCCGATCGGTGTAAAAATGGACGGGTCATCATAATAGGTTCATAGGGTGCAGTTTGCTTCTTGTCATTTGAGGTACCAATATCCAATTTTTTCATGTAATTAAAATTCTGATGCATTGATTTATCCCTTTTTTCATCGACATGAATGTAATTTTCTCTTGAATTATCTTCTTCGGATAAAACTGACTCGTCACTTTCTGGTTTCCTAGTTTCCGTTGACAGTTTAGACTCGTCATAGAGTTTCAACTGATCTTCAATCGTTAATACTGGTATAGTTTTTGTATCTTCTGTCGTTACATTCAGCAGATCATTATGTACTTGAGTGTTCTTCTGCTTTTCACTGTACTTTACAATGCTGTCATAAGCCAGTTTGTGTCTGCTTTCTAACATCTTTGAATCTTGTATCATTTCCTTGGTAGGTCGAGATAGTAAATCCAGCAATAAGGATTTCAATCTAATTGGAACTTGAATAACTTTAGCAGAATTAGTAAGGTGCTGGTGAGGCGAATCTCTTTCTTTTTCTTCGATTTCTAAAACTTTTTTCATTATAGAAGAATCTTTGGGTGAAAAGTTCCGTTTATTTTGAGAACTAAAGTCAACTGATTTCCCTTTATTTTGAGTTTGGAAAACTGATGACTTATTGATGGCTAGTAACATATTTTGAATAGCCAAGGGTACTGTAGAATATTGATTATTAATTTCTCTGGATAAATCATTTGATTTTTCGGAAGAATTCATTGATTTAGTTGAATTTGAGTTAATTTGTGTGTAAGGAATCTCAGCTGGTCTGAACTTTATTGAAATAGATTCATTTACTTTAGCTTTAAGGTCTGAACTCTCCTTGGAACCTAAAGTTTTACCAAATAAACGAGTTGTGGGAACCCAATTTTCTGATTCTGAGTTTACCGAATTTCCAAGCCTAATATTTTTATCGAACGAAACTTTTTGCATATTCGCAACTTCCTTTCCGTCTGCTCTTAAAATTTGACTAATATCTTTATTGGTCAGCGGCTTATATTTTGGTATACTGTCATTAGATCCAGTAGGAATATTTATTGGATCAATTTTTGGAGTAGAATGGAAAATTTGTTTTTCTTTTAATAAAGGCAAATAGAAAGGTGAGGGGTTACTTGAATTTCTAATCAACAAAAATTTGGAGGTATCATAGAAAACCTTATTCTCTTGATTAGGTGCAATAGTGTTACTTCTTGTTTTATTAATTGTATTCTCATTTGTATTAGTGGTTTTAATAGAATTAGTATCCTCTTTATATTTCCTGTAATACCTAGCTTGGTTTAACCTATCTATGGCATCTTCTTTAGTGGGTATTGAATAATAGCTTTTGATGATGTCTCTCCCTAAATTCATCTCTTTACCTAAGTTTTTGGGTGACTTTTTTTCAGATAAATCGGATGAACTAACATAGCTATATTTATACCTTTTATGACCATCTTCGAAAGATATTATTTCTGGAATATCTGAAGAGAGAAGTTTAGGTATTGGCCAATTTACGAATTTCGAATTCGAATCATCCCTCTTGGTGTCCAGAGATTTTCCGTCCGATTGTGAACGCAGGAACTCAGATGGCTTTTGAAATTGATTCCTAACTTGCCGATTGAAATCATTTAGCACTGTCTTTTGTTTATTTTTCTCCAGCTGTGAAACAATCAGTACTTTATGATTCAATTCCTTTTCGTGAGATTCAGTCATTTCTTTTCTAGGCAAGGTTAGCACAGTAGGGAGTTGTTCACTGTCTGAAACCTTCAAATCTATTTTTCGTTTCAAATTTTTATTACTAGTCAACAGTCTTACGATATTATTGAAGTAATCATTTTGTAGTAAAGTGTTTTTTGTGCTTTGATTGTGTGGGTTTATATTTTCTTCTTTATTTATATCTGGTCCATTCGAATCATTCACAACTTTCTGAGAGAGAAAATTGTCCCTATTTGTTGAAGAGGAGGTCATTTGGTCATCGAATCTATGATTCTTGATCAAAGGGGAAAAGTAGTCATTTTCTTCCGGTAAAGTAGATTTTTCTGTTGAATCGTTATTTTTTATACTTGAAAGCTCTCTGCGATTTGAAGAGTCAGAAAAAGATTTGCCTTCTTGAATATTTTGAATGTTTGGTTCTTCTTGTGGCCAATAGTACACCACAAATGGTCCCTGAAATGGAATTATATTCGTTAAATATTTGCATCAAACACTTCATCTACAGTCAGTTATTACGAAACGTACTTTCCGATAGAGAAAGTCGTGCATGGGGCCTTAAAATATTAAGTGGGGTTCCATTTAATCTTTTATGACCTCGCATTAACTTTCTCTCCTACAGACCTTGATGATTCCTTTTCGTTAAGTATGATTATGATTAAAACCTATCAAATTATTTACGATAAACTTTCTAAAAATAAAATAAAACAATAGTTCACTCATATAACCATCACAAAAATGGTTATTTAACTTTTTATAATGATATAAATTATCAAAGCGTATGTAAGTACAACATGTCTGCCCCAAGGCAGTACATTATATGGCTTTAACTTGAGGTGCTGTTGTATAATTTGCAAGATCGTTAGTATCCTCCCATACTGGATTGTTTCAAGGTTACCAAACAATGACCAGGTGGGTAATTACCAGCCCAAGGAAATAAATCGAAGCATTATGTATACTACATCGTACGTGTCACATAAATGATGAAACTGTGACTATAAATCAATGAGCATGCACTTATTCAGTAATATTTGGACTATTTTGTTGTATTTTCGAAGGGATATTTTGATGAAGAATAATTTTGATCCAATTTAGTAATCGATTCTTTTTACTTTATAAAATTTGCTAAATCTATATTCTATATCAATGATTAAGCCAATTAAACTGAAATTAACTGTAAGCGACTATATTCTATGGATCTTTATACTATATATCGAAACTGATTAATTTATTACAATTTAATTATTTTAGTAAAAGAGATGTTATTAGTTAAATCATCTCCCATTTAGATTATTTTTCATCAAATTTATGTGCAAAGTGATATTAGAGTTATTCCTACCTGTTAAAATTGTTAATGTTATATTGTTACCGTGTCTACAGGGGAGGGGAGGGTGGTTACGCCATGTGGATAGAGTACTCCGCCCTCAGTTAGTGAGAGAAGAGCTGCCTGTAGAAGTAGTACTCCCGCCCTTAATGAGGACATCATGTCGCTAGGGTGGTGTCAACTCTTCTGAAAATTAAAATTAACCCCTAAATTATTCATTTTCTGTTAGAAAGGTTGATGGTTGATTCACACGACGAAGTTTTCATAAAAATTATGAAGAAAAAAAAAACATTTAGTCTAAAACCGTTTCTATATAATTACCTTAGCAGAATGCGGGAAGGTCATATTTTAGCCGTGGTATATTTATATATTTATTTATTTATCATCTTGTTATTCGCTTAACTGAAAAATTATTGAAACAAATGGCCTGAAATTTGGTGAAACGATTGGTCCATGTCCAGTGACCTGCTGGTAGAATTTTGGGAGTGACCCGGTCAAAGGTCAAGGTCATGATCTCTTATAACTCAAAAAGTATTGAACCATATTGCATGAAACTTAGTGTGACGATTGATCAATATGCAGGAACCATTTTGTTAGATTTTGGGAGCGATCAGGTCAAAGGTCAGAGATCAAGGTCAAGGCCATTTGTAACTCATAACTCAAAAAGTATTCAACCAAATTGTCTGAAATTTGATGGTACGATTGGTTAATGTCCAGGAACCATCTGTTAGAATTTTGGGAGCGGTCCGTTCAAAGGTCAAGGTCAAGGTCATTTACAACTCAATAACTCAAAAAGTATTAAACCATATTGCTTGAAACTTGGTGGGACGATTGGTTAATATCCAGTTAGCAGTTTAATTAATTTTTGGAGAGAACGGGTCAATGCAGCGGCGAAGATATGCGCTCTACCTAGTGCACATAATCTAGTTTTCTATGGTATTATTTTTAATTTTCCATTCGTATTCAATTCTAAAATTTTCTTCTGTGGTATTGTCAAACTGAATTTTTAAGCTGAATTGGAATACTATATGCCATGTGGAATAGTTTTCAGCCATAACTTTCCACTTGGGATATTTTTCGATATATGTACTATCAACTCGAATCGATAATTCAAATATTCGCCTTCCCACTTCATATATGTATATATAAGGTTGAAACATAGAAAGGGAAGAGAAAATGAACTTGCTTACGTGTGTTTTTCTTCTATAGAATATAGATGCCGATGTAGTATGTAAATCAAAAATGTACGAAATACACATTTTGATTATTTGCTGACTATAGTATTTACTATTCCTTTCGATTTAAAGTTAGGAAGAAAAAGTCAGCAAAAAATTTGATAGTAGGCTTACTAGATGGCGCTTTATACACATGAAACAATTTATTCTTCCTATATCTTCCTTTAATCATTTAAGATAAATACGATTATATGTAAGTTTGAATTTCATATCAAAAGTTTCTTTAAATAAGAGTTTGAGCAATAGTTGTATTAGTATAAGAGGTACTGTATAACGATATTTGAAAGTATTGTATGCCGTACTTTAAATTTTCAAAATCAGCATGAACTTAAAAATGGTCATCGTCTATATTCATTTATTTTATTACAATTTCTATTAGATTTTACACAACCGTAGCAATTCCTGCCCTAGTTTTTTCTTTCGTCACTGCCCACGGCCCTGAAATTTGGATTGATTTCTACAGTCGTGGCATTTAAAGGAAAAGAATTGGCTCTTTTGTCAGCTCGTTGGAACGAATTGCAGCTCTATTGTACAGGATAAAATGCAATATTTTAACCTAGATTGAGTTAGGAGGCTATATATTGTGTTCATAGTGTGCAAAAATGCATTGTAACTTTACGAGAATGGTAACTAAATATATATGCTTATATATATAAGAAAATTTATGAAACAACAGCAAATAAAATTATCGTCAAATTTAAACTAATTATAATCGGTTAATCTTTAAGCTTTTATAGTTCCGCAAAACCTGTTCCACCAACTAAAATAAATAATTACAATATAGTTTTTTCTTATATTCTCGTGGAAAAAGTAGGAATAGTTTAGAAAAAAGTCTGGTGGAAAGACTTAAAATACCCTACGTGTGTACGGCCCTTTACATGATATATTATAGAGTTAGTGAGTGACATAACAGAATGAGTAAGCAGGAGACGGTATATAGTCCCCACTATAATAAATGTTCTTGAACTCTCCTCCCATGCTCCCTATTACGGTATAGTAACGTGAAGAAAGTCAACCTTATTTCCTTTGGCCTCTGCTTTATCACCTTCTCCCCTACCTACCTATTCGCCTTGCAAGGATTCTGCCTTAGCTAACATACTAACTAAATATAAAATAGCAAGAATGTATTCTTTACTTTTTTTACTATAAAATAGGGATACCTTTTATTGCTAAAATGTTGTCCTATTTTAGACGAAAGTGTCGTGCGGCGAAAGTGTAATTGGTTCGTATTGAAAAATGGTAAATATATTAATAAAAATGAATAATGCTATTTATATCGACCAGGGATTATTTACGTGGGGGGTATTTGTTCAAAAGGTATTTGACCGGATTCTCTTTTCGTCAGGGGGGTATTTTGCACAGGGGTTTTTTGACCGCGGTTTTTTTTCACTTTTTTTTTGTCCGGTAGCTAATCAAAAATTCCCTCAATCTAATTTATCAAAAGAACAATTTCCCTACAATGTAATTAATTTATTTTGAAACACAAACATGGCCATTTAAATCAGTGCAAATACATTTACAGATTGTAACGTGATGTCCCACTAGGAAGGTGTAAAAGGATCAGCTCCTAGTGTTGCAGATAGTAGTCTCTGACGCAACCCTTGCACGCACTGTAATTTAGCAGACAGTGTTGGCGAGAAACTATTATTATGCTTATATTATTGCAATTGATTTACCCTGTAGAAGCATTAGTAGGTTAGAACCTACGCCCCTTTTACTATAATAAGCCAGGTTATAAATGTGACTTTCCACCCTTATTTTATAGGGTAAGGGTTCAATTAGACAGACTGCAATGGAAGTAGGTACAGATCTATAGAGTTTACGTAAATTAATTAATTTGGCAGAATTACCTTATTGTAATTCATTGAAATTTTACTAACCTATATAAAATGTATTGTCAATGTTTGATTGATTTTCACTAAATTAAAAATATTTAGATATATAAATACAAATAGGTAGTTGGTTAGGTTATAAACTGATATTAATATAACTTCTGATTATTGAAGAGGAAAATAATGTCTAAAAACAAAGGGAAATGATTAGATAATTTTAAACTTTTATGCAGCCTTATATACATAAAAACCAATTGAATTTTTTCTAATAATTTGAAATTCTTTGAATGACTGTGAAATTTTTGAATGAATTTAAAATCTTTGAATGAATTGGAACAAGTTCAAATTTATCAGTATTACTGAGATTAAAGTGTCGAAGGGTAAAATTCAGACTCATTCAGCCTCTGAGGCGTTAAATTAACATCTCTTACCCTCCCCCCCCCCCTCTCTCTCTCTCTCTTTTGCAATATGAACCATGTAATAAATGTGACAAATCAATCAAGAAGGGGAAGTTGCTGTTGATTGACTGTGGTGTTATAAAACACTTTTAATGAAGGGTGCAAAGTATATTGAATTGTTGTTACTTTCTTCTCTGCATGGATGCTTACACTCATTAATATGATATTAGTTAGAGAGATGTGGTGCAACTGGAACTATTTCGCTATTGTGATAGTAGAGTATAGTCACTGTGATGATGTGCTCTCAGAGAAAAGAGTCACTGTGATGATGTGCTCTCAGAGAAAAGAGTCACTGTGATGATGTACTATCAGAGAAAAGAGTCACTGTGATGATGTGCTCTCAGAGAAAAGAGTCACTGTGATGATGTGCTCTCAGAGAAAAGAGTCACTGTGATGATGTGCTCTCAGAGAAAAGAGTCACTGTGATGATGTACTATCAGAGAAAAGAGTCACTGTGATGATGTGCTCTCAGAGAAAAGAGTCACTGTGATGATGTGCCTTTAGAGAAAAGAGTCACTGTGATGATGTGCTCTCAGAGAAAAGAGTCACTGTGATGATGTACTATCAGAGAGAAGAGTCACTGTGATGATGTGCTCTCAGAGAAAAGAGTCACTGTGATGATGTACTATCAGAGAAAAGAGTCACTGTGATGATGTGCTCTCAAAGAAAAGAGTCACTGTGATGATGTACTATCAGAGAAAAGAGTCACTGTGATGATGTGCTCTCAGAGAAAAGAGTCACTGAGATGATGTACTATCAGAGAAAAGAGTCACTGTGATGATGTACTATCAGAGAAAAGAGTCACTGTGATACTATCAGAGAAAAGAGTCACTGTGATGATGTACTATCAGAGAAAAGAGTCACTGTGATGATGTACTATCAGAGAAAAGAGTCACTGTGATGATGTACTATCAGAGAAAAGAGTCACTCTGATGATGTACTATCAGAGAAAAGAGTCACTCTGATGATGTACTATCAGAGAAAAGAGTCACTGTGATGATGTACTATCAGAGAAAAGAGTCACTGTGATGATGTACTATCAGAGAAAAGAGTCACTGTGATGATGTACTATCAGAGAAAAGAGTCACTGTGTTGATGTACTATCAGAGAAAGAGTCACTGTGATGATGTACTATCAGAGAAAAGAGTCACTGTGATGATGTACTATCAGAGAAAAGAGTCACTGTGATGATGTACTATCAGAGAAAAGAGTCATTGTGATGATGTACTATCAGAGAAAGGAGTCACTGTGATGATGTACTATCAGAGAAAAGTCATTGTGATGATGTACTATCAGAGAAAAGTCATTGTGATGATGTACTATCAGAGAAAAGAGTCACTGTGATGATGTACTATCAGAGAAAAGAGTCACTGTGATGATGTACTATCAGAGAAAAGTGTCACTGGGATGATGTACTATCAGAGAAAAGAGTCACTGTAATGATGTACTATCAGAGAAAAGAGTCACTGTGATGATGTACTATCAGAGAAAAGAGTCACTGTGTTGATGTACTATCAGAGAAAAGAGTCACTGTGATGATGTACTATCAGAGAAAAGAGTCACTGTGATGATGTACTATCAGAGAAAAGTGCCACTGGGATGATGTACTATCAGAGAAAAGAGTCACTGTGATGATGTACTATCAGAGAAAAGAGTCACTGTGATGATGTACTATCAGAGAAAAGAGTCACTGTGATGATGTACTATCAGAGAAAAGTGTCACTGGGATGATGTACTATCAGAGAAAAGAGTCACTGTGATGATGTACTATCAGAGAAAAGAGTCATTGTGATGATGTACTATCAGAGAAAAGTCATTGTGATGATGTACTATCAGAGAAAAGAGTCACTGTGATGATGTACTATCAGAGAAAAGAGTCACTGTGATGATGTACTATCAGAGAAAAGAGTCACTGTGATGATGTACTATCAGAGAAAAGAGTCATTGTGATGATGTACTATCAGAGAAAAGAGTCACTGTGATGATGTACTATCAGAGAAAAGAGTCACTGTGATGATGTGCTCTCAAAGAAAAGAGTCACTGTGATGATGTACTATCAGAGAAAAGAGTCACTGTGATGATGTACTATCAGAGAAAAGAGTCACTGTGATGATGTACTATCAGAGAAAAGAGTCACTGTGATGATGTACTATCAGAGAAAAGAG